>WBNO01023171.1:2703233-3054058 GCA_013400575.1 Peucedramus taeniatus
GCGGCGCTGCCGGCGGGACGCGGGGGACGGGACGTGTCCGCCGGGCGCGCTGCTGCCGCCGCTCCCAGCTCCCCGCGGTGATGAAAAGGCACTTGTCTGTTTCATCCCCCTGGAAAACTTCACCCCCGGGCTGAGCCGGGGCGGGCCCGGCCCCGGGGATGCGCTGCCGAGGCTCGGCTCCGCTGGGATGGAGCCCCGGCCGCGGCAGGCTCGGGGCTTTGTGCGAGTTGGAAGGAGCAGATCCCGGCCGAGGGGCGGGGAGGTGCCGCTTCCCGCTGTGGGTTCCCGCAGAGCGGCTCTGAAAAGGGGTTCGGTTTGTATTTCACTTTTATCTTTTGTGCAGGGTAGTATTCCCAAAGCATAGTGTGTGAGGAAATGGGAACGACTTCTCATCTAATTGAAGCGGGGTGAAATAAAGTGAAGTCGTGGGACAGCTGTGTGGGTTTATTTTTATACATCTCTAATTTGGACTGGGAGAGGAAGTGTCACCCTACTCCCCCTAACAATGGCTTCTTGTTGGGAGCCTGGGAAGGGAAAGAGAAGAGCAGGGAATTTTTCAGGACTTAAAGCTTCAAACTTTCCTTTGCTGGGGCACCCTGATGCTGGCTGGATGTATTGTAATGGATAACATCAAGTTCCAGTGCTCACAGAGGTAACAGCTCTGCAGGCATGACCCCAGCTGTAAGTTTTTCTAAGTAGAAATGGTGGTGAAACATGTGCATGGGAACAGACCTGCAGCTGATGCTTCCTCGGGACAGGCTGCATGTGCCTGCTCTGTAAGAGCATCACTCGGACTCACTGATTTCTTCTCAGGAGAGCTGCTGCTATAGATCTGAGCAAATGCAATTGAATCAGCCTTTGAGGTTGTTATTGCTGTTACACAATTCCAGTGGAATGTGAGAGCTGGGCTTCCTGTTTTTGGTCAATCTGTAGAAGCGACTATAAAAGATAATAGATATCTCAAGTAAATTGCTTTTGCATGACAACCTTGCAGCCATTGTTCAGCCAGTAACACTTGTGACTTCTCCAGTGAGCCTGGTAACCTGAGAAGCAAAACTCCTTAATGCTGGGAGACTTGCTCAGAGTAACTTTAAAGACAGCAGCTGGAACCTGGATATAAAGAGGGAATAGTTACCGAGATCAGCATGTGCTAGTGCTGTGCATAATGATGTATAGAAATCCAATCTGTTTTGAAAAGAAATCTTGCGCAAAGAGGAGCTGCTGGTAGTTTGTGAGTGGAGAGCAGTGATTCAGGGGCATTAGTGGACACAAGGCAAGTCCCCTGGGTGCAATATTCTGCAGCTGATTCTGCCCTGGGGGTGTTTGATGGCCTTATGTGGGGTGTGTGCACACACACAGAGACTTAAAATTCCAGGTCTGTTTGTTTGCATCTAAATAAACTCTTGAAAAAAAAAAGAAGTAGTAAAATAATACGTTAAATGAAGCCTTTTCCAACTGCTGTTGTTATCATAGCCTGTTAATCTTGCCAACGGTTTAACAATTTGAGGATGTTGCTTGGTTGTAACCAAGCTCCTTTGAAGGAATTTTTTGCTTGTGAAAGATGAATTACTCATTCTTTGTCTGAGCTAAGAGATCATAATGTGATTATTAAACTCAGTTATTCAGTGCTAGATGTAAAGAATTGTGTTTAATCGGGGTCTTTGTTCTCTTATCAAAGTTAATCTGATGAAGTTTCCCCTCTGTAAAATATGCAAACATCTCCCCAGATTAAGAATGCCCCAAACTCCAGAAACCTATTTAGCAGTTTTGGCTAGATGAGCTTTACAGTGGACGAGCTCTGGGGACTGATGACTTCATTAGGTATTTGGATAAATGCAGAGGAAGCCCTTCCCCTGGGGCTGCCTTACTGACTTCTCTGCTCCGGGTTTCAATTGTTGTGAGATTAAGATGGTGAGTGAAGGAATTGCAGTCTCGTTAAATGAGTTTGAGCTGAATCCACTCATGCGGGATCTTCTAGTAACTCTTTCCTGTGTTTACTTGGCTTTCTAGTGCAGTGATTTAAATGGCTTTGGAGAAACGGAAACACAACAGTTCTGACTTGAGGGAAGCAGAGGAGAGCACTGCTCAGTGATTGATTGCAAGGGATGTTACGGATGGTTAATTCAGTAGCTGTGCTTAAGCAGCTGCTGCTGATCTAAGTGATCTGTGTGCCTTGTGAACCACTTTATCTGCACTTTTTGTGTAGTAAAACTGCAGGTAAAACGTCAGTATGGCATTTTGGACAACGTATAACATAGTACATTGGGAGAAGATAAATACTTTTCTTTTACATGATTGGCACTGAGTTTAGGGAGGGTGTGCCCATCATAGATACTGTAATGTGCTTCCTTATCTAAGTAGATGATGTGATCAATAGCTCATTTCACACCTGAGGTTGTCTTGGTGGTGGTATTTTTAGTGGTGATAATTTATTTGGTGACGTGTCCCAACACACAGATAATGTTCTTGGTAATCTTATTTTACACAGCGTTAAATAGGTGGTGGAACACAAAGGGGCTGTGTTTTCAGGAGAGCCAAAGACCAAGTAAGTTCTGCTTTATATCAGTATGAGATATTTCTTGTTTGTGGTTGGAGTTTGTTTGTTTTTTTAAGTTACAATGTTTTGCATCTCTTTGCTTCATAAAACTGAGAGATGAGAGATGTGGGCTGGAATTCTCTGAGGACATTTGTCCCTCTTTAGATACAGGCCTGTTAGCTGATTTTCTTGCACGTGAATTGCCCGTGGCAGAGGAGGTGATGGAAAAGCAGCACCAAGCCTGCTTGCATTATTCCAGTGCAGCTTTTGTACAGATCCATCAGCCCTGCAGAGCACAGTCCCGGCTCTCTTAATGGTGCTCACAAGGGCAGCTCTTGACCTGCCACGATGGGAGGCAGTTTAACCCTGTGCAGGATATGGTGGTGCTTCTGATCACAAAGAGAGTGGAGAGCAAAGGTGGGAAAGGAAGGAGGGAGATGCCAGCTGCTACAGTGTTGCTGTGCAGTTTGCAGAGGGTTGGACAGGTGAAATTTATGCGGCTGCTACTTGGTTTTTATCTGTGTACCACCAAGTAGCACTAAGCAGCAAAAGAAACATGGTTTAAGTTGATGTTTTGTTCAGGCTTTGAATATCTCTCTGCCTCCGCATAGAGCAGTAGTTCAGTGTAAAACAAGCAGATTCTCTTCTCTCCAGGCCAGCTGTTTAAACATATGACTGACATGCTATCAACTTGCCTGGTGCAGTAACAGATATTAATCTTTAACTTACTTTTAAGTTTCTTGTCAAATTGGGAATAGCCACAACATGATATGTTAATATTTATCAACCAATTTGCGTGCTCAGCACTTCTTGGACTAAGTACTACTGTGCATTTAGTAATCTGTGTATCTTTTTGGACATTGAGCTCATGAAGTAATTAGAGTTGCTAATTATAGCAAAAAAGCCAAACATGAATCCAGAAACCCCTACCAGCAGATGTGTGAAAGGTGGATATTGAATTTTAAAAGTTTACCAAATAGCCTTAATGCATAAGCAAAGCAAAACATTCCTGAATATATTTTTTTTCAAGCATGTTGCAAAACTGAGACCAGCTCTTGTAATGAGGGTGATGCAAGGCTGAATTAAACCTTGAATTAATTTGTTGGGTTACTGTAACAAATGTCACAACATCACCTATCCCTGGCCCCCAAGCCCCTTGATAGGCATCTGACGACATCTTTGCACACACATTCCTGTTGGCACTTTGGGAATTGGATTGTTGCACAAGCAGCAGTGGGTGTGTTTGTGGTGGGTAATATCTTGGCAGAGCTCTGCCTGCAGCACTGCTGGTAGGGGAGGGCATGAAAGGACTGTTTACCCTGTGACCATCCCAGAGTTGCTCAGACTCCTGTGCAGAATCAGCTGTCTCTGCTTGCACCATTAAAGCTCTTTCCTAGCCCAGAGGTACCTGCTGCTCTTGCTGCTGGTGGGTGAGTAGGTGGGAAGTGTGAAAGCTGAAGGCAGTTGTGTGATGGTCCAACATCTAGGCCCTGGGTGCTGTGGCTGGGAGAAATGATGCTCAAGGGGCATCCTGGAGGTCCTCTGGGCAGCAGCAGCCCAGCTGACAGTGACTGGGCTGCTGTAATCACTTTCAGCTTTGTGACTGCTGGTCAGGAACGAGCTACTGTTATGTCCCCTGCTCCATAAACAGGGGTTTGGATGTGCCTGTCTCTTGGATTTATTGAATTAAAAATAGGTATCTCCAATGTGGTCTGTGCAGGGAGTAAGTACAAAGTGGGTGATGTTTAGACACAGCAGCATTAGTTCAGTCTTAGCAGCTGCCTACTTTGTGCTCTTCAATGCTGAAGTTGTAGGTGATGGGTCAAGCCTGTCCTGTCCTCATTAGTGTTTCCTGCCCTGGATATCCTTCCTGCTTGTAGGTCAAGTTTCTCTGAAGTGGAGACTTGGATAGCACCTTTCCATGTGTTGTGAGAACCACTTGGAGCACTGCAGAATGCTCTGTGTAAAGTCTTCTGGTTTGTGCAAATACTTCCCAAGTGAAGGGTTGAAGGTGTAGATTTCCTCTGCTTTACCTGGGTGGCATTGCCACATTGTGCCATCAGCATGGGGATAGGGAATCCTGGCTGTCAGAAATCCTCCTTCCTCATCTCACCATGCTGCAGCCCCCAGTCCACCCCATCTCCACTGGCAAATGCCACTGGCACACCTGGGGTGGGTGTGCTGTGACACTTGGGGACATGCTGCCTAGGGAGGGTGATGGAAGCCCACTCTTTTAACTGTTGATGGAAGAGATGTTTTGATTATAGCCAAAAGATGTGACTTTTGTGTTTGTGGCTGCAAAGCCCAGTCAGGGCAGCAGGCGCTGTGTTTGAGGTTTCAGGTGTTTGCTGTGTTCCTGTGAGATCTTGCCAGCCATGTAAAGAGCAACCTGTACCAGCTAAACAAGAAAATGTGGTTAATTGATGGAGCTGAAGACAGACGTGCCCACCTCATAGGCCTGGAGAGTGGGGTGGGAAGACAGGACATGCCCATGTGTACTCTGCTAGTGCCATGCTCTTCAATCTGGAGGTGATGGAGTTTTTCCCTGTGGTGGGCACATCTGACATCAGTGCTGACCACGACTGACATCAGTGCTGACCAGCTAATCAGGACTGTCTGCTTGGCTGCTCTGCCTTCTCCCAGCAGTTCTGTTCCCATCAGGGGTGTGGACTTCCCTGGGCAGGGTGGCCAGCCAGTCCACTCAGTTACTGTGGCATCCACTGGTCTCCCGGGAATCTATAATCTGTTGGCTTTTTTTGGTAATAGATTAAAAATGCCAAGGACAATAAGCAAGTCCTGTCTGGCCTGCTTGGAAGAATGATATCATGTGTGCTCCTCTGACAGCTAGGGTTTCCTGTCTGGGTTTGTGGATTCATGCCTGGGCTGCTTAAAGCTAGTTTTGCACTGGGTTTGAGAGTGGCATGATGATGAAAAGGGGGCTTCCATGCTCTCAGGAGAGCTGCAGCAGAGATGGAGCTATCCATAGTCATTCTTTCCCTTTTGTTTGTTTTGCCAGCTGATTCCTGTTAGTTTGTCATTACCTTTCAGCAGCTGGGCCATGAGGGTGACCACTGCCCATGAAATGCAGCATCCTTGGCCAATGGGCTGCTTGCCTTAGGTCCCCTTCCTGTGTCCCCCTGTTCTGGCTGCTCTGCACTCTCCAACACCCTTGTGCTGCTGGGCAATGTGCACATTCCTGGGGGCAAATTGAGTCCTCCTGCAACATCCAGGCTGTCCCCATGGGCTGTGCACTAGTAACATTTGGGAGTTAGTGTGGAAGAAATAAAATAATGATTGATTTGACATGCATCTGAGGATGTGGGGAGCAGGATAACTGTCTGAAATGGGAAGCTCTGGTTAGGAGTGCTGCCGATTGCTCATGTCAATCCATATGGGCCATATGCTTCTAACCAGTCTCCCTGTCTCATTTCCTTCTCTGAAATGCTTACAGCTGTTTTTCCTGCCGCTTCAGTAGGTTTTTTGTTCCTGTAAAAGGAATGACAGCTCACAGATGCTGCTGGGAGTCCCCACTGAATAGCTGGGAAGAGAGACTATTACTGTGATCTTCAAGAGAAGATAAAGTGCAGTGTCTCTGCAGGAGGCCTAATTACTGATGTTTTAAGTAAGCTTTTTTGTTTTTTCTTTTTAAAGTTGACAATAGTCTTAACTGTCTCATTCACTGTTTCCTCATCACATACTGCCCTTAGTGTTGTCCATGAGAGAGGAGGTAGTTGATGAAGTTACTTATGTGTAGAACAAGGAAGGATGAAGTGAAGTTGTTGATAATCATGTGTTGAGGTATTCAACATCCAGTTTTGCTGCTATGCTTATAACGTTTGGCTTAAACTTCACAATGTTGCTTGGATGTTGGCTTTTTTTTCCAAAGAAGTCTGTGACCAAAGTGATAGCAGTGCTTGAGGTTCATCATTGTTGGTCCTCCACTTCTCCCCATGTACCATCTCTTTGTCCTGCCCTTTCTGCATTCTGCCAAGAGAAGTAATTGCAGACTTCTGTAGTTGGGTTGATGATCCAGCCCTGGCCAGGTGAAGAAGGAGCTGTAGAGATGCTGATGCCTGTGCAGGTGGTTCACAGTTTATGGCTGGGTGGTAAAGGGGCACCTGAAGACAGTGGGAGAGGCTATCTGTATCTGCTTTTATACAAAGGACCTGTGCACTGCAAGGCATGTGGGGCTAATGTGGCAAAGTAAGGGGCTGTGTTGAGTTGGCTTGAATGCCGAGTTAAGACAGGGTCTGTAACAAATAAAACTTAGTGGGATGTTATGTCTGAAGTCCATGTGATCTTGGATTTGTTTAGGTGCTGAGAGTACAAAAAATCTCTGCTTTTAGTGGGTTGGTTGCCTGGTGGCCATAAGCCCTAAACAAGCAAAACTTGCCAGATTCCAATCCTCTGCTCTGCCTTTTTTGCAGTCCCAACTGCACAAAACAGTGAGGTGTCCCAGCAGCTGTTGTACTGGTTTCTGAGATAGGAACCCCTGTATGGGATCCTGGTGGTGTGTCTATGGCTGGTGACTGTTTGCCTGCCTTGTCCTCCCAAGGGTCTCACTGCTGTGCAAGGAGCCACAGATTAGCTTTTCCTCCTGTAAAAAATATACTGGGGCTGTACTCTCCTCAGCCCATGTTATAAATTATAAACTGCTGTGGGAAATGGAAAATAGAGTAATTCTGATTTGTGTTCTTTTAGAGCCCTGTTCTTTAGACCAAAATACACAGGATAAGTCTGGCCCTTCCCTCTATTCACTTTTCATAGCCTCCTTTGTTTTTAATTTATATATCTTTTCATTCTAAATTCCTCCCATTCCCAAAATAGAACAGACATCAGCCTGCAAGCAAAGATTGCCAGGCATTGGTCTTGTGGATTATAGTGGCTTTTTGGCCTGGTTGGAGACTGAGCCCCACCCTACGTAGGCTTGGATTAAAAATAGTCTTCCTTTTCATCAGGCTGAAAACTGTACACAACACATCTATGTCTTGGTTTCTGGGGTATTGGCAGCCACAGGCAGCCTTCAGCTATAAAATACCTCAGAAAATCTGTTTGCTGCTAATTAATCCAGAAGTGCTAAGGTGACCACTGTTGGAAAGGTGTAGAGCCAGATGTCTGACTGCCAGCCACAGTTATTATAGATATTGATCAAAGTTTAGCTGTGCTTCTTGAAGAACCTGAAACAATTGAAAGCTCTAGTCCACAGCCTATGCATTAGGCTGCCACTTTAGGAATGTCTCCGCTCAGGTGCTGCAGGGATGTCCAGTGGCCAAGAGACTGCCCCACAGCCTCCAGCTTAGTCCTGTCCATCCAGACCTGAGCTGCACACTCCTCCCTCTTTGTATAAAACAGAAAAAACATTGAGGGCAAGAGCTGACTGGTATCTGGTGTGGTGATCTCATTCCCCCACTGCCTCTTGGAAAAGCCAGGCCTCCAACCCAAGCTTCTTAAGCAAGTCTGAGTGGTTGGCCATGGGATAGCAGAGGAAAGATCTGAGTGTCTCCTTGCCCTGGGCATCTGTCCTGTGCCTCATGAACCTCAAGTGTTGACTTCTTGTGTTGTTTCATTTGTTTTCCACTGTCCTTGGCCATGCTTGGTGGGGCAGCCAGTCCTTTTCCAGGGTGGTAGGAAACGCTGCTGGCAGGCTCTGGGCTGCTCCGTGGGGAAAGGCAGGATGCAGCTGACCCAGGATCTGGAAGCAGGCAGTGCTGCCTGGCAATTCCTC
This sequence comes from Peucedramus taeniatus, assembly GCA_013400575.1. Taxonomy (NCBI): domain Eukaryota; kingdom Metazoa; phylum Chordata; class Aves; order Passeriformes; family Fringillidae; genus Peucedramus; species Peucedramus taeniatus. The sequence goes on from WBNO01023171.1 coordinate 2,711,495, forward strand.
CAGCTTATCCACAGCCTTTATGGTTGTTTAGGGCAGGGGTGGGAGTAAATGAGCAGGGGAGTGTGATGGGAGGAGGGCAGGGAGACTCTGCCCAGTGCCCGTTCCATGGCTGTTAATGACTGGCGTGCTCTGCCTGGTTTATGTGACCTTGGTGATCAAAGGTCTCTCTGTAATCAGAGAAAATGCTGCCTTCTCTTCAGTTTTTGTAGACTCTGCCTTGGTCTGTTCTGTTTCTGGTAATTCTATTCTAGAGTAGACAGTAAAAAAAAAAAACAACATAAAAATGTGAAATATTGTATTGTCTCATAAAACCTTTGTAAACAGTCATGAAACTGTCTGTAGAAGGACACTAGAAGGATTTTATTTCTCCCAAAGCCTAGGGATGAGCTTTCAGCCTTTGTCTAACTCAGTTGCATGTTTTTTACTTTGAGAGTCAAGGGGCTATTTATTTGTATCTCAAATTCTTAAAGTGGAAAAACTGACTCCTTCTGTTAGGTCTTTACTACAGACTTTTTTTTTTCAAGAGGAAACCATATTTTTATTGAAAATATGCTAGCCAGGCTGTTTTAAAATTGTATAAATACAGGAACTTACACAAGACAAAGTGAGTTACTGCCCACTGTAGGGTCAGGTCAAGACAAGGAAAAACCTGCAAAACGCGAGCTTGGGGAAAAGCATAAAGAGGATCTGATAATCTGGTAGATGGGACAGGCTGAGTAACATCAGAAATGCTGCTGGCTTTTATCAGTGTTTCCCATGCCAGCTGCAGAATGGGGCTGTGGCTCAGGTGCTGTAGGTAATCCTGCCCCTGTGTCCTGTTAGTTTTGTGTGCTAAAACTGCTTCTCCTGCCTTGTGTCCAAATGATGGGGAGACTGGCTTGCTAGGGGGAAAACAGAATCTATTGCAGAGTTCTGGAGACAGCCTCTTGGATTGCTACTGAAATTGTTTTCTCTTTGAGGTGATGGGAAAGGAAGCTATAGAAAAATCCTCTTTGTTTTATCTTGCCTTTTTTTTTTCCTAAGGTTGACATATGAAAAGTATTTATATCCTAGAAAGCAAATAGAAAGGCATGTGATTCTGCATTATATCTATGTGGCTTATTTTTTGCCAATTTATTAGTGATTAAATTAGGTGCTCTCCAGAGCTGAAGCTTAAGATGTTTGAAATTCAGATTGAAGACTTTGGATAACAGAAGCTTGTATCCTGTCTGGATTAGATGGAAGGAGAAGTGCAGTGGGCTGTTCCTGAAACAAGTCATCTGTGTGCCCTTTCAATGTTCTTCCTTCCCTGTTGTTACCTGAAAACTATAGCTGAAGTCCTTTTTTCCTATGTGACCATTCCCTCAAAGTACCTTTTTTGATCAGATTTGGGGTTTTTTGATGTTTGTATTGGTCTTTGCCTCAGTGATGTTGCTGGTGCATGTGGTACTGTCCCTGGTAGCAGAAGCCCACGTACCAGGACTTCTGCTCCATGGATTCTGCTCAGAATAACACGGAAGGGGAGTTGCTGATCTGCCTCTTCTGTACTACAAGATAGAAGACTGTCTTGCTCTACTTTCACAAACACTAGGGCTGAACTTGTTGCCTTTGACTCTGCCCTGCTGGGAAGGTCAGGAACTGGAGGAGGTCCCATGGGTTTTGACAGTCTCTGTCCTTGTTTTCATGGAAGATTTTGGTGCAGCCTCTCTCAGTAGATGAAACTGCTGGGCAAGCACCAAAGTTCTCAGGGCAGCACTAACCAAGTGGAAACTTGAATTCAAGCTACCCATCCCTGTAATTGGCATTCATATTTTGTGAAGCAGTACTTCAGCTGGGTCTGAAAGATCATAAATTCTGGGTCCTTGTTTATGCTGCCATCGCAGTCTTGTGCTCCTTCCTGCTAATCAGCCAGGAGGGGTTTGTGGAGTGTTGTTTGGGTTTGGAACAGGGCTGTGGTTTTAAGATTCCAGGATGCTGAGTCTTGTCCCAGGGACTGGCTTGGATGCTCTCCTGCCTTGGAGCCTCTGCAGCAAGATGTTAGTGAGCAGGCTGATATTCCAGCCCATCCCTGTTTTCCTTGGGCTGAACCAGTGTTTGCCTTCTGCTATAACTGTTGAGCAGCTGCAGTGCTGTGGTGATATATACACATATATATTGTGCTATAAATCCTGTAGTTAAACATTTCCTTGACCCAGCACAGAACAAGGTGCTTGTCTCCAGCTGGTTGCAGAAATAAAGGAAGTGAGTTCCAAAACAATATTGCAATTAAGCTGTTTTTTTTCCTGAATTTTGCACAAAATGTTTTGCCTCCAAGAATGGATTGTGATGACTTTATTTTAGGGAATGCATAGGGTGTTGTGGGTGTATATAAAGTTACCCTGTTGTGATTGGTATTGGGCAGGCATTCAGGGAGAAAGTTGTCCCTTGCTTTTAAGAACTGCTTCTGAGATAGCAACATTCTGAAGGTCAGTAGAGAACAAATGGAAATACATTTACAAAAGCATTCATGTTTTTCAGTGCTCCTCGTAATAACAAGCAAGTTTCTGAATCCTCACCTTAATAGAATTCACCTTTCCATAAGGGGAGAGGGGAAACCAGGCCTTCTGAAGACTGAAAATACTTTCAATAAGTAGCCTTAATGCCTGCCCTAAACTTTAGCCTGTTCCTTTCTGCACTGTTTGGCCGAGGCTGGGACTAAGCTTTCCCTGGGGATATGGATGGGAGGTTCCTGTGCAATCCTGCTCCTGCCCTTCTTTTGCCCACCCCTTTGTAATGTTCTTGTTGATCTGATTTCCAGCTGGGCTCTTGCCACTGTATTATATAAACCAAATGCTCAAGCAAAGGCAGCATAGTCAGACTTCTTGCTGAAAACTTGAAAAACTGACATTGCTTCTGCCCAGCTAAGAAGCTCCCAGAAGTTACTGTAGCTGTGCTGGTGGGATGGTAATGGCAGTGCCCAGCCTACATTAGATCCATCACTAATGGCAACAGCTTTTACTCCTCCCTCCCCTTTCTCTAAGTAGTATATCCACTTTTTCTGGGTTATATAGGGTTGTTTTAGTTGGTCCCTTTGCTCCCTGTGTTCTGAAGGTCTGATTCTGCCCTGTACAGTCCTTGAAACCTGCTGTTACGCAAGAGCCTTTACAACCAGTACCAGTCAATGACTCAAATCAGCAATTAAAGCTCTGTGCATTGGTTTGATATCAACTTGGCACATGGCAAGGCATTGCACTTTTTTTTAGTGCATTGCCTTTTCACGTGTGACACAGCTGATATCCTTGCTCAGCATTTGGACCTCTTTGGTGTAATCCATGTTGAACCTTGTGGTGTCATTGCTCCCAGCTACAGATCTACCTCTTCTGCCTGAGCTCCAAGGTGGCTTCATGCCTTCTATCAAATACCATGCCTTGTTTGGCTTTATATAGGATCTGTAAATGTTTGTTTTTTGGTTTTGTTTTGTTAACTTCTAGGATGAGAGTTTCTTTAATGCTAATTCATAAAGCATTAAACTCAACAGCAACAACAGACTAGAGAATAGATGAAATCTGCTGTCAAAGCAAAGACTGGCTTCACAGCACAGAGATCAGTCTGCTACTAGTAGCTGATTTTTATGATCTGGAAAATGTGAGATGGCTTCCTAATTAACAGTGCAATGAGCTGTGTGGTGAAGATTGCACTGTAGGGACCTGAAGGCTATGGGTGACAACTTACAGAGTGTGTGTGAGTGATAATCCACCTTTATACATATTTGAAAAGAGNTGTGTGTGTGAGTGATAATCCAGCTCTACCCCACCTTTATACATATTTGAAAAGAGTGCAGTAGTTGTGGGAGCCCCTGGAGTTACCCTGTCCAGAGGGTCCATCCTACAGGAGAATTTCTGTTGGGGTCTGAGATAAAAAGAGCATTTGGAGGGAAGCCAACAAGTGCATGAGCTAAGTACCAGAAAAAGCTTCAATGTCCCTAGAGATGAGATTTTGGACTAGTTCAACACAGATGAACTTGTAGGCCCCCTTGCACAGTATGATGAGCCACGTGGCTCTGGCAGGATGTCCAGATGAGATAGCAGTCCCTTCCTGGAGATCCTCCCTGCCTGGGCTGGGTGTGTGTGCTGCTGCCCGGGCTGGTCAGTACCTGAAACCTCTCTGATAGTGGGAGCTCACCCGCTGATGTTGATGGGTTGTGTGGGACTGAGGAGCCACCCAGTGGCAATCTCCCACAGCCTCCCACTGGCCAGCAGTGGGTGCAGCAAACTGGTCTGCACAGTGGTCAACAGCTGGCCAAATGTCCATTTGGTGGCTGGAGCAGGCTGTGACTGCAGAGCTGTAATCTCTTCTTGCATATAGGAGGAAGGTATTAAGCAGTTCCTGACCTCTGCTTCTGCATAACTGCCAGCCTTGCTACAGTCCACGGATCTATTTTCTAAACCACAGCTTTTTAACTGTTGTAGTTTCATTTTGAAGATTGCACCTATTTTATTAGTAATCTAATAGGGTGCTCCTATAGACAAGTCCCTGGTGGTGTTTGGCATTATAGAGCTCTTGTTTTCAGTTGACTTTAAGTCAAAATGAGGTGCAGTGCTTGGCTTTGGTAGCAGTATTTATGTTTTAGCATTTAGAAAGTGAATCTTCTCAGGGCAAAATCTGGCTCAAGTAGCTAAAAACTTTGCGAAGGTGTTGCTGCTGCTTAGGCTGCAGAGTATTTATCACTTATAGAAAGTTAAAAGGGTTATGACAGACTTGTATGAAAATATGAACCTCTTCTAAACAAATCTCTACTCCTGTAATTTGCATTGTGCAACCATTTGCATTATGATTGTTTTTTGGTGCTTCTTAAAGCTTTCTTTAGTGTATGTTAAAAGACCTTACTTCAAAGAACTACATTCCTATTAAATGGCAGTTTTTCCATATTAATACATTCCATGAGGATGCAGTCCACATGAATGCTGTATACTTCTCCATTGTAGATGTGTCTTGAGTGTTGCTAAAAATGGATCAGAACTGTTTGCCTGTTCAGAAATATTGCATGAACAGTCACTTGTGTTCTGCAGTAGTGCAGTTCTAGTGTAAAATACTATTTCCTTGAGTAGTGGCTGAGGGTGGATACTCATCTAGAGCATGTTTCCAAGAGAGCAGAGGATTGCCTAAGTCATGTCAAGGACAGACTTGGGTGATGGACAGAGCTGGCAACTGAGATGAAAGATGAAAAAGTATGTTTGTGCCTCCAAGGCCCTCCTACCAGACCCAGTGCCAGTGTTTCTCCAGTGGCCAGGTCTGTGGGGTGGCTGAGCTGGTTCTGACTGGGATGCTGTGCTGACAGTGGGCCCTCTGCCCACTGCCTCATCTTCCTTGTGCTGATGTGATTTGACCCCCCAGCCAGCCAGGATGGGAGGACTGAAATGCTGAGGAGAAGGAGAGGGACAGGCTGGCCTTTGGATGATGCCAGCCCTGCCTAGGTGCAGTTTTACTGTGTCAGGGCAGTTTCTCTTCCCATGCTTCAGTAACAGCCATTAGGCTTCATCTGATGCTGTTGTAATCACCCAAAGTGCTTTCTTTGTGATTGTTGCAAGGTGCATTTTGTGATTGATTAGGTGGAGCTGCAAAACTGCCTTAAAAATATTCTCTACTCCAAGTTCCTTCAGTGGCTTCTCCTTTGGCTCAAATGTGTAGCAGAAAGGATGGGAGAGTGCCTCAGAACTGGTGATGCCCTGCTCAGACCTGCAGGACTGGCCAGAGAGATCCCAAAGGCACTGCAGACTCCTGCAGTGTTTGCAGTGCTGGCTTCTGCCCTGGGAAGTGCAGCTCATCTGGCAACTGCTTTTCCAGTGGATGAGCAGAAAGGGTTTCCAGGTAATCTCTTAATTTCCTTCTCCCTTTACAAAAACCCCCCATCCAGTGCTAGACTCCCCGTGGCCCATGATCTCCAGAGAATAACTTGTTCACTTTTTTTTCCACTTATCCCCTCTCCACACCCACCTTTTTTGTCTTTTGAATTTAATAAAGTGGGTGACTCAGTACTAAATATAAAGCCTCCTGCTTCCGGCATCATCTGCCTGTGGCTCATTTCCTGGAGCTGACATCAGTTGGAGCCTCCCGATTTCCTCATGAAATAGCAAGACATGAAGTATCCTTTGCGTGGTGATCTGGGCATACTTGTGGACTTCTTTGGTGACTGCTTGGCTCCCTGATCTAAGCTGTGAATAATTAGCTGGTTAATTGCTAAGCTGAGCACTGGTGGAGCACAAGGTAAACCGGGCAAGTCCTCAGATCTGTTTTGCACTGCAAAACCATACTTGTTTGCAGGCGTTTTTTAAATAAAGACCAACTTTCAGTCCCTCCTGCATATGCAAGGTTTTTATTAAATAAGCATGAGCCTGACTAATGTCTTGCTTTCTTCCAGATGACAGGCTCGCTGACAGAGCAGCTCAGGAAGCTTTTAAGGGGGAAATCTTGCAAAGATGGACCTGTTTTTTTCTTTAGAAAGACTGATAAACTGAGGAGTTAAGGTCAAATGCTTGCTCTTCAGTTGTCACATCTTTCCATTGCTGTTTACATTGATGGGATATACACTGCCATTGATTGGCACTGAGGGAGAAAGCAAAAAGTGCATAAACCCTCAATTTGTATCAAAAAGCACAGGTGAGAGTCTTTCTATCTGTTCATAATTTCATTAAAATCCTTACATTTAAAAGAGATTGTGGACAGAACTAGAGGAGGGGAACATTTTGCACATGGTGAATGGTCACTGATGTCAGTCCAAAACAGGGTGGTGGCTGACCACTCAGCTTTGCTGTCTGAAGCCCTGGCTCATAGAGCATGGTGTTTTTTCTCTGGTGAAGTAGACTGTTTAAGTTAACTGGTTTTCTCCTTCAGTTAGGTACTCTTTTGAACTTCTCCCCCTTCCCTCTCTCTTTCCTTATTCATTTTTTTTTTGTAAGGAGAGGGGATGTTCCTGAAAACCCTTGATTTGCAGCACCAGCACAGGTAGAGGCAGGAGACTGAGCCATCTTTGCAGCTCCTGAAGGCTTGCCAAGGTGTGCTGATGCTCTCTTGGCTCTGGGATCTCCCAAGGCTGCTGTGGCCCAGCCCTCTGGCCATGGAGGTTTCTCTAGCATGGGGATGCTGGAGTGAACCAGCATGTCCTACACTCCCATGGCTGGTTGACAGTGGAGCTGGCTGTATCCCAGCAAATAAATATTTTAGGCAGGAGCTAGAAGTGCCAGCAGTTAAAACCCATCCCAAAACTCACTGGGACAGATGTAGCATGCCCAAGGACTTGTTTGTCATCATGGATTTCATCACCAGTTATCTTGAACAGCTTCCAACATTAGCATGGTATGTCTTGGTGTTAGTGAGCAAAACACTACTTCTGGAGTGGGCAGGAGAACTTTGTGTCCAGAAGCAGATGGTTGTCCTCTTCTGGACTCACTGGGGAGAGCAGTGGGGCTGCACAGCCCACTGTAGCCAAAGGCCAGCACACTGGATGAGCTCCCTTCCTCCCCCAGAACTTTGCCAAAGGGTCCTCTTGAGGGTTTGTGGTGGAAGATGACCACATGAATTTACCCTTTCTGCTCCCCTGTCACCTGGAAGGCAGCAGCTGCCACTCCCACAGCCATCGTTGAGTAGCTTCTGGAGGGCAAACATGTATTAGTGGCCTCCCAGTGAAACTTGGCAGCTGGAGCTGTGGAGGAGATGTGTCCCCTTGCGCAATGATGTGCTGGAGGAATCCTGCCAGTGCTGGAAGTTCTCTTTGTGCATAAACCTACATCACAGTGTTCCATGCCGGGGAGTGAATGTGTCACCTGAGCACCTCAGGCACCTTCTTCTTCCCTAAAAGGCTCTTTTTAAAACGGGAAGAAGACGAAAATACACTGGTACACAAAAAAAATTCCTATTTTGGAAGAGTGTGGGGAGTGGTGTGAGACCAGGCGTGTCGAGGAAGTCTGCTGGGAGTGCCCGGGGAACTGCGCGTTCGCTGCCTGCCGTCACCACACCCCGGCGTGCTGGGTCTCGGGACATGACGTGGGGATGAGTGGTGCTGGCACCACCGAGCTGCTATTTTAGGTTTGACTGTAATTGCAGGTTGGACCGCCAGGACTGGATTTTGAGTGTTCACAGAGCAGAGTGCTCTTAAAGCTCTGGAAAAACTGGCTATCTCTGATCCTTTGCAAATGTGGAAGGATGGGTATTTCACGTGCACTGTGCGTGGATTGAACTCCTTGTGGTGGAGCCACTGAGGACCTGTGCTAGCTGGTGATGGGGCAGGGATGTCCTTTCCCTCTCAGTCAGAGGGAATGATTATACCTGATAGCCCTGTAGGATGCTTTAAACTTACCTGAAAAAGAAAAGTGAGTAAGCAGAGGTCTGAAGACCCATGGGCTGGTGGCTTTTAGGCATCTCCCTCTGCAGTGCCATCTGCCACCTGCACACCTGCAGTTCTGCCTTGCTGTTCCAGCAACACAGATGACAGAGACAAGGAGAGGAGGCTTTTCTTTTACCCCAAAAAGCAGACATTGCGTGTGCAATGGCTCTGTCACTGATAGAAAGTCACCACCTGGTTTGGGAGCTGGGCTCTGGCATGCTCTCTCCAGGAGCTGTCAGGCCCCAAAGCCTCACTAACCCTTACAGGATGGATTTATGCTGTGCAAAATACTCACATGTAGGATGGAAAGTGGAGACACTAAACTTCACGAGATGAGTTTCTTCATTTTTGTTGCATGATTGCCCCTAGACTTCACAGGCTGGATGCAGTCCCTGGTTTTGGTCAGAGCAGCCAGTTGGGCTCCCTGCACCCAGAGGCTGATGTGAAGCTGGCTGCTGGTGCAAATTAGAGCAGAGTTGAAGTTGCTCTTCCCTGAACTCTGTCTGATGTGCACTCAGCCTGGTCTCCGTGGACTGCAGAAGTGTTTTTCCAATCCAGCTTCTTTCTTTTTAAGTTGCAGCTGCAGTTCTGGGTATAAAACCCTCTATTTTGGTTTCCATGATGTTTACCATCCTGAGGAAGCTGTCGGGCTGTGGGTTTGGGGTTAGATTTTTTGTTTTGTTTTGTTTTTTGGGGTGTGTTTTATACCTCTTTTGAAACTTTACAGCTGGAAGCTAAATTTTCAGGTGATACCCAAGAAATGGTACCAGGCAGTGACTCACTTTCCTGGCTGGTGTAATTTTTAGAGAACAACCAAAAAACCACCCAGTGACCATAATTTTTAGAACAGTCATGAGTTCTTCAAATTTTTTACTAATTCAAATATTGTGTTTATTAGTAAATGATATATTTTCCTTTTAGCTATGGAAATGCTCAAACATTATGGACTTAACAGGAACAGAAATCTCTGAAATATATGATTGTAGTTTGGAAAGCTGACTTAACCTTTCTGGTGATTGATTCTGCTCCTGTTCATTGCATCAGCAGCACACAGTACATGATGTTTCTGTTGCTTGTGTCTTCCTGGCTAGCAGCAGATGTCTGTTCCTGTTTCATCTAGAGCAGACAAGGATTAATTGCTGAGGTAATGCAATATATTACAGTATGGGCCAGATCTGAACTCTGTATTTCATTTAATCTAATCTATTCAGACCATTTTTAGACTTTTTTTTTTTTCCTTTTTGAGGAACTATGAGGTGAAATAGCAGGCAGCATCCTCCTTCAGTGCAGACTAAGGCCAAATAGGTCTGGATCCTTAGTATGCTGTGAGCTTCTGGTTATTTTGAAGACATCCATAAAATAAGTACATAAAGCCAAACACAAGCTCTGCGTTGCTGTTTGACTGGACGTGCTGAGAACTAGCAAATCAAAATCCATTCGTTCTGAAGAGCAAAGAGCAGTAGAGAGTTTTTTGTTTAGTTTAGTTTTGGGTTTGTGTTTTGTTTTTTATTAATTAAGAAAATAATTTACTTACCTAAAAGCTCTGTATCTTAGTGCTTCCTGATCCCAAGCGCCAAGCAATAAAAGACCAAGAGCTGTTTTTTGGGGAGGATCCCCTCGGGGTGCCCGGCGCTCTCGGGATGCTCGGGCCGCTGTGGGCATGACCGCATCCCTGGGAAGCGACCTCCCATCGCTGGGCGGGGAAGGAGGGAGGGAGGGAGGAATGCTGGCTGCCCAGCGCCGGGCTGGGGGCGTGGGAGACGCTTCAGCGCTCGGGCCGGGCGCTGAGGGAGCGATTCGCCGTGGCTGGGAGGAGAGAGGAGCGGTAAGGAATGCTGAGGAGGGTGTCCTGGGGCGGCCTGCCCGCGCCGCGCATGCAGGCCCGTGCCAGAGGCCGGCCTGCAACCACTTGTTTTGCTTTGCTGTTCTCTGCAAAAAAGTCTTGCGATTCCTCCTGCTGTAGTAGATGGAGGAAAACAGCTGAGGGCAGAGGGAGTTTCAGGTTTTGATGTGCGTAAGTTTGGAGTTTGTCGGCGCACCTGACGCTGCAGACAGCAGCAGCGAGGGCTGGCACCGGCTGTGCATCACCGGGGTTTAGTGTTTCGGGCGAGGGATGAGGGTGTGTCTTCTCGGAACTTTGGGACACACTTTGTTCCATCCCAGTCTGCAGCAGGCTTTTGCAAAGCAGAACTTGCATGTTAAAGTGTTAAATATTTAAACCTCTGCCTTGCAGAAAGCGCGAGGAGCTCTGAGCGCTTTGGGGAAGCGGCTGTAGGCTGCTGGCTGGGGTGGCTGCTGAACTTTTGGGGTCTTTCAGCTGCAGAGGTTGGGCTCTGAATGCTGCATTGCCATTCCAGCTGGAGTGGCATAAGGCATTACAGGCTGGCAGGATTTAATTTCCTAACAGAGGAGTTTATCTTGCTTGCTGTGGTTTCTGGTTATACCTGATGCTGGAAGCCAGTGTAGACCCTCTCTAAACACTTTAGGAGTCAATACTAACTTAAAACACTTGCATACCAGTGCTTTTAGGTATTGAACTGAAATGCTGAATTTTTTGTTCCATGAACTTCATTTGTCTGCAAACCTGTAAACCACTTCTAGTATAGCTTTTTTGTGTCCTAATTTTGTTTGTACTGAATGTATTGCTCTGAGGTTTTGCTAAGTTGCGTTTTATTAAACTGATACTATATTATCTCTTAGCCAAAAGGCTAAGAAGAGATACTTTACCCTGCATTTATTCTGCAAAGCATCTGTCTCTAAAGAATGATTTCCACAGCTGGAGGACTCTCACACCCTCCTGAAATTCAAAGTAGTGGTGAGGTTGCATGCTGTTTACAGTGCATACGTCTCTTTAACCACAACATCTGTCCTAGGGGTATTGGGCACTGGCTGAGCTGGGAGAAGGAGAGAGAAGGAGGAAGAGGAGGCAAAGCAGCTTGAAGGGACCTAAGGAGAAGTTAGTGCTTGTCTCCAGGAGTGCCTGCTGCATTTTCCTAACCTTGAAACCTGCTAATAAGAGTGCATTTTGTGGAGGTTATGAATGCTTCTCCAAAGTCCAAGAGTCACGAAGAAGAGCTTGCCTGATCCTGAACTGGTGACTGCTGTCTTTGGCTCCCTATCACTCCTCCCCTTATTAAGTTAAATTATAGAGAAGTGTGGGGAACACCCTGCAGTTAGACTAAATGTGATTTCACTGTCATTGCAGCCTCCTGGGAGGCAAAGCCAGCAGCTTTCCTTCACTTCTGGCCATTTCACATTAATTTTTGAGATTAATGTTTCTGATTTTGTGTAGAGTAGAGAGGATCTACACCATCTATTCTACAGTAAATAAGTGGTGAATTTACAGAGATTTTTCCTGCTTCATAAGCCACTAGGACAGCTATGTAGTGACACTGATTTATTGCAGTCTGATGTTGCTTTCTTGCTCTGAAACAAATTAATTTGACTTCTTTCCCTTTTTCCCAAGTGCTTTCTAAACAAGATTGCAGACAACAAGGGAAGGATGGAAAATGGTTTTTCTTTTGTCAGTAGCTTTTTCTAGTTAGAGATCTGTTACTGAAATTCCTGGGGTTTAAGGCACTTTTGAAACATAATTACAACACTTAGGGTACGGTTTGTAGTTTCTAGTGTTTTGTTTCTTATTTAAGAAAGCATTAATTGACACATTTCTCTGAATGTTTATCATCTGGGCAGCCAGAATTTCAGCCTTGGCTGTGCTCTTTCCGGACAGCTCTGTTTACCTTTAACTGATAAAACAGTTTGCAAACTGCTTGACCACAGCTGTACCTTCTAAAAGGTTTCACAGAACCCACCCTCCCAAAATTAATAGCTGAAACTCCCTGTTGTCCAGCTTGCCAGGGATCAGCACCGTCATGCCGGGTGTTTGGCTTGCAGGAGCTTGTTTGCTGGTGTTGAATAAGCAGTGACTGTGCTGTGATTTAATTTAGGGATCTGGTTGATTCCCCCACCTGGGTGTGGGGGGAGGTTTAACAGACTGAGTAATGCTTCTTGCTTTATCGTGGCACACTGGATATCAGTCCCTTTACCTGCCAAAGGTGCTACCTGAGAGCAGAGCTGGAGGTGCTGGGGGGATGGAGAGCCTTCTGGGCTGCATGGGCTTTGCAGGGCTTTATCCAGCTGCTCCTGAACCAGGGTGCAGCCTCAGGTCTGCAGCCCACCTTGTAAGGAACTGAGCCCCTTTGGGGCTGAATATTGGGATATCAAGAGACATATGCTTAAAGCATGTTGAGGGTAACCTGCAGGTCTCAGCAGGCAGGTCCCTATTGCTTCTGGGGAAGAAAATTAGCACTGATTTAGCCTTGTGAACCTTGTTCCTTCTTGCTTATGCTGTCAGGCAACTCACTGTCTTTTACACTATTGCTCTGAGTCCCCTCATAAAATGAGGGATGCTGAGTTTTTGCAATGGATGGTAAGGGATGAGTCCTTTCTTTAAGACATTTATGGTTAAGGTACAGAATAAGCAGAAGGAAGTGTTAATGCTGCTCTTTTTTTAGGGAACTACGCAAGAATAAGAATTACTATCAACATAAGAATTTCCTGAGAGGCTTGCATGACTTTTTTGTGCCTGAGCCAGGAATTTAAATGAAGCCTTCTGAGTTTCAGTCCATTAGTGATACCTGACCTCAGCCCCCCTCTCTTTTACCTTCTTGCACTTAAGTTTAAATAATCTCTGAATGTTGTTTGCTTTTGCAAGTTCCAGGTAGATGAGCGTTCATTCAGCTCTTCCTTTCCTGAGATGTCTTGAAAGGATCACCTGTTCCATGTTGTACTAGCTTGGTAATGAGAATATTGCTCTTCTGTTTCCACTGACATGAAAAAACTATTTCAAAAAGTTAGGTAAACCAATCTAGTGGGTTATGATTTCAAATGTTCTCTAACCCTGGAGTAGCTGCTCTGTTAAAACTGGAGGTGTGTCAAAATGCAACACTTAGTAGGAGTATTTTCAAAAAGGCTTTTAAGGATTGATTCATTGGTGCCTTGAGCAGTATTTTATCTGTTTTCTACTGTGTCCTGTAGATTATAAGTACTCTGCAGATATATGTAATAGATCTTGAGCAAGGTCTGTGGGCTGTAGCTGTGAGCCTGCAGCATGATGAGGGTGTGTGAGTGCAGCTGGTCTCCTCTGTGACCATCCATCCATCCATCCAATCCACTTTGCCCTGGTCTTCCATGACAGGAGCCTTCAAAGAGTTTAAGGTCTGCAGAAAGCTTTTAGTGCTTCTCCTTTCAATTTGAGTCCCAAAACAGTTTTATGTTTCTGTTCAGCCTTCCTCTGGTAGATGAGAGTAACCAAGCATCCATCCAGTCTGCTCCAGGATTGCATCTTACCCCTTAATGTGCATCAGAATCAGCTCTGGCTCAGAGGATGGGGATGTGTTGGGGGAAGTTTCATGTTGAGGGCTGGGGAAGCTTTATTTTTTCCTTTCCATGGGCAATTGGAGTGGAAGCATTTGTGCTCTTCTGACTTGTGCTTCCTTCCAGCCTCTGGGCAATTTGGTATCACGTGGCCAAGCATCCTCAGCTGCTTGCTCTCTGTCTGTTTTCTCTTATCTGTGAGACAGAGGGATTAGTGTACTTGAATCTCTGTGAATTTCTGTTCATTTCCCCAGCTTTCAGTATTCTGGATGCTGCTGTGGAGAACATGGCTCTCCTGGGCTTTTTTCAAGGGGCTGATTCCTGTTTGATACTATGAGCAAGTTTGATGCTGATTTTGGGTTTTCTCTGGGTGCTGGCTACAGTTCAGTTCTGATCATGCTGATCATTATCCAGGCCTGACCGCACCCCAAAGAGCTTCTTTGGCTGTGCAGGGCTGTCAAAGGCATGTAAATTGGCTGATGGCTCAGCAGTTGCTTTTACTAAGATGATTGAAGCTAGTGAATCTGGTTCTGTGTCATGGAGGGAGAGAAAACACTTGGACCAGCATGCAAAAGGGGAAGGATCAGGTTGTCCAGGCTGTCAGTGGATGTTGGGGTAGTGGTTAAAGTCTAAACAGAAGGCATGGGAATAGTGATTTGCTGCATTTGTTCCCATACTGTTGGGAACTGCCCTGCCTCTCTGCAGACCAGATCCCTGCTGGGCATCTACCCAAGTGCTGCTCAGAAAAATACCTGGCATCACTCTTGGCAGGTCTAGCTGGAAGAAACTGAGCTTCTAACCTGGATTTGCTGGAGGAACATACTTGTCCAGAGGTGGATACCCCATTGAGACTTACCTCCAAATCCAGAGAGAACCTCTGGCAAGCTAAGAGCAGTGACTAACTCCAACATGTGTGTCTGCTCCTGATGGATTTGGCAGATTTTTCCCCTGCAGCAGTGGTGGGTTGTGCAACAACTGGAGCAAAGTTTCACAGTCCACTCCCAGGTGAACACAAGCATAGCAGGGAACTTGCCTCTCCCAGCATGACAGTTTCAGGAGTCTGAAAGAATATAAAGCAAAGCCTGCTGATGGGACTTCTGCTGTTTAGAGGTGCTTCAGAAACAGCAGCTGGAGGTAATCTCAGTATGGAGTTGAAATGAAGTGACCTGAAGGGTGCCTGTGCAGTGGGAATCCCTATCTGCAGTGCTGTGTGCTTTCCCTGTGCTGCAGCTGGTGGGCTACTCAGCCAGCATGGATCAGTCAAAAGGTGTGCTCTGTGTAAAGGCAGTAGCTTGAGGGAGCTGGAGAACTGGGTGGTGTAATGTGGTCAATTCAAATAGCCAGGCAAGCTTAAAGTAATTCAGAATTAAAATTGAATTTATGCAGTTGGTCTTGACCTGTTGAGGTGAGGTTTTTTGTGCTTTGCATGGCCAAGAAAAGCTGAATTAAGAGTGAAATAAAGCTAGATTTGGGTAATGGCTTTGCAGGTGTTAGAGTACAATGGTGTCCAATAGTTGAAGCATTGCAGAGCTGACAGCACAGCTGTAGAGTCACTGCTGTTGAGCCTGATGTGTATGGGGCTGGGAAGGCTTTACTGAAGGGGAGATCCACAGATGTGAGATGCAGCTACTCAGCCAAATCTGGCACCACAAAGCAATGCCTGCTCAAAGCATTGTGTACCCCTTTCTTCCTGAGGCAGGGGAAACAGCTCCCTGAGTGGATAAGAGCACCACAGTGATTGTGAGCACGAGAACCACAATTGTGCAAAGAGCAACACCAAAGTGATTTCAGAATCTGCATCATCATGCTGATGGTAAGGGGTTAGACACCACCATGGTGGAGCCTCTCTGGATGGGGCAGCATCTCTTGGTCACTGCTCTTACCAGGATGACATCTACCACCAAAGTGTGGGGAAGGTCTGGTTTCAGCCAGTACCTCTGACCAGTGGCTGTCTGGAAGGTAATTGCCAATTAAAAGTTTATGTGCTTCCATCAGCTTGGTGTTTGCTAATAACCACATCCAGGGTGTGGGTGCTGTCTTGTAGGAATTTGATGAGCAAAACCCTGGGGTGAGCATTTGATGAGCACACAAACTGATTATGAGCAGGAGAGGATGGATTTTATGATAGGTTTTCATTTACAGGCCATCAATCCCTCAGCTTTCCTGTCTCCCTCCAAAGCACTGGAAACTATTTACCTCAGAGGACTCATCAGACCAAGTCTGTGCACCATGATGTCCTCCTGTCACTGCCAGGTTTGGGGCTGTCTGTAAAACCCCAAAGGCTTTGCTTGGACTGGACCAGTAAAAGCAGCCATCAGAGCTGATGATGGAGATGGGACTGGGTGTGTCTGTGCCCTCTCCTGCCTGCAAACATTTCCAAAAGCAGCATGAGCCCAGGCCTGTGCCTGTGGAGGAGGGTTCCTGCAGTGTCAGGAGGTGTCTGCAGCATCCTCTGCAGCTTCCAGTCACCTGGGAAGGGATGCAAAGAAAACTCATGCTTGTACCCCTTGCCAGTGACTCTTCCCTCACTGTCCTGAGGGTGGCTGCTCTGGACTGTCCTGGCAGCTCTGGATCTTGCAGAGCCCTTTTGGGATGGGCACAGTGCTGCTGGCTGCTTTCAGAAGGGGCTGGGGAGGGTGAAGAGGGGAGTGCACACAGCCACCCCACTCTGTAATGCAGCTCTTTCTTGGCAGGGACCAGCCCTACCTGCAGAACAGGGAGGAAAAGGAGGGTTAGGTGAGCCACAGGAAGCCTGGGGGCTGGATCCTGTGTCAGCTGAATCACTGGGTTTCCTGCACATTGGCCAGGCAGCTGTGTCAGTATCCCAGCCTGAGGGCTCAGGCACTTGCTGTGGTTGTGAGGGGACAGAGTGCCTGTCCCATTGCTTATTCCAAAATAAGGTTAGTGGTCACAGGTATGTGAGGTTTGGGTATTTTTAATTAGCTAATGCTAACTGATGTGCCTTCTGATGTCAGGAGCTTTTGTCATGAAAAGGGAGCAAAACCACAGGTTCCTCAGAAACAGGGAATGCACACGGAGTGAGTCACTGCTCCAGACTAGGTCTAGTTTACTTGCTGTGTTGGATTTTTTTTTTTTTGTTGTTTTTTTTTAGATTGGGTGGAAATAGGACATACTAATACCTTTTTGTTGACTTTTTAATGTGTCTCTGCACTGGCCTGAGTAAACAAGTTGATATTGTTAATCAGTCATTGTAGAGTTATTAAAGTAAGACAGGCCTGGAAAGGATGAAGTACTCAGTTTTCAGAGTAACACAGAGCTGCTAAGAAAGTAAATTCTTCCATTTGGATCAGCAGCAAATTCCAGCTCTGTTTCTGTTGGAAGTGTTCAAGTGGCTGTCAGGAAATATTTGGTTGTCATGTGCTTTCAAATTTGAATTAATCTGCCAACTTTCAAGACGTACAAATGTCTGAATATCCCCCTTCATCAGTTTTCTACCAATCCTCTGTGTAGGATGCAGCTTCCAGGGCTTCCTCTCTTGGGGAAGAGTCTTGAGAACATTTTTCTCTGTGCTTGAGTGTTTTTAAGTTGCTGTCGGAGCAGTTAATCCACTGAAATATCCTGGTTAGCTTCTGGCACTTGTGCTGGAAGTGCTGAGTGCCTCAGCAGAGGCATCCCTCCAGTGACAGCCCCTGCAGTGGCCTGTCCCCAGGTGGCTCACAGCTGTCAAAACACACCCTGGGACAGCTTTCCTTGACCTGCCCCTATTGCAGTTCTGCAAATAAACTAACCCCAGTTTGGTGACTGCAGTGTGTTTAGAACCTGTAGAATTTGTTTGCACAGGAACCTTATACAGCTTGTCTCGGGGAGGGAGCTGATATTCCAAAACCTGACTTGTACTTAGAGCAGCTCTGATCTGTATCACAGGTACTCTCAGAGGACAGAAACAGGCTGCACTGTCTGCCAGCCACGCTCTTCTGGGGAGGTGCCTTTGTGCATCCGTGTGTGACAGAGCTGCCCGTGCTTTTCTCCTGTGGGGTGAGGGACGAAGGCAGGATGAGGGATCTGGAGCAGGGATTGCTTCCTTGTACACTTTATCTGTGCATTGACCGATGGGCTGTCAGCCACCAGACTAAAACATCCCTCTTGTTCTAAGATGTGAGCTCCTCTCTGCCTGTCATACCCTGGTGGAGGCTTTCTTGCAGCAGGAGTGAGTGTGGCAGGGCCAGGCGTGAGCAGCGTGGTGAGTCCCCACAGGGCTTCGACTGAGGCAGCTGATGTGTGATCCCTGTGCCAGTGTGATAAAAGGGCCTTTTATGTCCCACAAGACAAAGCCTCTTGTTTAAAAATGCAACTGAATGAAAAACATGATTCTGAATGCTCTAGACTCAGCTATTAAAAACAAACAAACATAAAAACCCCCCACAGAACAAGAAAAAGAAAAGCTCCCCTGCCCCCCAGCCCAGTGTCCCAATGATGGTGTAATACCTCTTCATTGCAGAAAATCTCTGTACAATTGCTTTGGGAGCTTGTAACTTTGTGGCCCACTAACCTTTCCATAGACTGTTGTTATAACACCCTTTCCCTTCACAGACAGCCCTGACAAGGTCAGGTGTCTGCTTTTTCTCTGTTGGTTTGAATTCTCCCTCCCTCCTCTCAAGCAGAGGAAAAAGAAGGAAGAAGTGATATTATAAAAACTGAGAGTGAAACCTGTTTTATGGATTGACCTGAACAGTCTAGGGACTAGAAGGAAAAATGTTTTTAAGTCAAGACCCATGCAAACAACTCTAGGGCATATCCAGAGCATAATACTTACCTGATAAAGTCAAACAGAGCAGCTTTTTTAAAAGCTCTCGGCTTATGGTGGTGTTTGCTGCTTCTTTTGGTGTTAAAGATGTTAGAGATAGTCAGCAGCAAATTAAATTCCAATTAAGTGGTTAGGTAATGGTGCTTTGGGAAATCCCTTTTTAAGGGAAATCCTCATGGTTAGAAAACAAATTGGTGCAAATGAGAATTAGGAAGAAGGCAGGACTTGTGGAGGAGCTTTGGCTGAATTTTCAGTCTGTAGCTCAGCCTCTCCTGCCTGGCAGCTCATGCCACCTGCCTGCAAAGCCAAATCTGGCTCTATTCTTGGTAGCATTTTCCAATTGTTTCTGCCAGTTGTGAAATCCATCTCCTGTATCATGCAACAAGCTTGCTCAGAGCTGATTTTCTTGCTAAGCAACTCCTTTATCCCCTGGAAAGAGTCAGGTTTTGGTGGCAGTGAGGCTTGGCTGAGGCACCCATGGGAGAGCTACAGGGAAGGGGCTGCTCCAGGAATGGAGATAGATCCCAAACTGGACATCAAGCAAGACAGTGCTGCACACAGCATTGCTGCATCTTGCAGGGACCTGCATGGTAGCATTGCCGTGGTCAATTAGCCTTTTTACTGTGAAACACTAAAAAAAATTTACTTTTATAAAAAATTACTTTTTTACCTCTGTCACTCTGATGCACCATTGCTATGATTCCTCCCCCTGCCCCATTTTTTCAATTTGAGCCCAGTGAAGTTTGTTGCCTTGCTGTTGGTGGCTTTTACTGTCTGTTCAACATCTTGTTGTGCCTGCTAATGCTGGGAGGTGGGTCTGAAGTGCTTTCCTTCATGTCTCTGCAGTGATGCAACTTCTTGTTGACTTTCTCTGCTGCGAGCACCTGTCTGAGCTGCTTTCCCAGGCTGCCACACCTGCCCATTGCTCTCATCTCTAACAACTTCATTCTTTCCAGACTGAGTGAAGTGTTAAAGAAAATGAATATTTACAGCTACAGGCAAACTTGTGTTCTTAAGTTAAGGAGTGCTTGCGAAGGCAGCTGGGAGTCTCAGACAAAAGAGGGTTGCTAATCAGAGCACAGGCATTTGTTAAACTGAGCCTCTTGTTGCTTGAGCCTTGAGCCAGAGCCAGCCTGTTCAGGATTCTGCCTTCTGACAGTCTGTAAACCTCAATCCACCCCTCATTTTTTTGCTTACAAAGGAGGAGGCAGCTGTGTCTGTTCCCATAGGCAGAGGAGGAACCTTTTATTTCTCAGCTTCAGGATTGTAGTGAACAGTGTGGGAGCTGGAAAACCTTGGGATGCAAATCTCATCTGAAGTCGCACCAAGCCTGCCTAAAACCCCATTACAGACCCTGAGCTAGAGCTAGCAGGGGTGTTAGAATGTGCTTATCAGTGCCTGTGTTTCTGTTCCTTGTTGCATCAATCACTGCTCTCCCATGGTTGTGTCAGCCAGAGTGCCACCAGGGCATCTGCTGCCCTGTCACGAATGTCTGGGATGGGGATATGTGTAGGTGTCTGACTTTCTTCCATCCCTGTGGTGATACCTCCTGTCCAGGCTGGCTGGGTGGCACCTAATCAGTGCTTGGAAAGGAGGATGATGGCAGATGGGTGAAGGAACTCTGTGCTTCATCCTCTCTGTTTCTTAAACACCAAGCAGATCTGATCCAAGTGGAGTTTCTGTGAACTTGGGATTTCACTGTTTGCTCTTCTGTGCTTGCTCATGGTGCTTCTGCCATTCAGGGAAACAGAGGCCATGCAAACAGCCTGTTCCTTGCAGTTTTTTGGGAGTCTGACTCCAGGGAAACAAGCAGGTGTTGATTCAAACAGCTTTCTTGCAGAAGAACAAACTATTTCCTTTTTGCAAACAGTACCAGGTATACTACTTTGTGCCAAAATACCCTCTTCATATACTGTTCAGAATATTTTATTTGGGTTTGGTAGCTGTGTGCTCTCCATTAATGTTTTAACACTGGATTCTGATTTTGTTCAAAATTGTGGAAAATCTCTGGAGATATGACTTCTGACCTACAGAATACACTGACAGCAGGTACCTTAACATGTGCAGTCATTAAATAACATACAGAGCTAAATATTAACAAGACTAATGGACTTTTTGACTTGTTAAAGGGTGTATTTCCCATCTCTGAGTTTGACACATCTGTTTTCTTGGTGGAAAGATAAACGTGGTTCCAGGAACTGTGGAGACATGGTACTGATTGTTGCTACATTGCTGCTTGAAACTCTGTGTTGTTGAATGCAGCCTGGTTTCATACAGTGTTCTTTTTCTCTCTTTAGGTACTCCCTAAATTCATGAAATGGCCAACACCATGCAAATCTCCAAAGATGAGCTGGAGGAACTCAAGGAAGCTTTTGCTAAAGTTGGTAAGTCACACTGAAGTGGGTGCCTCGGTCTTGTCTACTGCACATTTGAATTGGATTTATCCCACCCCTGTGATGAGCAGCAGTGCCAGCAGGATGTGGGCATTCTGCTGCTCTCGTGATTGTCTCTGTGCCAAGGCAGCTTTGTTGCTTCAGGCTTGTCACTTTGGCCAAGGAGCACAAAGGCAGGGACGCAGGCGTTCTCGCTGTCAGGGAGCACTGGCAGACAGCCTTGCACTCTTGCTCTAGGATGGGCTTTACTGCTTCCTGATGGCAGAAGAAATATCCAAACATGTTTTACATTGCTTTGGCCTTGGCAGTACTTCAGGGCTTGCACAGTGCTTGGTTCTGGTGCTGTTGGTTTGGCAGATTGACTGAGCTGTGTGCAGGGTCAGTGTAGGTGCTGCGTTTCTGGTTTGTGCAGCTGCATTTTGGGGCTCGTAAGCAAAACCGAATTTGTTTACCTGGCCTCATGGAGCAGCTTGTGGTGATGATCGATGCCTTGTGCTGAGCACACCTCCATTGCCCTCTGGTGGCTCCATCTCTGCTGGCCTCCCTCAGCCTGCCGTGCTCCAGGGGCTGCACAGCCTCCTCCAGGGGCTGCTCTGCCTGCCTCCCAGCTGGCATCGCAGGAGCCTCTGGCAGGCTGCTTCAGGAAGCTGAAATGGGCAAAAAAGTGACATAATGGAAAAAAAATTGTTTTCTGTTGGTTTAGTTTCTTGATATGGCTTACTGAAGGATCAGAGACCCAGCAGGGAGGGGTGGGATGGGCGCTGGAGCGAAGCCCTGGGGGACTGAGGTCAGTGTGTGCAGCTGGGGAACCACACCCGGGACTGGCACTGGCCAGGATCAAGTTATACCAGTGGTGAGAGCCAGCATTTTGTTTTCCTAACTGGACATGGGCATCACTTGAGCACTGGTTATATATATAAAATCATAGTTGCCTCTTATCTGTATTGGGTGGTACCCACCCTCTAGGGCAGGGTGGCTGTGAAAACTCCCACTTGCTCAGAATTTCCAGTCTGCAGAGAGAAATGTGAATTTCAGAGGCAACTGATTCTCATAGAGCAGTATCCCCTGTTGGAACTTGAGGCAAGTTGCATTTTAAGGACTTCCCTTTCCTCTCGTATTCTTCTCAAGACTTCTGCAGCAGGTAGAAGTGAGCTGCCACAGAGGGAGATGTTCTTTGGGAGGAAGCATAGTGTTTCTCTCTGTCTAGTGTGCCTCTTAGTGCAGATCTCAATAAAGCTGGGATGTAGGCAGCCTGTTCTGTCCTTGGATACATTTAAAATTATTAACCTCTCTGGAATGTGGTGGCTTTTTGTCATTAGTGTGGGGGAAATGATCAAGATTAGGTTGGAACCAGGAGAAACACAAGTCAAATTGTGGTTTGTTGTAGGAAACCAGCTCACCCTGCTCAGGAGGTGGGTCCCTGTTTGGTTTAAATTATAAAGGCAGTGTCAGAACTTAAATATCAATGAGAAATGTGCTAATTATCCTGGACATACCCACAAATGAGATTCCTATCTCCTATCTCTGCTAGTTCTTTTCAACTGCCTCGTTTTGTATGCGTTAGGTATGGTAGAGCCCAGAGCCCGCAAGCATGTGGGACACACCTGTCAGGAGTGTCTTTAATGCTCTCATTCCCTTTATTCTTGCCTAAAGGAGCCATGTTTGCCCTGGGATATAGAACTGGTCCCTGGCTGGGTGACTGCCTTTCACTGTGAATTTCTAGTAGCATCTTTAGTGAATGTGAACAGAGGTTGGACTAAGACTGCTATGTAAAATGAAGCCTGTTTTTTCATCTCCCAGCTATCTGGAAGATTTGGAATGTGGCTGAGAACCATGGTTATAGCAAAACTCAGCTGGTTGGCTTCTAGGATGTCATGAAGGAGATGTGGGGAGGAGGAAACGTTTCACAGGGTAATTTCTGCTCACCAAGATGTGCCCTGCTCCAATGCACAGCTGGTTGGGCTTCCTGGAGACCTGCTTTAACTCCAGCATGGGGCAAGTTGCTGCTCTGAGTGGGTAGGTTGATGGGGCTTTAAAGGTGTGTGTTTGACCAGCTTTTCTGTCTGCAGCTGGACTGGATTGAGACATCTGGGGATGCTGGAAGGCAGTGAGGTGTGTTGCTATGTCCTCTGTCACTACTTGCCTTCCATGCCACTTGAAGGTATTTCCTCTCTCTCCATGCAGCTGATGTCAGTTCTCTGACAGCAAGCAAAAGGCATGAATCCCATAGACATCCTAGTGCTTATTAAAACAATCCACAGGTGAGAAACCACTGTTGAAGGTTATCACTAAAGCCAGCTATAGCACAGACAAGCAGCTCCCACCATCCTACAGGCAGTTATTTGTCTTGGAACTGGTCCAAGTGGTAAACAGCAGTGGGGGAAAAATGCTTTGTAATGTTTGAAAACAGTAATTAGTGGGGCATTGGAACTGTCTAGGCTTTGAGTGACCCACAAGTTAGTAGGAGAAGAGCAGGTTGCTCCAGATCTCATTGTATCTCTGAATTTGCTCTGTGGAACAGGTGCCTGTGTGTGTGTACTTGGCCAAACAGGGGCACTTCAGAGGAGAGGCGTGGCATAAAAAAATCCACAAACTCGCTCTGTTTATTTGTCTTCATTCTCCCTCCTTCTAAGATAAGCAGAGATAAGCATCTTTTCTGGAAACATGAAGTACTCAAAAACCATAACTCGGCTGAACACTTTGTTCAGCGCTGCGAGGTGGTGAAACAATGCTCCGAAACGTTTGCTTAGGGCAAATGGGGCTCTGTGATCCTAGTGTGTCCTGCTGAGCATATGTCCTTAAAAGGAAACGTGTGGGTTACTTTCCCCTCTTGCATCCTGTTATTTAAGCTATTTTAAGTACTTGTCCTCGGGAGGAAGCTGAGCTAGAGCTTGAAGCAGCTTTTGGGATTCGTTGCGGCTTTGCTGCGCCACCTGCACATGGCAGAGGCCGGTGCCGCGCGGTGCTGCCGTGACCTTTCCCAGGTTTAGCACGCTGGCGTGCATGCATCTTTCAGTAGAAATAGGAAACTTCAGATGTGCTGTAGTTTCCTTTCCATCAGGCAGACTATAATGAATCCAGGCTGTAGCTTGTCTGTTAAAACAATTTCGCTTTCTTCCATTAGTAATTCTGGGCAGGCCGCCGAACGATTTCATTTGGGATAGCTTCTATTTTGACAGCCTCTTCAGCTGCTGAATACAATCTCAGATTTTGTTAGAGAGTCTCTCTGAAGTCAGGGCCTGTTGCAGGACATCCAGCAAGGCACCGTATGGTGGGCCTGCAGTGATGCTGGAAATAGTTTTGGAACTGGCTGGTTCCAGTTCCACTCAGGCAGAGGTGGAGTTTTTTTGTTTTTTGATTTTTTTTTTTAATGCTGCTTCTTTGTGCATTTGATGCCAGAAGGGGAACAGAGACAGTAGGAAGGGAGGCAGCTGCCCTGTGGAATAGGGGTTGCAGGTCTGTTTGTCATGTCAGGCGTGTTGACATGTTAAGAACAGGTCCATTTTCCATCTCATAATCATTCACTACTTGACTCTGCTACCAAGCCAGAACCACAGGCCAGCACCAATTTATGGTAAAACCAGCAGGCTTTAACACTCAAATCTGCCCTTCTGTGGCCAAGAAGTTAAAACTTGAAATGAGAGCATCTTCAGTGCAAAAACAGTAACTTGGTGTGTGGTCTTACAGTTAAACAGACCTGATTTACTTGTAATTCCCACTCCCAGGTGTCTGGCACATGGATGCCCTTTTACTCTGTGAAATAAATAAGTGATTAATTTTTTTCCCAGAATACTATGGCAGAGTAACTCTACAAGTGGGTATTAAAGGTTGCAAGAGCTTAGGTCCCAAGTCCTGAGAATCAAAGGTTTTGACTGAATTAAGGTTTTGAGTAAGTTTGATTTTGTCTGAGCCCAATGGAGCCTTTCCTGATGGGTAAAATCTTTCTTTGTGCCATGCTCCTGACCTATGTGAGCTCCCTTGGGAGTGGGCATTTCAGTGGCTCTTAAATCTTCTTTGAACTAAGCACATCTGGAAGACTGGGAAGATGCTGATTGCAGGAGAGAATGAAACTGTCAGACTGGGCAGATGTTGACCCAGCTTGGAGTAAATTCCTCATATCTGCCCTGCAGGGCTTCATATGTAGAACCAAGCTCATAAAAAGTTTCAGCTTCCTTTTATCCATGTGTCCCTTATTGGAGTTGCAGACTTTGGAGCTCAGGTTCCTGATGTCTCACCTAAGAGGCTTCTGCCTCATTAAATACCATATAAGGTTTTATCCCTTTTACATCTGAATAGGCTCAGACATAGCCCATGCAAGCCTGAATCAGAAACACTTCTGAATGCTTAACCTAGACGGTTCAAGAGGAAAACCTTTACCAAATCTGAATCAAAGTTGGATCCCATCAAGGATACAATTAGTATTTTGAAATCTTATTTTTCTCTGTCCTTTGCCTGCTACTTACATCTATTCCAACATTTGGGTAGCTGTAAAACTCAGGTGGTGGATTGATTGGAAGAAGTGATGAACAGATATTTTTGGATTTACCTGCTAATTTTGGCAGCATGCTGAAGGATTTTGGTTGGTTCAGTCAGGTACAGGCAAAAGCAAGGGAGTTGGCTGCAGGCTGAGGGTGAAAGCAAAGTTTTGTTTTAGGTTCATAGGCCCTGGAGATTAGGAAATCCCTTCTTGACTTATTTTCTTCACTGGCTGTAAGGAGGGGAAAAGATGCATATTGCAAAGTTAGATTCAGTAATAAAAATACTGTAATAGAAGAAGCTGTGATTTATCTAGAGGGGAAATAGTTTGCTCATGACATCTCAGGCTGGACTGTTAATAAATCTTGCCTTTGTTAGCTTGTATTATTTCAAAATAAAATTCTAAAATTGAGGGCCAGAGAGCAGACTATTGTTATCATTAATAATTTCTCCAAATTTCTCAGCACTATTGTAAACACTGACTTTTCATGAAGTAGTTTATTGTATTTATTATTCCACTGGAATTGATGCTCTTCCTTAGTCTGAGACACAGAGATTGGGGTGTAGGAAGTAGTACAGGTTTGCTCTGGTTGCTTCGGATATTTGCCACTTGCTAACTGATAAAAACAATTTTAAATTCCCATATTCCCGTATGGATCTGGGAAATGAGGACGGTTGGAGTGGTGGTGCAGATGTGCTGCTGGCTGGAACACTGCTGTGAAACAAAACCTAAAAACCATAGAATCCTCATTAGAAGTAAATTGACCTCCACAATTTGGTAAAAAAAACCCCAAAACTCTGGATCTTAGAGCTATCCTGATTGTTTTCTTTATTCTTGAAAGTATCTCACTTCAAGCACAAATAGTGACCCCAGCGGCTGTGGTGAGATGCCCTCTTGAAGAAAACTAAATTCTGGGATTGGTGCAGCTCTCCAGGCACTAAATTAACTTCCCTTGGCTGTAGCACTTGCCTACAGCAAAGGGATTTTAGCATCTTTTTACTGAGCCAGTAACAGCACAACATGCCCTGAATCCCTGCCTCTCCAAAGATGGGGCTGGAGGGTCATACTTATGTCTTGAGGTGTGAATCTGGGCTGCACAACTACTTCAAATGCTCTGTCTCCTGAAACCCTGGGTTCACAAGGAAATCTGGGTGCCAGCTGTGTTGTGAGCAACACTCTGCTCATCCTGGTTAGCTTGGGGAAGGAGGCACCCAACCCCTGCCTGTCCACAGTGGCAGGAAAGCCTCACTTGCCTGAAGAAGGTCTGGGGCTGCTGGGTCAGTACATGTGTGGTCAGTACATGTGATGATGTCCCCAAAGAGGTTGTGATCTGTTATGTGCAAAGCTTCAGTGTCACATTAGATTCTTGTTTTCTTCCTCAGTCTAGTAGGTGACACTATCTCACTAAACACACGGTGCTGCTGTGGCTTGGTGATAGACTGTGAAAGCAAATGTCCTGGCAGAGCATTCTTGGGCAGCAATAAAATATCTGGTTGCAATTTGCTGTCAGTGTTCAATGGAGAATATAATTGACAACATGATAAAAATGCAACTGCAGAGCTGACTTGGTGTTTTTAGTTCAGAAAATAAGAGGTGCTATGTTTCATTACCATCTATTTTTAACATGCAAGGGCTGTGGTATTTAGATGTAAAAAGAGACATTCTGGAGATTGTTTATGAAAATACAGATGTTCTGTTGTGAAACTTTAACACCAGACTTGTCACATGTGCCCAGAGTCATCGTGGTCAGTCCTGCTTCAAAGCTGCTGTTGCCCAGAGCTGGAGGGTTCCCATGACTTGTGCTTGGACACTCTCTGAGGATGTGCTGTGTGCATTTACTGTGTGCCTTTGGTTCCTGTGGTGTCCTTTGAACAATGTACTCCTTAATGTTTCTGGTGTGTCTATCCTGCAGTGTGCCCATGCCCTGCATGGGTTCAGCAGGTCCCCAGTGTGCAGGCTGCTCTCCATAAAGCTCTTGGATATGGGGGGGAGGTCACATTTTTGCCCCTCTGTTGGGGGTCAGTTCTGTCAGGTACAGGCACATTTCTAAAACCTTCTGCTGCCTCTTCTCTTCCTCAGACCTCAACAGCAATGGGTTCATCTGTGACTACGAGTTACACGAGCTGTTCAAGGAGGCCAGCCTGCCTCTCCCTGGGTACAAAGTGAGAGAGATCATCCAGAAGCTCATGATCGATGGCGACAAGAATAAAGATGGGAAGATTAGTTTTGAAGAGTTTGTCTATGTAAGTGATATTTCTGAATTGCCAGCAGCCTGGGGGGCCCCTTTTAGACAAAGCTAAGGAAGACCATAGAAGAGATTGAACCTGACTTCTCAGCCACTTACCCTAATCCTAATTTTCTTTCATTCTAGCCATGTAAAAATCTGTTCTTTGTACAGGTATCAGTATATGATCAGTCTTTTGTGCTGTTATTGACAGCCTTTAGATTTGGACAAAGGAGAAATATTGTTGGTTTTTGAACAAAAACCAACCAACCAGAAAGAATCCATGTGGTTTTCCTATGTGATGGCTTCACTGGAGGCCAAAATACTGTTTCCACATGATGTGACAACTGGAAAAAAAGACTTGCAATGATCCAAGCTTACAGTATTTACTGGAAGCTATTTAGTTT
Source organism: Peucedramus taeniatus (assembly GCA_013400575.1). Classification (NCBI taxonomy): domain Eukaryota; kingdom Metazoa; phylum Chordata; class Aves; order Passeriformes; family Fringillidae; genus Peucedramus; species Peucedramus taeniatus. The sequence continues at coordinate 2,739,475 of WBNO01023171.1, forward strand.
TTCCAGGCACACAGATGAATGCTTGTTTTCCCCGTTTATCAGTATAATTTCCTTTCTCAGTTTAATGGGACTACAAGTATTTGCTAAAGAGTTGAAAGGGCATTTCAAGACACACTTGGATTTGTGTTAGGTGCTGACCTAGGAAAATTCAAATCTCTTGCCTTGAAAGGGAAGAACAGGAATAAGGTGATAGGACAAATTGGAGGATCAGTCTTTTTTAGTAGAAATAGGCCAGAATTTAAACATTTATTAATTTTTACAAAAGCGCAGGACTTCTGAGATAATGGTTCAATGTACATTCTTCATCCTTCTGATTCTCTGATAACTGAATGGTGAAAGAGTAATTAAAGTATGTGCAGTACATTGAGGGAGCTGTTTTCATGTCAGTTAATTTTCGTGATATTTCTTAATTTATCTTCACTTTCTGTTCCTTAATTGTTTTCAGACCCTCTGAACTTTTTGAGTTCGGAGTCAACTAGTAAGTTGGAGTTTGCAGTTTGTAAACACTTGCATGCTGGGTGCATGTTTCAGCTATTGGTTTGAGCTGGTCCATAACTCTTAACTTTGCACTAGGAAGGAAGAAATAAATCTCTTCTGTTGCGTTTGAAAGGTACCAATGATTGAGTAAAGACAAAATGCCTTAGGGCAGCTGAGGTGTACATTAGCAGCAATGCTTAGCTGTATGATTTTTACAAACTTAACTCTTGCTCTGAGCATTTTTGCTGGAGTTTATGGTACAAAGAATGACATGAACTGTCTTTACATTGGGACCTAGTGACTTAGTGGTACCTCAGCATTAGAGCACATATTCTCAGGAAGATATGCAATACCAATAGTTAACCCATGAAATTTTAAAATAAATAGATGTAAAACAAAATCTTCGTGGTTAAAGCCAACCAACCAGAAATCCTCCAGCTTTTGGGCTCTCAGATCTTCAGTCAGGTTTACCTGATCAACCTCTGCATGCCATCAGGAGATGATTTAAGTGCACTGCATAATCATCTTGACTTGCCACCTTCCCTGTGTTTAAGGGACAACCAGCAGCCTGGCCCTGAAGTGACACCTCTGCAGCCTGGTGTCCTCTCCTTTTAGTAGAAGCACTTTGTTGTCTTGCATTACAGTGCTGTTTCATTGTCTTTTTCTGGGTAGTGTTTAGAGAACCTGTACACGTTTCATTTGTGTTTTCAGCTTGGTTGAAACTAATTTAGTTTAGTTTTGAGGGAGTTACAGTAGGCTTTCCAGCTACTGATTGTGTTTTTTACTAATAGCTGCTCAGTTCTTTAGGGCCTTGGGGCCACTAACAGTAGCATCCAACCTGTGCAAATGGCATGTGCAGTCTTCTGTGCTAAAGCATCTTTTCTGCCCTCCAACAAGAGGATGTTTCACCAGTTAGGCGAAGTCTGCTGTGGAAGAAGGGAGAACCTTTACTTGGAGCACTCATTGTTACACTTTATTGCAGATTTGACTGTTATACACTTAAAGAGAATTGTTTCTTGGGTTGTGGATGAAGTCTTTTGTATGAATTAAAGTCACAGTCACATGAGCATCTGGCTTACTCAGAAAGGTTAAAATTGCACCACAGCTTTCTCAAGTTTGGCCCTGCAGGACCTGCTGCATGTGTTACCTGTGCTCAGACTGCAAAGGTTTCATGTTTTTTTCTTGTGGTCACTTGAATTCTACTTGTAAAGGTAACTATATGCAAGGTACTTCATGCCTAATGCTTCTGTTTCAATAGGCACTTGCAGTGTGTGTTTGAGAAAGTGAGATGACTCTCTGCCCACTGTCCATGACAGATTTAATACCACTACACCCTTGCTGGGCCCTTCACATTTGCTGCTTTTACTGTGAAGTCTGCTTTAAAGCTGAGAAGAAATAGCTCCTCCTGTGGTCCTTTTTGTTTTATGAAGATGGATTTTCCTTGTCTAACAGAGCACTTTAAATTGTAGATTTTCCAAGAGGTGAAAAGCAGCGATATCGCTAAAACATTCCGGAGAGCCATTAACAGGAAGGAAGGAATCTGTGCCATTGGGGGCACCTCCGAGCTCTCCAGCGAGGGGACCCAGCACTCCTACTCAGGTACCACTCTGGTTCTCACTCTTCTCTTGGGTTTTATGCCAAAACCAGCCCATTTCTACCACGCCATGCCATGTGCTGTGCTCTAGTTCTCTGAGGGCTGAGTGATCTCATGTCAGGGTGAAAGCAGGACAGAATTTATATGCTGCAAATTTAACAGTGTATAAGTTAAATGTGTTTTTATTTGCTTCATTAACTGTGCTTGCTGATGAAGTCCTTGTGTCACACTTGAGTGTAATAAAGTTGTTAAGTGACAAGTAAATAACAGGAATAATCTGATAGCTGTGAGCATCTTCTTTCTTTAAACTTTGTGTGACTAATAAAATGTGTGGTAATGATATTGGGACCATTATTTCTCTGGGCTACTGTACTCTGCTTCTTTTGGGAAAATCTTTTTTATGAAAAAAACCTGTATTAAATTTATGATTGGTTGTCTTAGAGGAAGAGAAATATGCCTTTGTAAACTGGATAAACAAAGCCCTGGAAAATGATCCTGACTGTAGGCATGTTATTCCGATGAACCCAAATACAGATGACCTCTTCAAAGCTGTGGGAGATGGGATTGTGCTATGGTAAGTCACAATGGCTCCTGAATTAAAGAAGTTAAAAATCAGCAAAATAACTTCAGGAAATGTAGTTTGGGGAATTTTCATCCTAGTCTAGGCTAGTTTTGTGACTGGTGTGTGTGTGCATAACGTTTTGCACATATAAAAAGAGGCTCAGTCTCTCAGGCTTTCATTGCCATTTTGTGGTGCCTCAGCTTTGGTGCCAGCTGATATTTTCATCCAGTGCTTTTGTTTGGGCTTGAGACTGAGTTTGCTGAGGGAGCAGAAGGTTCTCTGCAGGAGCAGGAGTTGTCCTGGTGCAAACTCAGCCTGGTGCTGGGTAGCTTGAGGAGGAGCATGTGTGATAAATGGTCCATTCTCCTGGATGTTTAGGCAGACAGTGTTCCCTGTGGGAATGTTAGTGACCTTATTACGCATTAACCCAAAAATAGATTTTCAGGGAGTCTTCTTGTTCTTTTTAATAACTGCACTAAGTAGGTTAGGTGACTTATTCTGTTACATGCTGAGAACAGAAGGCATCCAGGGCTGCTAAATACCAGCAACCTTCTGTGTATGAGGTTTTTGTTGGTTTTATGGGTTAGGTTCATTGGTTTTATTGTAAATGAATTAATATAGCGGAGAACTGGATCAACCTGGAATTTCAGGATCTCTGTATCAATACACAAAGTAAGTTTAAGTGAGTTACCTGTTCTCTTTAATTGCTTTTATTTTTTTAACTTTAGCTCGTGATGCATATTTTTAGTTTATTTATTTCCCAAGTTTCAAGTAATTCATGGCTTTAGGCAAAGACTGAACTGAGAAGGAAGTAGTTCATGCTATAAAGTTTAAATTTGCCATATTTTGTGTTGATTAAAAATTCATTGTGCTCACATGCTCCCCACTGAGCTCTCCAAGTGTTTGTTCTTTTTTGGGGCAGGTTTTCTTGCCAGCAGTAGTAAACTTTTACAATAGGAGGAAGTTTGTTGTGTTACTAGAATGTGCAGTGGATGTCAGCAGAGCAATGAGTCTTCACTAGTTCAGGGACTGCACTGTGAATAATTCATGTGCTCTTTTTGCTCCAGCAGCTGAGATCAGTAGTGGCTGGGAACATGTTTAAAGTTTCAGGCTTAGCTATTAGTTACAAATACATTCTTGATAATGTAAATATTAACTTCTGATTTATGCAATCTTGATTTTTATGAAAAAAAAATTACACAAGAACAAGCAGGCTAAAGGAAATGTGCTGTGGTATTGTCACAGTGTTTTGTTTAGATTAAATACTAAGTGTTGTTCAAATATCATTGGTTTTCCTCCTAACAGCAAAATGATCAATCTTTCTGTTCCTGACACAATTGATGAAAGAGCAATTAATAAGAAGAAACTCACACCATTCATAATTCAGGTATAAAGCATTTCTGTATTTTATTTTCTGAAATACATATTAATGTAGAATTAATGAATGTAGCATGGTGGCTCAAGGCATTATTGTGGAATGTTGGAAAGGAGCAAATTTTATAGCTTCTGTTTAATTATTAAATGCAGTTTTGTACCATGCATAATTGACAGTTCTGTGGGAATGGTTCAAAAATGCTGAATTAATGACAAAATGGGTAAAGTGGCTGAAATGTTGTACACATGTGATATTGCTGTGGTGATTATGTAGAGCACTGTCTTTTTTAAACAATGTGGTTATTGGTGTTGGCTATGAATCATTTCATACTAGGGCAGGTTGTTTTTGTGAGGATGCCTCTGTGTGTGTGTGTAAATTAGCACTTCCCTAGCCTTATTCTTGTTGATGCCACTAGACACAACTAACTCGGAGGCTGAAACTAAATACCAGAGGCTGAAATTAAACCCTGGTGCCTAGTTCAGTTCTTATTGATTCAGCCTGCTGCCACCACAGCTCCCTTAGAACTTCAGCTGGAGAGTGGCTGGGGGTGTTTCCTCCTAGCTGGAGTTTCCGCTGATTTGGAGCAAGGACAAGGGGGGAACCTCCACTCTGCTGGTGCTGGATGAAAGGGAAAGCAGCATCTCCCTGGACTGTGTCTGACTGGGCTCTGCTGTTTGCAGGAGAACCTGAACCTGGCCTTGAATTCTGCATCTGCCATCGGCTGCCATGTCGTCAATATTGGCGCGGAGGACTTGAGGGAAGGGAAGCCTCACCTGGTCCTTGGGCTGCTCTGGCAGGTCATTAAGATCGGCTTGTTCGCTGACATCGAGCTCAGCAGAAATGAAGGTAAATTAAATCCTAAGTGATTACTTCCAAAGCATGGACACAGCATTACTTGTGCTGTCAGCCACTGCCTCTTCCCTCCCTCCTCTCTGCTGAAAGAAGGATCCTCAGGGCATGTGCCAAGCTGAATGGTCTCCAGCCTGTTGGTAGCTGTGCTGAAGGTTCATGCAGGTGGGCTGAGCTTTCCTGGTGATGTGTATCAGCCTTGGAGCTGGCTGAACACCAGCCTGTAAGTCAAGATGCAGCTTGACTTGAGCCTGGCAGTGAATGAGCACACTGCTTGGTGATGCCCTAGGCTGCTGCAGCTGCAGGCTCCTAATGGTGTTGGGATGTGGCAAAAGCTGCTTGGATCCTTTTAGGATTATAGACAACTGCATAGCTTTCTCAAAGAAAAAAATTAAAAAGGAGGGCTCCAGCTCTGTGGTAGTTATTTGGTTCTAAAATCCTCCTTGCTACTGTCAGTGGAGCAGCTTGAGCTCTCACTTTGTCCTTGGTGGTGAGAGACTGATGCTGCAGATCTCTCCCTGTGCTCACTTGGTCCTGCATGACAGCCTCCAAGATTTAAACTTTGAAATCATCTGAAGAGCTCTGATACTCCTACATGTGCTATCAGAGCATCCAGATGGATGGAGTGGCTTCAGTGTCTTTTATTTAAGCTTCCCCATCATGAAGTGTTGACATTGTTTGGTTTATATTGAAAATTCATGGCAAAGAAAGCACTGGCCAGCTGAAAGAGTGCTTATCTTGGCTCTTCTGGGTTTTTTTAATGGTGCTTATGAAACTGCTTGGAAGCATTTTTCATTGAGATAGAAGTGCATTTGCATTTAGCTTCCTGTCATCAGCTTAAAAACTGCACATAAAGTCCACAGAATTTTGTTACAGAAAAGGGAAAATACTTTTTTACACATATATTTCTAGATCATTTATACTCCTCTCTGTGTAACAACCAACTCAGGAAAACTCTGCTAATACCCAGAACATTTTGACATAATCAGTAGTTGGTATTGTACCCTGCTGAAATCTTGATGCAGGTCAAATTCTGGCATTGACTCTTCCCTCATAATCATTTTTCTTGTAGCACTGGCTGCCTTACTTCGTGATGGTGAAAATCTGGAGGACCTTATGAAACTATCCCCAGAAGAGCTGCTCCTAAGATGGGCCAACTTCCACCTGGAAAACGCAGGCTGGCACAAAATCAGTAACTTCAGCTCAGATATCAAGGTACCAAACCTCTCCTGATTTGCAGTGCCTGGGAAAAGACTGGGAGCTGGACAGGGATGTGTTTGCATGTGTAAATGAGGCCTTCCATCCTCAGGCAGGACCTTTCTTGACCCTAAGACACTGAGTGGTCTTTCCAGGGGGTTTGGATGTTATATTTGAGATCCTGCAGTGCTGTTCTCTCTTGCCATGAGGGTGAGCCCAGTGTTGAATTGTCTGTTTCTTCCAGTGCTGCTGTTGTGTGTTTTAATCAGCTGTAAAACTGGTATTGCTTATGTGTTTTCAAATGTACTTAATCCATATTTTGATGAAGATAACAGGGGGAAATGCTTCACTGGAGAGTGAGACTTCCACATACTCCTGGCAGGTGATGGCATTTCATCTAAAATGTCATGGGCTGGAGAGAGGAGGGGAAAAAAGGGCTCTTATTCTTCACACTGGGTTTAGTAGGAATGGGATTGGGGACTCTTAAAGCTGCTTTTCACATGAGAGTGGGGGCACTGGTGGGAGATGGAGGATGGTGACTCTGGGTCAGTGTGGGGCTTCTGGACACTGGTCTCAGCAGTTGTCTGGAGCTTATTCACATGGCCAGCAGTTTCAAGTAGGAGAAAGAAGATTGAGATAGAAAAAAATGTATTAACTGAGGTGTATGAGGATCATAGATCTTACCTGATGTGTGCATGTATGCATAGTCACTTTTATTTCCAACTTCAGAATTACTTACAGTTTTGCTGATAGCTGTTGGCTTCTCTGGTGCATCCCCTAGGCTGCCATGATATGCTGAGGTCCTCCTTAGTGCTGAGGACTAAAAGGACATGTAGTTGATAAATAATCACTACAGCTCTTGGCTCCTCCTGCTTTGTGACCATCCCTGGCCTCTCTCCTTTAAGCTGTTCCAGCTAATGCACAGGGACAGAAGAAAACATTCAGACATCGTATAATCAGTTTTTTGCTTGGAGTTTGTCTTCACTGAGCCATTTTCATCATTGCTGTGGCAATAGCTGCCTTGTTTAGAGGTTAGGGCTGCCTTGGGGCATCTGGGGGCCATGAGTGTGAGCAGCATGGGGTCATTGCCTCCTCCAGCCACTGCAGAGGTGGCTGTGACACCAGAGCTTGTAGCAAAGGCAGCTTTCAAACAGTCAAACCACATAATTGTCATCTTGAATATTTCTAACCTTTTCCCTTTGTTTCCTTTCCTGCTGCCTGGATTTCTACCATTGTGCTCTCTTTTAAGCTTACAGATTTTGGCAATTCAGTAAAGGTACATAAGCCAATTATGCATGGTGACTTGTTAAAAATGAGCTTGAAATGAATTGTTATGGTGTATTCACTGCTGTGCAGGAGAGCTGAATTTTCTTTTTCATTCATTTCAGGATTCCAGAGCCTATTTCCACCTCCTCAATCAAATTGCACCCAAAGGGCAGAAAGAAGGAGAGCCTCAGATTGATATTAACATGTCGGGTTTCAATGTAAGTATTCAGGCTGTCATGCCCTCATCCTGTAGAATCATGAGCTCCCTGTACCCTATCATTGCCCCATGACATCTGGGTAACCTGGTATCTTAATTTCTAGAGCGTGTACAGTGTCAGTGGCCATGTGCACACCTCAGGTTGTGCTCAATGAGTGCTTGCTGCCAGCTTGACCACTACCCTGCAGTTAACAGAGATGACTGAGAAATCTTCTGTGGGCTTGCTCCCTTTGGGAGCATACTGACTTCTTTTGAACCACTGAGTTCCAAAAGCATAAAAATTTGACAGCATGTGAGCTTGGAAAGCACCATTAAAATAGCAAGAGAAGCCTTGACAATGGCACAGCAGCAGGGGTTGGTGTGTGTGCCTCATCCCTTCACTTGGTTAGTGACTGCTGCTAAACACGGACTTGTGACATTCCTCCAGATAGTGGTCAGGAGCTTCCCATCTGCTTTGTAGTGTAGCCCAGTCTGTTCCATGACAGCTCTTGTCCTTTGCACCCCTGGCAGGAGAAGGATGACTTGCGGAGGGCAGAGTACATGCTGCAGCAGGCAGACCGGCTCGGCTGCCGGCAGTTCGTCACACCGGCTGACGTGGTCAGTGGCAACCCCAAACTGAACCTGGCCTTCGTTGCCAACCTGTTCAACAAGTACCCAGCACTTACCAAGCCTGAAAACCAGGACATCGACTGGACCCTCTTGGAAGGTGATGGCCGTTATCAGTCACAAAATTAGCAGGAGGGGACTATCTAAAGTAAACAGTTGTGTCATTGGAGGCTGTGCCCTGCAGAGGTATCTCCGTTGAAGTAACACCTATGATTTGAGGCTTCAGTGCTGCAGCGGTTGTTTACTCGTTTGGGGGAGATGAGAAGGGCACTTGGCAGCCTGTTCAGCTGCTCTGACCCTGTTGTGGAGCCTGAACCTGTAGGCACACTGCCAGCACCCTGTCACTCACCATGCCAGGGAATTTGGTTTTGCCATTTCCTGTGATGGGCAAGAAAACCTCAGAAACGCAGTGAGATGTTCATGGGAGCATTAATTGTTGGCACATCTGGGGCTGGGCTGTGACAGCAGTTAGCTAATACCCATGTGAAAGACCTTTCCTCTTTTTTCTTGCAGAAAGTGCAAGAGGCTCTTCTGAGGCCTGAGGAAATCAAAATGACATCCAAGACTAGATAGCAGGGTCACCCTCTTCAGCAGGGTCACCCTCTCCCTTTGAAAAAATTATAGTAGGAAAAAAAATACTCTTTCTCTGCTTAAAACTTCCTGGTGAGCTCTGCTTCTCAAAGCTCCCTGCCTTGCAAGGTGGAAATCCCTGCTCACCTTTGAACTTGCAGAATTTGCACTGAACCTGTTTTCCATCATGTAGGAGAGACGCGTGAGGAACGGACCTTCCGCAACTGGATGAACTCCCTGGGTGTGAACCCCCATGTAAATCACCTCTATGGGTAAGCTTTAGGCTCTTGGGAGACCCAGCTTTTTTTTTTTTTTAATTTTCTTTTTAGGGTTGTTGTTGAAATTGCATACACCTGTAAAGAGTAGTAGTCATTCGTGATGTGACAGAGTGCTTTCAAATCTCGAAACATTAGACTCAATCCATGTTTTCCACTTTAGTGATCTCCAAGATGCACTGGTAATACTACAGTTATATGAAAAGATCAAAGTTCCTGTTGACTGGAATAAGGTTAACAAGCCTCCGTACCCTAAACTTGGAGCAAATATGAAAAAGGTAAACTTGTCAAAAGACTTTAAGTTAGCCATGGATGCTAAAAATTCCTGTTCAAGGCTTCCAGTCAAGTGAGTGTGTTTGTGAGTGATTTTTCTGTTTAAACTCTTGTCCTGTGTAGCTGGAAAACTGTAACTATGCTGTAGACTTGGGAAAGCATCCAGCTAAATTCTCCCTGGTTGGCATTGGAGGGCAAGATCTGAATGATGGAAACCCAACGCTGACACTGGCCTTGGTCTGGCAGTTGATGAGAAGGTAGGACCCCTCTCAAATATGTAAAACTTGTGAATGGAGTACAGAATTTGGGAAGTTTCTTCCATGAGAGCATTGCAGTACCTGTAACAGGTCATCCAGAATGACTGTAAAACCTCTGTCCTTTGGGGGGTGTCTGAGACATACCTGGACAAAACTGTGATAGAGCTACATGTGAGAGGCTGGAGCAGATGCCTCTGGACAGCCTGTTGGTGGACCTGTGATCATCCTGTGACAAGGATCACCTCTCTCACCTGCTCAAGTCTGGTCCACAAGCAGAAATCCTGAGCAGTAACATTACAAAACTTTTATGTTCTGATTTTTAATTGGAAATTGAGAGGGAAACATTTTGGGGCTGCTTTATAGACCTCTTTTGCGTTGGAATGGGGGAAAGAGGAAACTTAACAGATAAATTTTATCTTCCTGTTACCTAGTTCTGAAGAATTGTAAGATAATGCAAATATATGTCTGGAAAAAAGGTGTGTGGTAGTTCCTAGTTTGACATTAGAGGTCTGAATGCCAGCTCCTGAGGTAATCCACACCTTTTAGGTAATTTGTTAGCCCTATGGAGCAAATGCTCAATGATAAAACAGTTTAACAAGTGTCCTGAGCCCAGGCAATTTTGTGAGCTCCTATTAAATGACGTGAAATGCTAGAAAGACTAATGCTTTAGCAGAAGTCACTTCAGATAAGATACATGGTTCTTTCTTTTTGCTAAAGGAGTTTAAAAAAAACCCCAAACCCAGAGCTGAGACTCTGTAAAGACTTTCCAAGCTGCCGTGGCTCATGTTGCATCCTGGCTGCATGGCTTTGTCCTGGCTCTGTGCCTAATCTTGTTCTCTCTGCTGGTTCTCAGGTACACGCTGAATGTCCTCGAGGACCTGGGTGATGGTCAGAAAGCCAACGATGACATTATAGTCAGCTGGGTAAACCAGACCCTCAAAGAAGCTGGCAAGTCCACCTCCATCCAGAACTTCAAGGTACAGGTTCCCTTCTTGACTACAAAAGGAGATGAGTGCTCAGAATTTTTTTCCTTGGCTGGAGGAACAGCAGGGGCATCTTAGAAAGGACTTTTAACAGGACAGGATTCAGACTGTGCTGGGAACAGAGTGGCTTCAACCTACAAGACAGGAGAATGTTTAGGACTGCCCATACTGGGGAATAAGGTAGAGGAGGGGGGTTGGGCAGGATCTGAGGCAGTGATGGGAGGTGAGATGCTGGCAAGCAAAGGGGCTGGAGCTGGTGTGCATTTGGAGGTGAGCATTGTGCTTTGGGCTGTGCTCAGCAGGGCAGAGCTGCTGCATGCACAATTACTTTGGATTTTCAGAGCACTTACAGTAGATTGGAGTAATAGTATTGTATTATCACCAAAGGTGAGGCAGCAGTTTGGTTTTCCCTTTGGTCCACTGGGAATAGTCACTAACACTGCTGCTTTGAAAAGGCTCATTTAAAACTTCTTTGGTTGCATGTTGCAGAGCAGCTGAATTGAGGTGAGAATTATGCTTTAAGGACTGGACACTCATCTTTACTTCTCTGTCCCTGTATTCTCTAGGACAAGACTATCAGCACAAGCTTGGCAGTTGTGGATTTAATTGATGCCATCCAGCCTGGTTGTATCAACTATGACCTAGTAAAGACTGGTCACCTATCGGAAGATGACAAGCAAAATAACGCTAAGTAAGTTTGCTCTCTCAAAAGGTGTTTTGCATTGAAAGGGTGCACAATCAGTGTGCTGGCCTCAAGCTGCAGGTGTTTTGACCACAGTTTATTGCTGTGGTTTTCAGTCTCTTTTAGCACAGTACTTTTTACACGGGCAGCACTTACTGAAATCGAGTTGCTGTCCTTGCCCGTGACGCTGGAGGGAGCAGTTGGCTGAACTCTGGCTTGCTGAGAGAAATGCAGAACAGCTCCAGCAGTTCTTACCAGTGATACTCCATTTCTCACCTGTTTGTTCAGGCATTTGAAGTGTTCAGCTGGTGGCTCAGAGTTTTGAAATTGAACCCTTGTATGTCTTATGTCTTGTTGAATCATCACAGGTTGTCAAGTTTAAAGTATGCATATTAAAGCCTGCCTTTGAAATGTGTGTTCTGTTCTGCAGTGGCAGAATGACAGCAAAATTTCTGGCAGATAATAGTCTCACTTTGTTATTCATAAGGAGCAAACAGAAAAGGAAGTGTTACATGATTAATCCTTCATTATATATGCTATTAGCCCTAACAAATATTAATTAAGATTCTTTTTTTACTGTCAGTAAAGTGGACTTGACATTCGAAGGTCAATTTGCACATTAAAAACACTTTACTGTGGAAAGGGAAAACAGCAAAAAAATGAGAAAAACTTGTAAAACAAAAGGATGTGGTGTGATTAAACTGTTCCACATCTTGAATCTTAATAAAGAATATGTGATATTGTGTTGGGTAGGGCAGGATTTGACTTGCCATTTACTGGTAGCAGTCTCAGTGCTGACCACCTTATCTTTCCATGGTGAATAGGTATGCTGTGTCCATGGCAAGAAGAATTGGTGCCAGAGTTTATGCTCTTCCAGAGGATCTTGTGGAGGTGAAGCCAAAGATGGTCATGACCGTGTTTGCCTGCTTGATGGGCAGAGGAATGAAGCGAGTATAAAAGGGATGATTTATGAAAAAAAAACCAAAATACAACAAAAACCCAACCTGCCACCCTGGGTGCATGAGTAGCAGATCGGCTGTGACCACGTTGAAATGCTGTTGGCCTTGGAACTGTTGAAGTTCAAAGGACTTTGTTTTGCTTTGCAAGACAAATTTATTCAAATTCTCAGGGGGAGGAGTTCTAACCAACAGACGTGCTCTTTTCCCAAAGGAAAGTTTAACTTATCAAGAGCTCACAGAAATGCATTCATAGCAGACCTGCATCTTGCAATATTGCTCTGGAGCTGTTTTCACTCCATTATTTCTCAGATACTTGATGTGTGGTTTTATACCCTTGAGGGCTATAAGGTGGTTGGTATAAGTTGTAATGGAAACAAATCTAATTTCTATCTGCAGTCCACTTTAATTTCTGTCATACAGTCCAAGCATATTTTAGGTTCGACCACATCCTTAATTTTGCAAATAAATCTACAGTACAAGTTGGGACCTGCAGGCCAGCTCGCAATGCTAAATGAGAAATGTGTAATTAGGAAGATGTACTTCCTCTGGTATTCTTTGTACATGGTGCTTTTTTGTACATCTAACTATTTTGATTACTTTACAAATAAAGCATGGCAGTTTTTTCTCTTGCTGCTTATAAAAAGGGGGTTTTTGGTTTGTTTGTTTGTTTGTTTTTGAAGGTTATACTACATATGATAATACCACCATCCTTGGACCTCTTGCAGTAACATATGATCATGTTGCTGATGGCACGGTTACACCTGAGAATGGAAGTGAATGCATTTTTGTATGCATCTTGGTTCAGTTCTGTGCACCTAGAAAATAATTTTTACAAAAATCTGCATGAAAACTATAACTTTTTTTATTTAAAATGCTGTTAGATACAAAACCATACTACATTGTGGAGAGGTTTTGTGCAGGGAAGAGGCAAATGGTATAAACAGCAGGGTTCAATAAAATGAACAGCAAATGTGCTGGAGTATAAAATTATTTTTAGAGATAAATGGAAGGAAGCATTGTCGCCAAAGAAGGAAGATGCTGTATCCATAGGATTTCATATTCTCTTGCTTTGGCAAGCTGTTTGCTATATTTTGAGATCATATTGCTATTCCAAGCTATTCAAAGTGATGTAATATGGTGGCAAAGCATCAGTTGAAATAAAAACATTTAAATACATGCTTCTCTCCTTATTTGCACTGACCCAGCGTGGCAGCCTGCCTTCAGCTGCAGTGCACACACAATCTTCATCTTTAATGGCCTGATGTAAATCTGATGCTGGGTACTGGTCCTTCAGAGCATGGTGAGGGGTTGGTGCTGCTGGCAGCACAGCAGAGAAAGGTCCCTTAAAAGCAAAGTTTGTTCAAAGCAGCAACTTCTGTGTTGTTGTGCCTTGGGGGCTTCAGAGGTTAACATTTGTATGAGGGCTAGTTGAGTGAAGGGGAATTAATTTTCCTGTGTGTAGGAGATGAAAAAAGGGCAGGTGCAAAGGAGGAATTTGACAGGGAACTGAAGAGTGGCTGGGGCACCTGGGAGGAGATGGGCAGGAGCCCTGCCATCTGCAGGGGTGAGGGCACGGGCTGTGGTGGCACCGGCTGGCAGTGCTCCCTGCTCTGGCTCTGGGGTCTCAGCAAACCATCCCAGTGATTCCCTGCATCAAGCCTTGTGCAGAGCTGGCTGGAAACTTTCCACTGGTACAATTTTTTCACGAGAAAAGTATGTTAACAAAGCTTCCCACAGGAAATTGCATGTTTTCACTCAAGATGGAGTGATATACCGTAAGTAGAGTCACAGCCATCCCACTGAAACTCTGTTCTGGTGATTTATGGCACTGGCTGGAGGTGTGGTGTGATTAAGGTCAAAATTCTTTGGACTTTGGAAGTGGCCATGTGCATCTGTACTGTCTTGCCTTTTTTGCCTCCTGGTGCCAGGTTAAAGGGGGAGAAATGGGTACTTTGACAGTTACGGAATGGGAAAGCATCACCTTGTGCTGGATGTATTTAAGAAAGAAAAGTTTGGGGTCCAAGCAAAGTAGATCTCTCACACTGAAAGTCCAGTGCAGGGCAGTCAGGACAAACCCAATGCTTTCTCTCCAGTAAACACTCTTAACAAGCAGGTTTTCAAATACTTGTGTCAAACACACCTAAAATTTTCAACAGGAGATGTAAACTTTAGCACATTTTGTTCTTCCTGCAACTCTTTTTGCTCTTTAATATGACATTATTTCTTAGTATTTATTTTGCTTCTTCAATTACATGCTTTTTGTTTCCAAGATTTTTTTAGCAGTGTTACCTTTGTTCATATTGAATTTTTTTTAAACAGTTGGATTTGCTGCTGCCCTTGTGGGTGCATGTTGTCCTTATCCCTTATCTTAAGGTCCTCCTTCAAGTGTTTTTGCCAGCCCAGATTGCCTCCTCAGGGTCTGTGTTTTCTGGCCTTCTTCTTGTATTCCTTGCAAGTTTAATTTTTTTGTAGATTAAAAATGTAGCCACATGTTCTCCCTGAGCATACTGTGTATAACTTGTTAAATATTTCTTTGACTTTTTATCATAGCACAGAGGAAGCAATTTAGTTGTGTTTCTGTTACTGTTTAATGAGATGCTGGTGTAAAAGTGGAAAGAATATTTTCTCAAAGAGTTCAGAGAAGGAAAGGTTCTTGTCCATATAAATTTTTCACCAATTTTTAATATTCAATGGAAAAAAATTAAATCTTTTAGGGACTCAAGGAATTGATGAGGTGGACTTTGCTTGCTTTTTTGCTTCTATCTTTTTCCATTGCAGCTTGATAGAGAGTAATGCAAAAGCAAGAAACCAGCTGGAGTATTTTTCCACCACTTCTCAAAGTATGTGAAGCTGAGGAAAATGAAGATGATGAAACAGCACAAACAATGCAAGCAAAAATTTATTGTATTGACTTAAATACTTTGCACAAACCTAATCACAGATATAGTGAGGATGCAGGATGTGTGGCTTTGTTGTGAAGCCCCACTTTGTCCCTTCCCTGGTGTAACAGCAAAGGTTGGTCCTGCTCTGCACTCCATGGCAGGTTTCCCATGTCAAAATGTGCTGATTTGTGTGTTCTCAGCCTTAAACAAGGGTTTATTTCTCTCTTACCTCTTATCAGCTTGGGATAATTCCTCTAAGGACAGGGACAAATGTGGTGTGTCTGGCACACATTCCTTTGCTTCCTTCTGCAAGCACCCAGTAAACATTGGATAAGGGCTTTTAATATACCTGCACAAACGGAAAATTCCATTTGGGAGGACAGAGAAGGCTGATCTGTGTCTCCCAGCAGCTGAAGGGAGGCAGACTGGGGATATGGCACTGGAATTGTGCTGTGACAGAGCTCTTTAACAGCATACAGGGAGACACAACTTGTACAGACCATCCCTGAGACAAATGACCTCTTTGCAGGGGTGGATGCAGAGCCCTGTTAGCTGAGGTTCAGTGCTGTGAGGAACAGCTGAGTGATGAAATGTTTTACATGGTGGTGTTTTTGCCCACACCTACAACACTGTCTTACATTCTAACAGCAGGCATGTGCAGGCATGGGCCTGCTGTGGGAAGGTACCACGTGCTCACAGTGATGCTGATGGACTGGGCCTTTCCTAGGGACTCCAGCTGTCCTGGAGCACGTGCAATTTATTCCTGTTTCAGCAGTACTCACAATATGCCCAGTATGGGCTGGGCACAGGAAGGCAGCCCCTCCCAGGGAGGTCACACCTGGCTGTGGTCATCTGGGAAATGGGGAGGGCAGAGGGGAGCATGCTCCCCAGCCCCACATCACCAGCACAAGCCCCAGCTCTGAACTTGCCAATGTGAGCATTTGCATTGAATTTCGATGTTAGCATTTCAGATTAGAGCATTGCCCGTAAATGAAATAATTCATTCCTATATAATAAAATCCCTTTATTTCCATATAAAATCCACCATGTCATGAAAACCATTGCTCATAAACAAATTTCAAGAAAACAAACTAGTAGCCTCCACTTTAAAACGTGACCACCACGGTGCCCCATCCCCTGTCATTGTACCACGTGTGGCAGGCCAGTGCCAGCAGGATGAGCTGGCCGGGCAGAGCAGGGGGCTTGGGAGCCACGCTGGTCCCGGCCACCCTGCACTTGTCCTCACTGGCCAGCTGCAGGGGCATGGTGCAGCCCCCCAGGGGTTCCTGGGGTGCTGTTGTGTTGGCAGGGCCCGGGAAGGCGCAGTCCAGCCCCTCGATGACCGCCCGGCGCGCGGCCGTCCAGCGCCAGAACCAGAGCATGCTGCAGTCACACCTCCAGGGGTTGTGGGACAGGAACACGTACCTCAGCTTGGTCAGTTCGGAGAACAAGCGCGTGGGCAGCGAGCTGAGGTTGTTTTTGCTCAGGTGGAGGAAGTGCAGCTTGTTTAGGTATAAAAAAGCAGAGTCTGAGATCGAGGAGATCTGGTTGTTGTTCAAGTACAAGTTTCTCAAGTTGAGCAGCTGTCTGAAGGTGCAGTCGACAGCGGTGATTCTGTTGGCTTCAAGGTGCATGGTCTTGAGCTGGATCAATCCTTCAAAAAGCTGATTAGGCAAATCAGTGATGAAGTTGTGGCCTAAATTTAACATGCCCAGTCTGAGAAGCTTTGCAAAAGCTCCGTTTTGGATGATCCAGATCCGATTCTTCCTGAGATTCAGATCGTACAGGGTTTCCAGGTCCTTCAGGGAATCTCTGCCGATGGCTTCTATGTGATTGCCCTCCAGGGACAGCCTTGTGAGGCTGGAGAGGTTCCTGAAGGCTTGTGGGACATACCGCATGTTATTGGAGGCTAAATCAAGCCTTTCTAAAGAAGGCAAGTGTGAAAATAGAAGTGGGTGGATTTCGAAGATATTGCAGTGGGACAAATCCAGGCTGATGAGGTTTAACAGTCCTCTGAAAGTGTTTGCGTGCAGGTAGGTGAGGCGTGAGTTCCTGCTGAGGTGCAGCTCTTGCAGCCTGCTGAGAGCATGGAAAGTTCCTGGGGTCAGGAAAGTCAGGTTGTTCCCATCTAGCCAGAGGCTGTGAAGGAAAGTCAGGTTCCTGAAGGTGTTGGTGTTGAGATTCCGCAAATAATTGTTGGAGAGGTTTAGAGAGATGGTGGATGCTGCTATTTCTCCAGGTAGGGTTTTCAGTCCAGCTCTGTTGCAGAGGATGGTCTCTTCAGGTGTACATTTGCACATGCTTGGGCATGAATTGGAGACATTCAGACTCAGCCCAGCCTTTGCTGCACAAGTAAATATAAATATAACGAGAAAGAACATGACCAGCCACACATCAGCCACAGCATCTAATACCTGATGGATGGTAGAGAAGGAGGCAAGAAAAAGAGCCTGTACCTTTTGGGCAGGTGAACCACGGGCAGGGCAGGGTCGGTTGGACTGTGCTCAGTGAAGATAAATCAGCTGTTTCTTCCTGCCACAGCCCCATGGAGATTAAGTGTTTAGGCACGTCAAAGCTGATTAAGCACTGCCCTGAGAGGCAAGGAGACTTCTCAGTCCAGCATCATACTCTGATAGTGGTTTTTCTCACTTCTTACCCTCTGCAAGCAGCAACAGGTAACAGACTTCCCCTGGCAGCTGTGTGGGAGAGGCTCCTGCTCGTGGGTTATCACCATTCTCAGAGTCTGCTTGGCAGTTGGCTCAAAAAAGCTGTTCTGGGAGGAATTTTTGTGATTTTCTCCAGCTAGAGCTTCAGCAAAAGCAGTAGAAGGTGGCTCTGCCATCCAGGTGTGAGGTGAGGGCACTCACCCTGACAGAGGCTGCACACACTGAAAAATACCCCAAGCTCAGGCTCAGGTATTTCCCTTGGTGATGGCTGTGACTCCCTTGCAGTAAAATGGGAGACTGCCAGGAGCTGTGCAAGCCTCATGTTCTCTGCCATGAAAGACATTTCTCTGACATTTTTCTCTGGGAAAGTGCAGGGGAGTGCTGTGTCCTGGCAGTGCCTCTTGGGATAAGCCCTGAGCCATCTATGAGGGGTGAAAAATGAACCCCATGGTTGAAACATGGAGCACCCCAAGGGCACACTGTCCTTCCCAGGGCACTGCTTGTCTCCAGCAGGTCTGAAGATGCCACTGAGTAACTGGAGCTGGACTTGGGTCCTTAAAAATCTGTGTCCTTGCCCCTGCCCTGTTTTTTATCCTATATCCACAGTGCAAAGGGAAAGTGCATTTGGGGGCCTGACTGATGAACTCAACAGCCAGGGATCAGCAATCTCCAGACTGATCATTCTGCAGGAGGATCAGACCCAGGGCTTGCAGCTGATGTGTCATTAGGGCAGCCAGTGACACAATTGCTACTCTTGTTTTTTGTCACTCTAAATTTTTCTTCTCCACTTCTCTCTGCTGGAGTTCTCATGTGTTCTGATACACTTGAAGCACCTTTTGTCTGCCCCCTACCTTCCAGTGCATTTCCTTGCTCTTAATTTCTTGGTCTGTCTCAGCTTTTTTCTTTTTCATGTTTTAGAGTTTGGGTTTTCTTTCTCTCCCCTGTTCTGCCAGCTCTGTCCAGACAGTGGCTAAAGCCCCAGATATACAGTATGCCCAACAGTAAGTGTGACCTGGACAAGTTTGCAGCTCTGTTGTTTTCTCAGCAGAAGCAGATTATATTTCCTGTGCTGTTAAATCACTACGTTGGCTTCAGCTAGTTCTGTTTTCTTCTTCATTTTTCCAAGCAACAATCCCCTGAAGAGCAGCTTCTCCCTGGAAGCTTGGCCAGGATGATCATGTTGTGTAATGGAGACCATCTTCCAGCTGTAAACAACATCATTTATTTAGTTAGACAAGCTTTGGTGCAGTGTTACTGGGGACCAAAATCTGGTTTCCACCAAGAGCAGCAGTGCTGGCACCATGCCCAGGGGCTGGTCCTGGGAGCTCCAGAGGAAGGTGGAAATGTGCACTGCCCACCCCATCCTGATTGTATCTGGGGTCAGGCCAAAGGTTTTGGTGGGTGAATTTTTGTTTTCTGTATTCCTGGCTCAGCTGGGACTGCTCCTTCAGGGACATCACCTTGGAGGGGTGTCCTGCTGCTGGGGTCTCCATGGTTCTCTTGCCTCCTGAGGCAGCACAGCTCAGAACATCCATCACTCCATGACTTTGTCAGTGCAGCCCTGTGAAGGAGACAGGTTTGTGCTGATCTCTGTGCAGGACCAGTGAGCTGCACTGTGTGCTTGGGAATGCTCTTGCCTTTAGCTGAAGTTTGTAGCTCAGGCTGAAAAAGATGGATCTCTTGCTCTGGTGACCCTTTTAATCCACACAGGCTTTATTTCTGGTTGTAACTTTTTATTCTACACAGGCTTTATTTCTGGTTGTAATTCTGGTTGTAATTCCAGCAGTGTTACCATGTTCCAGCTCTTAGTAAAGCCCAGTGCTCTCTGTAGCTCTCCTTGATTTCATATTGGAAATGTTCAGACCAAAAGCATGCAGCTCTTGGAGTTCATTGCTGCCAGATGTTGCTTAACTGGACTAAAACACTGTGGTGGAACAGGACCATGCAGCTGCAGAATGTTTCCTTGCTTTAGAGCCTATAGGGCCAAGGAAACCTGTAAGTATCAAAGTGACCAGATTTTTACACTTTGTCACAGGTTTGGCAATTCCAGTTTCTCCTTGTAAAGATTCCACAAAGCATGGAGGTGGGGTGGCAGCTGCTTCATGAGGATTTTGGCTGTGGCTGCCCCAAACTTACCAATGGCAGCCCAGGCTGCAGCTGCCCTTGGGGTGGAAGCAATGCAGTGCTATGCCAACACTCAGCACTGTGGAGAGCTAAATCTTTGCTGGGGGGCTGAGTGCTGGTCCAAGAGAGTGGCCACAGGAATGTCCTGTGTGTGCTGCAGTGCCCAGTGCTCCTGTGCAAGTGCTCAGCATTGCTCCAGCTTCCTGAGCATCTCTACTGCACTCACTGCCATGCCAAGTGCTGCAGAGACAAGGCAGGGATGTGCTCCTTGAGAAGAATTGACACATGAGTTTTTCCTCTACCTACCTTTCTAACAAACTTTCCCTTCATTATCAAATATTAGCATCCTGCTCTTAGGTTCTCTTTTCCAGGCTCAGCCCTTTGTGCTCCACGTGCAGGGATTTTGATTGTCTCACTCCATCTGCTTGGAGGGTTTCTGGAGTGCATCATGTGTTTTGGCTGAGGTGGCTTCAATGGAAAAGCTGAACCACTGCAGGTCTTCTGTTAAAATGTATTCCACCCACCACATGACCATGGTTGTGTTTTTGTCTTTTTTTCAGTCACTGATTTATCTGACATCTGGGATTTATAGCCCAGCACATCCCCTTCAGAAATTGTTTGTAGCTGATGTCAAGAGCCTTGCCTAATACTGTAGATTTCAAGGAGATGAATTCTCTTTAGAAGATTGAGGCAGCAGTCTTTGGGATGAGTCTTGCTGGTCTAATAAGTTAAAAGAACAGGGTTTGCATTCTTTAAACTTTTTGTTGGGAAAAGATGGAATGAGTAGAATCACTTAATAGCTTTGTTGGTTAAAAGATTGATTAAATAATGTGGAATATGCAAATGTCAGGAATAATCTGACACTCCCAAAGCTTTATCTAGCTGGTGAACTCTCTTTCGTGTGTATCTCAGTATTCTTGGAACATAAGAGGAATTTCGAGTAAAAACACTTAAAAAGTGGGAAAGCTGTTTGCAGTGGTTATAGTTCAAAATAGCAAAGGGAGGAAGATTTTTATTTTTAAAAGATCTCTGGAAAGAGACACTTTGGGTGCTCTGTAACTCTATAAAAATTTCCACAGAGTCCTAACTGTTCCTAAATATCACCTTGAGACCCTAAAGAGAAATGTGAAGCATTCTCCCACATCCTTTAAATGCCAGGCTATGTAAAACTATATTAGTACAAAGAAAGCAGAAGTTGGACAAGAGGGAACCCTGTCCCACAAGCTGTGGGCACCAGTGTCTTGACTTCTGCTGCTCATCACAGCAACTGGTTTGAGAGAAGTGGGCAGGAGAAAACTACCTGTGGGATAAATTATGAAAGCTGACTTTGGTTTTCCTGTTGTGGTCTCAGTTGCTGAAATGCTGCTTTGCCACTGATGCTGCTATGGCCACGAAGGCTCTGTGCCTGTTTTTGGCAAGCCATGGAGTCTGGTGTTCTGTCTGTGTTGGGGGCATGGCTGGGAGCTGTGCAGCACTCAGGGATGGAATTTTGACCAAGTCCTGCTGCCTTCAGTGAGAGCAGACATGCCCCAAGAACAGGCAGTGGTGCCAGGGTGTGTGCACTTCCTGCCTTTAATAGCAACGGGTGCAGCTTGTTTTCAAAATCACTTATCTGCTTGTTTTCTTTACTACATTTAGTAGCTTGTAAAATGCTTACAGCCAATAATTTGAACAAACAATGTTATGGGGGATAACCTCAATCTTGGCAGTGCTGTTGGCTGGACACAAACATCTCTCATAAAATAAATGCTCTGGATAAGTTTTCTGCATGCTGAAGGTGGAAAGGGCATCCCTCTTCCCTCCCAAATGCCTGTGTCACACTCACTGAACTGCTCCAAAACTGGCCTCTTCCAGCATAGAAGGTCTGTTCAATGGGATAAGATCCTCTCAAGAGTATCTGATGGGCCCTGTCTGGGTGGCCCTTGTGGTCACTGCTGTGCTGCTGTGAAGTGAAAAAGCAGCACTCTCCCCAGTCCTGTTATTTCTTCCACATGAAATCATGGCTCCAGCAGGGAGAGTGAAACACTGACCAAGGTCTTGCCTTTGAGAATGCTGGCAGTTCTCCCTCTTGGCCAAAACACTGGGTTTGCAGATATCCACTGCCAGAACTGATCCCTCTTCAGAGGTACCTGAGACAGTGCCAAGAACTGACCCAGCAAGAACCATGGGTGCTGGATGGGAGTGGGACTCACTGCCTCAGCCTTCAAGGTCACTGCTCACAACTGCTCCCTTCCATGAGTCCCCAGAAAGGATGCAAGCAATCAGTTTTCTCTGAAGGAGTGCTCTGGGGCTGGGGAAGGGTGAGGCAGATTCCCCAATTTTACTTGCAGGACTGAGCAATGAATCCCTAAAGAAACCCTTAAATAAACAAAGGCAGGAAGGAGGAATGCTTAGAAAAGTTTATGGAATGCTGGAATGTTTGGCACAACACACCCCAGAATCACAGAATATTCTGGGTTGGAAGAGACCCACAAAGATCAAGTCCAGCTCTTCCAGCCCATGTAGGGATCAAACCTGCAATCTTGGCAATTATTAGCACCATGCTCCATCCAACTGAGCTGATCCCAGGGTCTGGCATGATGAAAATCATCATTGCCCTGGCAGCTGGTGCTGGATCCCCAAATCCTGCTGCCAGCCCTGGGACCAGGGAGTCAGGGGATCCTGCTGTGAACCAACACCAAACACAGCCACAGTGACCTATGTTGGGAGCACATTTATAAAAGTTTTTTTTTTCCCTCTTGCTTTCTCCAAAAGGAACAAATCAAGCTCACGAATAGTTTGCATCTGGATCTCACATTACTTTGAGCCTTTGGCAGGCTGGCAAGGTTTAGCCTCAGGAGGTGGCTCTGACATCCTGCTGGCACTGTCAGGCTGCTTGTTTGGAATATTCCATCCCTGACAGCGGCAGCACTTCCCTGCAAAATCCAAGACCTAGGACTTGGAGTGCATGGATCCTTTTCTTATTATTTTACAGTTGGTCAGAAGGTGCTATTTGAATTGTGTGTGGAGGTGGTTTGGGGTTTTTTGAGTTTGGTTTTTTTTTAAACACTTCTGATGACCCTTTGACCTCTTTAGGTGCATAGACTTGAGGATAGAAAGACAAACCTAAGGGCTGTATGTGGGCCTGCAGCTAATTTCTTGCTCCTCTTAAACTGAGCATTTTTTTAGTTGGTGTAAAAGATGTACTTGAAATCCTTCCCCAAATTCAACCCCCAGAAACCTCAAGCTTCTACTAATTTAAAATCAAACAGGTCTTGTGTTGAAAACTCACAGCTTTTGTAACTTTGCAGCAACTTTGCAGATGAGCAGTGAAAAAACTCTGCCCATTGCTGAGCTGAGTGCTGGGCTCTGCTGCAGCAGATCCATGGATTTACCAGCAGGATTTACCAGCCTGTCTGTGGAAAACACATCCCACAAGCTCAGGGGGCATTAGCTCAGCTGCAGCACTACATGGACAAGGTTGTTTTGTGCATGGACAACTTGGACATCTGTCTCACAGCCATACAAGATGCTCAGAAACAGTGAGAGGAAGAAAGAAATGGTGGGGAAAATAGAATAGAGAGAGATTTGTAGGAGGAAGCTTTGCAGAGGACTTGGGATCAGATAAGGGATCAGATGCACTGAGCATTGGCAGGGGAAGGAACAGGAGCAGGATTTGTCAAAGGGAAGCCTGAGCTGTGACCCCCATTGCACTGCATGCAGCAGGGCCATTTCTTGTCTGCTAAAGTCTCCATTTTATAGGCAAAACAGAATAAACACAGTCAGTATCTGTGAGGATCAAAAGTTGTGTGGAATGGAAAACTTTAGGTCTAAACAACTAGTGTTTGTTATTTTTGAAAAATAAACATTCTTGTGCATTTTTCCTTCACTGTGTGTTTGCTGAGGAATGGACCAAAAACTTTTACTGATCATTTGTGTGCAACTAGCAGCAAGGACTCCTGGCTGAGGGTGTCCTGGCACATCTTGTTACCAAAAAAATTAATAAATATGGTTCAGAGTGAGTGCTGACATCTCAGGTCACTCACCAGTGGGCCAGCAGTCCTGCAGACCCCAGGCAGGGTCTGTACAGGGGAAATTGGTGGCAGAAGGTGCATCTCTGCTCCTTTGCAGCAGGACTCATGACTTTCTCTCTTCTGTGTGCTTGCAGCCTGACAGTCCTGACCATGGACTGCTTAGTCATCATGTCCTTGGAGCAGTAAATCCTTGCACTGTGGTAAATAGAAATGCTGTGTGGGATTCCCTCTCCTTAAATAACTCAGTCTCCTTTTAGCACAGAAAATGCTAAGAACTGGACTTTGAATTGAGGCAGATAAAGACAGAAGCTGCCAAGGACTCTTCTGTCTGCCTTGAATGTAGCACTCACCTCCAGGGGATGGGTGTATATGAGTTTCCTGATAAGCTTTCTCAACACTCTCTGAAGCTTTTTCTGGTCAAAGACATAGCTGGGCCATGGTGAAACTGGTGAGACTGTTCTCCACAGCCTGCTCAGCCCTTGGTTCCCCTGAAGATGCTGTTAAAAGGCTGTTTTCCCTGTTCCATCTCTCCTCTGGTGTCAGCAGGGCTGGTGATGGCTGCTGTCTCTGGTGTGCTGCACACCCCTGGAGCAAGGGCAGGCACTGGGGCTGCCCCAAGCCCCACAGGGGGATATACCTCACTCCAAGGCTGTGCTGGTGTTCAGAGGATGGGATGAGCTTGGGTCCAGTGCTGGCTAGTGGTTGAGAGCCAGCCAGCAGCACCTGGCTGGCACAGGGAGGTGTCACTGCCAGGGGCTCCTGTGGCTGCTCTCCCTCTGGCACATGAGCCTGGCTGGGCAGCACAGCACAGCTGCCCCCAGCAGAGGGGCAAGTTGTTGCAGAGATCACACTCAGGCATCAGGACAAAGTGTTTAAGCCTATGGGTGCTTCTTTTGCCCCTTTTCTTATTGTCCAGGAGCCCCCTTGGAGCTCCTTCCAGGGGAAGGAGGCTGGGGCAGGCACAGCATGTGGTGCAAGGAAGGAGCAGATGTAAAAACTCTGTGTTGTGTGAATGGGAGTTGGCATGGGCTTGTTTTGGTCATGTCCTACCCCAAGCCTGCTCTCAGCCATGTGGATTTGTCCTGCTGCCCTCCTCAGTCCCAGCAGTGTCCATGTCTTTGCCAGGAACAGGGCAGCAGCTTTCCCATTCCAGCTGGGAGATGGCATCAGCCCCCTTAGTCAGGCAATGCTGTTGTCAATGCAGAGATATTCCTCCACTTTCTGTCTCTCTGTGTTCACATTATAGTCAATTCTGCCAGGACTAACAGCCTATTTCATTCTCAAATGTGTTAGCCAGTGCTAGGACTCCACAGACTGCATGGGAATCCTGCTGCTCTCAGAGATGCACAAATCCTTTCATGGAGGCTCCCACATGTTGTGTGTGCACGTGGAGGGCAGAAAGGGGCTGTGTGTGGGTGTAGCCTCCTGGCCCAAGAGCTGCAGTAGAAAACCACAGGGATATTTGTGTGAATTTCCTTTTTCTTGCTTGCTTCATTTCCTTTTTTTTTTTCCTTTTTTCTGGCTGTCTTGTTGCTCTCTCCTGATTTACTGCATGTGCTCACGTGGCCTTGGAAAGGGGGGTTCTCAAACTGTTTTGCTTCCAAAAGGAAAAGAAGCTGGCAGGCATTCATATTTCAGTTCTTGAGTTATGTAGGTTAAAGTCTCCCAGTGGAAAAGGGAAGATATGAGAGAGCAGATTGCTGGTGGCGATTCTCACCAGGAGGAAAAGGGAAAAAAGGAGCACAGGATTCTGGAGCTGCATCCAGACGAATGTGAGGCTTGAGAGGTAGGTTTTCTATCTGCTGCTAGAGCATAATTTCCATTGATTGGATTCCATTTGGGCTGGAATTTGTGCCTGCAGAGGAGGAAGGAGCAGCTCAGAGCAGATCCTCAGGCACCACTTGTTCATGGCCAGAGGGGGGGAGTGTGTTTGTCAGTGAAACCTTGCTCTCTGTGATGCAGTACAGGTGATTATGGGGTGGTCCCTCTGCTAGGAGTCAGGGAGGCACGTAAAGCTTTGTGAGTAGTTCTGAGATTTCAGCTTCTGGATGTTAAAGTGAAGGGCTCAGGACATAAGAGTTAGGGTGAAATGGGACTCCAGACCCTCTCTGAATATTTGTGTTCCCAAACAAAAAAGCTTTCATTGGGTTTAGGACCTGTTTGAATACAGAACATGGGCTTATGATCAACTATCTGTGAGTTTAAATACCAGCACTCTGCAGAAATTCCCCTTCAGACAATATATTTAAAATTAAATTTTTGCCAGTATATCCAAAGTAGTATATTGCATATTTGCATTGAGCAAATGATAAGTTACTGTACATTAAACTGTTGATACAGCAAAATATGTTTGAAATGATCAGTTGCTTTCTGTTAAATGAGAGATCATTACCCAAATCTGTTGTCTTGGTGAAAATTTCTGTTGTTTTTAGGGCTCCTTGAGAATTCTTAAATGCCTGATTGGTTCCACAAAAACTTAATTAAGAATTAATTGCCTCTTTCTAGTATGTAAAATAAAATACTTGGGTATGATATCTTCTTCATTGACTTAGAAAGTCTTAAACTTTGCAAAATGTCCTGCTCAGACTGCAGACACAAGCTGTTGAAATGCAGCAAAGACAGACCTGTCAATTAATTCTCTTATTTTAGCTTTTTTATAGCTACATTTTCCCCTACTGAAATCCAGTCCTGATACTTCTAAGTGAATGGCACATTGTACTGTTAAATCCAGTGCCTGCAAGGACTGAGTTTATTGCTTGTGTCTACATTGAAATTATCTCTTTTACTGTTCTGATTAAAACTGTCATGAGGGAAGGAGATGCAGGTATGTATCAGAAGGACACTGACAGTGAATGACATTTTGCAAAGGCCCTTCAGTGTCTTTGTGTCCAGTCCTGTGAATTGGGAAAAAAAAAAAATAACAGCTTGCTTTCCTAATAGTCCTTTTAAATGGCTGCTTTCATGCCTGCCTTTTTATATTATTTTAACTGCTCAGAGTGCTGGAAATAGCATGAAAAAACTGAGAAAAGGATCATGAGGAGCTTCATCATGGCCTATGGGTCACAGAAGTTCCCAAAGTGTCTCCAGCTCCTGAGTCCATAATCCTTCTGCTCTGCTGGCCACAGAAAGCACCATCTGTAATCACAGATAAACCCCAGCTGCTCTCTTCTCTGCCAGGCTAATTAAAAAGTGCTGTGACGTCCCTAGGGCTAATTGTGTTCTGTCAGTGGGATGGAGGTAAGGAGTTCAGCAGGGCTGCCTGGTATTTCAGCACTCAGCTTACTGATATAACTTCAAATGGTTTTTATTTTAGTGTGCCTGTGTGATTTCAGAGCTAAGACAGCTGCAGAGTGCACGTCTAACGCACGGTTTCTGATCTGCAGGTGAGAGATGTGATAGGAAAGTGCTGCCAGCCCATGAATTTCCTGAAGAAACTCCTTTCCCACCAGCACCAACATGCAGAGCAACTACTCCCTGGTTGTCACCACCAGGGAAAGTCTCCCAGTCCTGTCTACAGCAGTGACAAACTCATCGGCTGTGTTGCACTCACCCCCTCCCTGCCCCCTTACCTCTTCAGATTATCAGTTTTCAGTGATTCCAGCCCTCTTCTCTGCGGTTTTTGTTCTTGGCTTGCTTGGCAACAGCGTGGTGGTTGTGGTGCTCTGTCGTCACACTGGCCCCAAGACAGTTGCTAATATCTACATTTTCAACCTGGCCATGGCAGACCTGCTGTGCTTGGCCACCCTCCCCTTCTGGGCCGCCTACTATGCTCAGGGATACAATTGGCTCTTTGGGTCTCTCATGTGCAAGATCTCCAGCTCTATCCTGTGTCTGAATATGTTTGCAAGTATTTTTTTCATTACCTGCATGAGCGTGGACCGGTACCACGCCATTGTCCATCCTATTCACTCCCAGAGGAGAACTCCACAACAAGCTTATTTTGTAGCATTGGTTGTGTGGGGCCTCGCCTGTTTGTCCTCCCTCCCAACTTTTTATTTCCGAGACACTTACTATGTTGAAAGCTTGGAGGTGAATGCTTGCATTATGGCCTTTCCTTATGAGAACTATGCAAAATGGTCTGTGGCAACTGCCTTCCTGAAAAACACCCTCGGCTTCTTCATCCCCCTGGCAGTGATCACCACCTGCTACATCTGGATCAGGAGGCACTTGCTTAAAGCACAGCAGTTTGGGAAAAGCAGGCAGAAGAGGGACAAAGTCCTGAAGCTGGTGGCTGCCGTTGTCATGGCCTTCCTGATTTCCTGGCTGCCGTTCCACGCTTTGACCTTTCTGAATGCCTTGGCTCACATGGGCGTCATTGCCAGCTGTGAGGTGCTGGGGCTCATCGACACGGCGCTGCCCTTCGGCATCTGCATGGCCTTCGCCAACAGCTGCGTCAACCCCCTGCTCTACTGCTTCATTGGCAACCAGTTCCAGGAGAAACTGCACCGCCTGTTCAAGAGGAGAGTCCACCAGCTCAGCAGCCACCGGGAGAGCTCCTCTGCCAGGAAGGGCAGCTGCTTCAGAGAGGCTGAAACCCCCATGGGCAAAGAGGAACCTGAGTCCTTCCTGTAGGCACTGGGGTGAGATGTGGGGTGATGTCAGTGCAGCTGGATGGCCCTGCAGTGGTAACATTCCTCTCTTCCCTTCCCTTTGTTTTGTGCCCACAAGCTGTTTGAAGAAGAATCTGTTTTTGTCATACAGGGGATTTATTCCTCCTTCCTTTTCACAACAAGAACTCAAGTTTTGCACAGAGGGAAGGTTCTGACAAATGACTACATTGATGGCATTTTAAATATCAGCTTTTTGTATGGCTGAGATCAGGCAAATGTTATGTGTAACACAAGAAGTCTAAGCATACTGAAGGACCATTACACCATAGCTACAATTGCATAGGTGCTGAGTATTATACCCTAAACTGATTTTCTAAAAGAGGTTCTCACTGGAGAATGTGTAAATAAAGCAGTGCAGATACTTCTGTACCTACCTGTAAGAAAATATTTTGACATTTATTTTGTATATTTTAATTTTTTAAAATAAATGGCTAGAGAAGTATGTAAACTGCATCAAATATACTTCCAGCTTGCTTCAGCCTGGGATCCTGTGAATCTGTGCAGACGTGGTTCTGCAGACTGCTGAAGGTGGGAGGATATTCTTGTGGGAAAGTCAAACCACAAAGTGCATGTTTTTATACCTTTCTCATAGCAGGTAACATGTCCATAGGCCAGATGGTCTTTTCTTTGATTCAGTGTGGTCATTTGTGACAAAAATGCTGCGGGAAGTGAACATGCAGTGTCCCCCTGCTATGTGGGCATGCTGAGCCCCACACAATGTCCAGCAGCCTTCGTGGCAAGGACTTGCTGATTGTGTGGACCTTTTGCATTTTAAATGTCAAATACTAATATGAATTTGAAGTACTGCATGCAGAAATCCTGAGTGACTCTGTCTTGTCACCCAGAAGCAAAACCATAGTGTGAGTTTACTCATTTAAACCAAAAGAATTAATAAGAAAAAAAGTATTTGGGAAATACTGATTCTATTTTGAGGTTGCTTTTGATGTTTATTTGAAATTTTATTTTGCTGGAGAGATACTGGTCCTCTTGGACCCTTTGATAGGCTCAATCTAAAAGAGGGGTCTGTTAGCACCTTTTACCATTGCCTGCAGGTTTTCCCCAGGGTGAATGACCAAAGATGATTAGTTTCAGGGAATTGTCTCTGCTATCAGAGTTACTCTTGAGGCTTGCATTCACAGTTTTGATCTGGGGGTCGAGCTGGCCTTCCTGGAAGTCCCAAATGCTGGAAGCCATGGGAACCTGTGCAGGTTCACTTCTCTGGTAGGGAGGGATAAGTTTCTTTACTGGATTACACAAGAAATGTGTGAGTCTCAGAGTGATGTGAGATGAAAAGTTTGTGCAGAACTTGGCAGAACAGGGCCTGACCATGAGTAACCCCCTCTCCCTGTCCTACTCTGGTGTTCTGTAGTGGGAGATGTGGCTGGAGAGATGCTTAGCCCTGAAAGTGGCAGAGCTACTAATGCAGCTCCCCTGGAATGTTTTTGTTGAAAGTGTTCCAAGGAGCTAAGAGTGTCTGGAGCGTTGGCTATTTCTGGAAGGACAAACTGTTAATTGCTTAGCAATGAGGACAGCAACACAGTTGTGCTACAGCAAAACAAAGCAGCACACTTAGAAAATCACCAGGTGTTCAAGGCAGCAAGCTCAGAGGGATAATAAGAGGTTGTGGAAGCTTTTTGCCTCTGCTGCAATACAGGACAGTAATGAACACAAGTGGGACATTAATTGATGTCTTTGGAGTCTCAAGTCAAAAGCTGATCTGCCCCATGTGAGCTCCTGTAGCTGTAGGAGTACAGTACAGCTGTGCCTGTCCTGAGAGGAGGCACAGGCTGCACCTTCCCTGCATGTCAGGTTGGACCTGCTAAAAAACAAGTGTTTAACAAGGATTGTGCCTTTTGCCTGGTGTGCAGACTTCTGTTGACAGAGAAATACTACAGGAATCTGAAATCCAGTTGCATTTACAGCTGTGAGAGGCTGGAGAAAACGAGAATAAAGCTTTCCCAAGGAGAGAGCAGCAATGCAGCATCTCCCACTGTTGTGGGACAAACTCATGTTTGGCTGCTGGATAGCAGGGATTGATAAACACCTGCAGGGGCTGAGGCAGCTGCACCCAGTGTCACTTTCCTAGAAACAGAGAAACAAAAAAAGAGTATTAAATGTGAGGTGAACTGAGAGGGGAGGAAAATTCTTTCTTTCAAAATGCATTTCAAAAGAAGTCTATCCTGAAGGTCATATTCTGCAAGAGTGACAAACTTAGTGACCCCAGTGTGACATTTTTGTTTGCTAGATCTGCCTTGTACCTCTAATAGGTCATGAAGTTGAGCAGTGTGGTTAAACAAACATCCCAAAAATTTTGTCTTGAGAGGGGGGAAACAGGGGAGGTTCTGTATCAAGGATTTTGCTTTATTTTTAGAGCAAACTGATTAATGTTGAGCTCTAAGAGTTTCTTCCATCATACTCAAGTTCTTATGAGATTTTTGAGGGACTTTTGAAAGAAAGTGTGTGTGTGGGAGGGGTTTCAGAGTTTCCACATGTTGTGTTTATTTTTTCATGATTTTCAGCAAAAGAATGCAGATGGAAATTTAAGCAGGTTTTTTTCCTTGCAATTTAGAAGCTTCTTTTTTCCTTTCAAGAGAAAATGTTGCTGATATTTGAAAATTATTCTGATAGTTGTGCAGGCCTGCAACCTCTGTCAGCCAGACCCCAAAATTTGCCTGGTCCTTTGCAAGCCCTGTGTTGCCTCAGGGTCTCCTAAAAAATGCAGACCCCTCTCCAAGGCAGGAGTCCTGCAGCCCTTTCATGGGACCTGCTCAGGACAGCCTGGCAATCCCACAGCACCCACCTGGACTTTGGGACACTAGAGCCACTCACAGGGCTCTAGTGGGTGGCTTTGGGACTTTGGGAGAGTGACTGTGTGCTTTGGGTTGCCCCCTCTGCAAGTGCAGAAAGGTGAATTTATGAGCAGCCACTGGGTTTTGGCTCTGCTGTGGTGCAGCAGTGTCAGTGGAGAGGAGAGCCCACTGTGGAAGGGGTGTTTTGTGATGGACCATATGGAAATTCTGATGGGTTTGGAGAGGGAAATGTTCTGGGGCACTTCTGGACCTGTTAGATGGTCTTTGGAAAGAATGGTCTGGGAAAAAAAGATGGTCTAGGAAAGACCTCTTGGTCTTTCCCCAGAGATGGAAAGGATGGTTTCCTACCTGGGTCAGTCTGTCTCTGATGTATTTGCTCAGCAAAACTTCTTTGTGGCTTCCTTTTTTAGCTCTAAAATCAATCTTTTAGCTTGCTTGCTCAGACCACTCTGAGCATCCTCCGTGTGTGTCCCTGAGCTGACTTTACACAACTTCAATGTACTCAGCAGAGAAAGCCACTGGCTTTTTTTATTAGGAGCTAGTGCTGGGTGGTGAGCTAAATGTTTTGTTTATGTAGGATACACAATTATAAATGTTTGGTACAGCATGTTCTCCCTGAGGACTCACCATGGCCTGAATCTTGTGCTGGCACCCACTCAGCACAGGAGCTCTGGCAGTTCCTGCCCGATTCTGAGCAGGGACATCATCTTGCCACTCTGTAGACTGCCACATCTTGGCTTCCCTTCACACCTCCCCTTGTCCTGGCTGAGGGTAAGGAGGTGCCAGGGAGCAAGGGAACTGCTCATGTTTCCCTATGAAAATGAGGCCTTTTGGATATTCTGAGAGGTCCTGGCAGGAATGCAGGAAACCTGAAGCGTAGGGATTGAGGTGGTCTGGAAGCCTTTACTCCAAGCTGGCAGCCTTGCTGATCTCATCTGAAATCTCCTTCCCTTGGAGGAAAATGACTGCTGTTGTTGGGAAGGGCTGCAAGGTCCCATTCTGCAAGGTCCTGGGATGTGCTTTGCTCACATCTGCCTGCTGCAGGATCCAGCCAGGTGCAACAGAGAGGAGCTTGCCCCTGTGCCCATGGGCTCTGCCAGGAAGGGTTTGAGGCTCCCATGGCTTTGTCTTACCAGATACCTGTCCACAGAAGGAGCCCAGGCTGCTGTCTCCAACATCCCATTTCCTCTGGTTTGGGTGCAGTGGTCATCCCATTGCTGTGGTTGTGGCAGAGCATCCAGGGAGGCACCTGTCTGAGAGAGGATGCTCCCTCCTGTTTGCCAGCTTCCATTAGAACCAAAATGGGAAAGAAAAAAAAAAAAGGTAAAAATTGAGATTTGTTTATTGAAAACAGTGGGGTCCTGGAGTAGAGTGTCCCAGGATAGGGAGCAAGCCAACCTCTCATTGCCTCTTTAAATGTTTACTTTCCACTTCCTCTTCAGCTGAGGCAGAGCCTGGATTTGACACTGTAAGCTCCGGATAGAACTCAGTTAATCCTCAAAGCACTTCACAGGGGCAAAGCAGAGGGATATGGAAGTGGATGAGTGTCATGACATTAATTTCCCTGCCATGAGGTGCATCTGAACTTGCCCCCTATCCCCTTCTGACAGCCAGTAGCTCTTCAGAGTAAGCAAACATAAAATCACAAAGCTCTGTTTCATCTCTGTAAGACAAGCAGTTATGGGAAGCCAAAATCCAGTGTGATTTTTGGCTTCTAGTATTGTAAATTTAAATAAGAAAATCAACAACTGCAATAGTGCAAATGTGACTTATCCAACACAGCTGTCAATTCTACATGACAGACAGCTAAAATGGAACAGAGACAAAGCTGTCTCTAGAAATCAGACTTACCTTGCAACAACTGTAAGAAGCAGTTCTAACACGAAGGAAAATGGAAAAATCATTAAATGCATTTAGACAAGAGATGAATTGGATATATGAGATACAATTACTCTTGAAGGATGTGTGGGAGAGCTCGTATGCAATGGAATAAAAAGATGTCACGTTCATATAACATATCCATCAGGAGACAGAACCAGCATTTAATTATTACTGTTTAAACTTGGGTTTACTGTGTGTTCTGCATTCCCTGGTGATGCCTCTGAGGCTGTGCTCTGAATCTGTCTGCCCACACACATTGCAGTTCATTCATTGTGGAGGAAGTACATGCAAGCAGAGGTGTTTGCTGTGCTGGAGGCACAGGACTGAACTCTGAGGTAACTCGTCAGTGCCTTAAACTTGGCCCTTTGTGCCATCAGCCATCCCAGCCCCAGGCACTCTGGGATGCCCCACTAGCCAGGGTGCAGTGCCATACCCAAAGCACAGCAAAAAAACCTCTGCAGGAGCAGCCAGGACAGCATCCAAACATGAGCTCTTTCGCAATGGCAGGAAAGTGAACACGATGAATACAGCCTGTGCTAGACATGCAGGTGTGTCATGGCAGGCTGGAAAATATGTAGCAAGCACCCAGTCTCTGGAGAAAATTGAACACTCCAAGAGGTGATGTTTATGTGACATACAACTATTTTGGGCCTTCCCTTGCAGGGGAGCATGGTGAGTGTTCTCAGTAGATGCTGAGCAGCATTACTTTGTGGTGTTTGACTTGCTCTGGTGAGTGCTTTGAGGAGTTTTACACGTGGAGAAATAGATCTTATGATACTCATGTGCTCCATCTCACCCTGCAAACACCTCCACTAATCACAGCCAGGTTTCTTCCAAGGGAAGGACTCTGCAATTTGTCTCTCTATACATATCTCTACTGTTGTGATTATGAATCCCTTTTTAGCATAAAGTGCTGAGTGTCCTTGTTTACTGTATTAGCTGTTTGCTGTTAGTAATGATGGTCAGCATTTCAGTGGCTGGGAAATTCTGAAAGGTTGTTAGATAAGTACAGTGTACAGAATTTGTTCTTCAAAGTGATTCTGCTTCTTTGCAAGAGGATTCCTCCATGTGCGTTCAGTGTGCAGTAAAAATGTTTGACAAAGGTCTGCTTAAGAATGTACTTCTAGACCAAAACAGACTTCATAATGTAATCAATATGTTTAATGGGGAAAAGATTCATTTTTCTTTTAAATCTGTGCTAATAGACTGCTGTAGCTCAGTATATATGGACTTTTACTAGGGAAATTATACAACCCAAGGGAGTCGTTTTCAAGGACAAGTCTAAGTAAAAAAGATTTTATAGTATGAACTAAATACTCTTTATTAACTGGGTAAAGCCCTGTGGATTCACTGGCACTCAGCCTGGGATCTGACAGTCTTTAATCTGATTTTATGTTGATCTTCCTCCCTGCAGGAAGGCAAAGAGACTTTTCTTTCACCCACTGGAACACCCAAAAACAAAATTACCAATAGGAGTTAGGAATGTTTATTCCTTCAGCTCTGAGTCAAGCATGAATCTGAACTATGGCACAATAAACTGCTTTTCTAGCTATTTTTATTCTGAGGTTTGATAATTTGCAGGTAACTTTAGGATGAATGAGGAACACAAACAGGTAATGAAAAGAAAAAGTTGTTAATGTTGGGCTACCCTGTAGCTAATTCAGCTGCAGTAGTACCCAGAGCAGTCTTCATGCTGAAGTCAGGAGCAGATTTTATCCATACCCAAGCTGGGTGGGAAATGATGTCCTTGTTGATTGCAAAGACAGCACTTGGGTTAAGCAAGACTCTTGTAAGGAATGCCATCAAAAAAAAAAAAAATCCACCTTTTAAAAAATGTCAGAGATTCATGTGGAATGAACAGGGTGGATTCAGCAGGAGGGTCTGTTGAAAGCCTCTGCATAATTACTGAGGAATGTTCACAGGTTTCCCTGGGTGGCAGGGCAGGTGGCAGTGCTGAGGACTTGTTGCGACACTGGGAGCGTGAGGCCGGTGAGACACGGCTGGAGATTTGAGAGGTTGATCCCAGAGCTCCCTCCTACTGTGGATCCTGTCATGAGTCTTTGATATACCTATGATGCCACCTGTGCCCGTCCTATAGTCTTTGTTGTAAATTACTGCGGGTGTGCAGAAGTTTTGTGATGTTCAGACCAGCCAAACTCATGATAAAGTAGGGCAATGCTGGCAGCTGACACCTAAAGCTGTCACACAGAGCATTTCCTTTGGCCTCACTTCCTTTCTGTCTCAGACCAAATATTGAATGACAATACGTAGAGGAAATCTCTTCGACTTCACTGGGGTCTTAAACCCCTCCTGTTACTTGTTTGGGAAGAGAAATACTCCAAAGGAGCAGAGGTGTTAGGTCAGAGGCAGAGCAGCACAGCAGGGTTAGACAGCCACGTGCTCCCCTTCATGTGGTGGCCAAAAGAAGTCACTACTTTCCTTTTCATGGGGATGTCCACAGAGCTCCCCAGAGAAGCAGCCTTTCATAAATCACCCTTTTGCTGGCTCACATCTACTAGCTCTACAGGCTCCAGTCTTCATTCTTTGCCTAGCAAGGAGCATTTACCTGCTCTGTAAACAAATTATCCAGTTTCAACTGATGGAGGAAGTCACTGCTCAGCCACACCATGGCAAAACATATTTTATTTCCTCATATGTTCTCACCTAATCGCCCATACTGCTACAAGCATTTGTTTAGCACAAAGCTTATCCTGCAGAAGCACAGTGATTTTGCAATGAAGTGATTGTGCTTTTGGTGGTTGGGAAATTCTGAGAGGCAAATTAAGAACCCCTTTCCTGAGGCCATTTTGCCACAGTGCTCTCTTGCTGTAGGCAATGCTCATTTCCTTGTTAGCCTCTTCAAGAAAGCTAAATGCTCCAATTAAACAATTATGCTGGTCTCTGCATTAGAAACCTCAATCCCATCCATGAGTCTCTTAAATGCTCCGTGGTTTATCAGAGTTTTCTGCTTTTGCAGACCACTTGGCAGAAAGAGCACACGCTGATGGAGTGCAAGAGATTTGTTCAGAGCTGTGATGGCTATTTTGGATCTCACCTGGCAAAACCTAAGCTGAGTAGAAAAGTGTAATTATTTTATCTTCACATCCTCTTCCCCTCTGTATGCTCTTGCATCTATGATATGGATGAAGGCATGTTTTGTTTTTGGGCTTTTTTTCAGGAATAGAGTACTATGTGTACCTCCTAGGAGGTTGTGTGGATAAAACATTGCTCAAGGCTTAGGCTGCAAGCCAAGTTACAGAGAATCAGTTCTGTATTCTGAGCTATAGTGAATGCATTCCAGTTAGGAAACAATGAGCAGTTTTGCAATATTTGTCTTAAAATCCTACTGAACACGATTATTTAGATTTGCTTAATGTTTTTTACTTTTGGTTAAGTCATTAAGTGATATAATGATGTATCAGACCTTCTCTGAAAGAAGAAAGAGGCCACCTAGTGCTGAATTACAGACTGCTGTAGAAGACTGCTTGGAAGGTATGAAAACAACTTTGATGCAATAATAATACTTTTCGTGGAAGATTAATTTTTTTTAAAAAACAAGATTGTTAGACATTAAGAATCAGATCTCGATTAGCTGTAATTTAAAAAATCAGTGTGTGTTTTACACGTGGATCCACTGCTTGCCATAAAAACTAGTGAGTCTTTAAGCTCCTGGAAGTTCAGTGTGGCACTCAGAAAACAGCCCCACTGGTAATTAACCTGACACATTTGTGAACACCCCACTGCCCCACAGAACTCTGCCCCAGCTGAGCAAGGGGTGCAGGGCAGTGAAAGAGACATTCATGAACATTAACTGCTGGTGCCAGACCAGCTCCTGGGGCACCACAGAAAACCCCTGTGGGCTGCAGAGATAAAACTGGCACTGCAGGATCTCTGGCTTGCTTTATATTCAGTGTTGAAAAAGGTACCCCCCCAGTTTGTTATAAATCTGAATTATTTGCTGCCATTGCTCCTCTTTCTGCATTGACTTTTATGAGAGCATGGGGGTATGTTTGGAGGAGGGTGTAAACTGATGGGGTTTTGGCCTAAGTTCTCTTTGTTGTCTTCTGGAGATACCTGGCTTGACATGCATTGTCTGCAGGAGGAAATGTTCTCCTAGGAGACTGTGCTTATCATACTTGAATAACTAAGGTAGATGGCATGAATAATCCCCCAAGGCATGTATCAGGCATCTCTGTTAAATGCTGGAACTGCATGCTCTAGTATTCAATCAGAGTTCCAGTGACACCCTTTGCTTTCAAAGGTGAATCTACTGTATAGTGTTAGGATAACAGTTAAATCCCCTTTTTTGTCTGACATAAGTCATCTACACAACATGAAACAATTTCCTTGAGAGGAGAAAAAGTGCTTTTCCATGGCCTGAGTCACAGTGTTGTCAAAAAAAATGGCTAAAACAAAGTTTTTAAATTTTAGATTTGATATATTTTGGTGCTTAGTTTCACTCATCAGTCACTGAGGGCTGGAACCTTCTGTAAGTTTAGTACTTTCCAGATTAGGTCCTGAGTATCTTCTTTGAAACATCCAGAAATGGAGGTGCCCAAAATCAATGTCTCTGTGCACTTGTGCTTGTATCAGTGTATGCAAGCAGTATCATGGAAATACCCTTTCCCTACAAATATTCACTATGCACATCAATGCTTTAGTAATTTCTGCAAGCACAGGGGACAGTCCCATGTCACCAGTGCATGCCCTGGGATGCACTGATGGAATGACATGGAATTCCAGTAGGTCAGTTTAATTTGTTGTGTAGCTATAATAAGAAAGGGGTTCTGTGGTACAAGGCTTCTCAAAAAAAATTTACATAGAAGTAAAGGGTAAGACAGAAGATAAGGTAAGATTACATGTAAGATTGCATATTGGTGAAATCAGCTTTGTTCTGTGTTTGAGGCATTTTGCTGCAGGCATAAATTGTTGTGTACCAGATTAGATGGGGATAACAATATAATAACAAAAATAGTAATACTTTTTTTAAGTTGCATAACTTCAGGGAAAAAGTTATATTTAGAGAACTCACTGCGACAAAATCCACAAACATGGATATGATTTTATTCCCAAATGAATTATTTATTATGTTTGGAAAGTGTGGCAGTTTCGTGTGGCAATTCCAGCTCTTTTACATATTTCAGTAGAAGCTCTAACTCAGTCTGGCATCTATGTGGGTAATAAATTCCAGAGCAAAACAGTTAGATTACAGCAAATAAAAAACAAAGTTAGTCAAAAGTTAGAAGGGAGAGGAGTCCTTGGAGCTGGGTTTTAATGCCTCCCAGTTATCTGCCCATAATATCAAGTCTGGTCCAGGGATGCTCTTAGATACGTGTTCTATTCTTGAAGAGGACAGTTCAACATAGGCTAGTGGGAGCTTCACTATGTCTGTCTAATAGCTGAAATTTCAAGATTTTAAGATAAGAGGGATGTTTATAATGTTTATAATTGACTACTCTTATCTCCTGCACAGTCCTACTTCAGCCAGGTTGTGTTTTTTCTAACTATTTGGATATAGGAATCCTAAAAAAAAATCCCATGAAAGTGCAAGACCAAGAGAGTACTACAAGGCTGCTTCTTAATAATTATTCTTTGTAGAAGTAGTCCACTGGTCTGCAGGGATCATGGGCAAGAGATGCCACACCACAGAGCTGTGTTTTCCATCAGACTGGAATACCATGACGTATGTGGTGGAACGTGATTTGAGCATGCTGCAAACAAAAGAGCAAGTGACAAGATCTGCACACACAAACTCACACACTCTGAAGTCAGAAGGTGTCATAGGCACCACTGCTGATCCTTCTACGTCTACACAGCCCTGCCTCCACCCATGAGCCACTGATACCAGTATCATTTACAAACCAGTTGGGCTGATCTTGGAGAAGAAAAATATTCGCTATATGGAGGTCAATATACTTCAGGTAAACAAATCGTTTGCTGCTGCTGATCTTTATCTGCTAGGAAATCTTGTTGGAGGTTTGTCAACTTTGAAGGGAGCAGCAGACTTTATCTTCGTGTTCCCCTTCCAAAACACAGTCCAGGAACAATGCACTATAATCAGGGCCTGCGAATGGTGTGTTTGACACTGCAATGAGCAGTCCCTCCTCTGGGGACCCTTTGGGCTGCAGCTCAGCAGTGGTGTTCTCTTTCCTATACAGATGGTCACAAGAAGCAAATTTGCCATGTCTCTCTCTGGTACCTTTACAAAAGCTCTTCTCTTTCCTATCTGAAGCAAATTACTTGAGTAAATAAATACCATGTGGTAGATTTATCAGCAGCTCTAATTTCTGAAGAATCCTCCAGTGTTTTCTGTCTTGTGCAACTGAGGAAATGTTCGTAAACCCCTAAGACACAAGAACTGAAGGAATGCTCTAGAGCTTTTCTGATAAGCTTCAAAATTCCCTGGTACTAATGTCTTAACTTTCCAAAACTGAAGAAATAATACAGATAAAAATTGCACGTAGAAGGAACACACACAGACAAAAATGGCCTGTTTCAGCCAAGTGGGAACATTCTTCTGTAAGATTCTGTTTAACACCATACTATGAGAATTTTTTTTGCTATTTGCAGCACAAAGTAAAGCTAATACTGAGAAATCTGATGCTGCCCATTAATATCATACAATGCAATAACTCCTGATGGAAGACAGAAGTAGCCAAATCTTCTTTGTATTCGCTTTTCTCCCTTTTGCTTTTGTGCAGCCTACCAAAGCTGTCAGGTCAGCATTTCAGATCTGAACCTGTTTGTCCTTGTTGGTTCTACTCCTCTTTTTTTGAGCTTACCTTTTCTGTTTTGCAAATCTCTGGCCATCTCTACTCATGCATCTTCCTAGTTTGTTCCCAGCAATTACAGAGCTTTAATATTGCATTCCTCAGACCTGAAGTTAGATTTTCTGTCTGATTTTACTTGTCTTTTGTCTCCTGTGGCATGGTTACTTTCTTTTCCAGTAGAATGGGTAAGCTTTACTTTTGTTTTCCTTCTGATAAAAACCACGTTTCACTGAGTGATTTTAATTTTCAATACAACAAGTTGCATATGGTCAGACCTGAGAGTTGATTGTTTACAGTGAGTTTCTTCCAAATTTTTTAAACTTGTTTTCTTCCTTCCCTCAAACCCCACCACACAGATTATGAGAGTAGGGCTGGGATGGCACATGTACCTGTTA
The DNA here is from genome assembly GCA_013400575.1 of Peucedramus taeniatus. NCBI lineage: Eukaryota > Metazoa > Chordata > Aves > Passeriformes > Fringillidae > Peucedramus > Peucedramus taeniatus. Next base: position 2,779,768 of record WBNO01023171.1, read on the forward strand.
CAGAGCATAATACAAGAGCCCTGCCTTGTACTCCTTAAAATAAAAACCACATCACCTCCCTCAGTTGCTGGACTTTGCCGCTTCATTTACAAAGTGGGCAACTACGGCTTCTTCCTTTCCTTCAGCTTCTTTCTTCAGCTTCTTCTTCCATTTCAGCTTCAGAAAATGAAGTTTCTTGCTGTTGGAATGCTTGGTAATACCAGCAAAGCCCATAAATCATCTTTGAGAAGAAAGGGTGTGGTGGGCTGCCAAGGCACCTCTGGCCTCCAGCATCAAACCCTCTTTCTCCAACTTTTAACAGGTAGAGAAAGGTTTTATAAAACAAAATATTTGCAGTTAGAATTTTCTTACTTTTTAATGGATACATTTCTTTACTGCACTGAGAAAAATCCAAGGAAAACACTAAATCAACCATGCAGTAGTTATGCCTGTTTCTAAATTTGTCCCAGGCTCTGTACTGGAGAAGAAGATACTTCCCCAGAGGATCTTTCTTTAGTTCATCCTAATTGTCTTTCTGTGTTTTGATTTTTTTTCTTGATCACTGCCTGATGTAGGAAACATAGTGGTGTTTGTCCAAGATTTTTGATCTAATAACTTTCTACGGGTCAATTTTTTTTTTTTTTTTTTTTTTTTTTTTTTTTTTTTTTTTTTTTTTTTAATAGCCTTCTAAACTTCTGTGAGTCATAACAAGCAACTATTCGTGTAGGTGTAACTGTGGATGTTCCTCTGGGTCTCTGCATAGAGAGACATGAATGAATTTTGACATGAATAATCTGTGTAGGACTTCCTAAAGAAGTGCTCAGGTATTATTTCAGTGTAATCCTTTAAACTTTTTGCTGTGGGGTCTTAATCCTCCAAACAGGTATTTCTCTAATTCTCAGTTGTGTGCCTTGGGACACCAAAGTCAGTGACATTGCTTCCTCTTCTTTCTCTCACTAGGCAGCAGGTCAGAGGTTTTACTGCTGCTTTTTGGATGGGACAGAAATTTGCTGGGAGCACATGAGGGGTGGGGGGTGGGGGTAAAGGCTGATGTTGTATTTACCTTTGAATGGAGGGAGGGAGAGGGGCTGCTCAGTGTTTGTTTTTAATCTGGCAACCAAAGCATTTCTGCTCTCCTTCCAATTTCTTGGAAGCTTTGTCTCACAAAACTCTCCCTATTGAGCAACAATTTTGTTCCTTCTCTGGAGCAGGACTACCTTGGGAAGGTCCAGCTGGAGCACAGAGTAACCACAAGGCAAGGAATTGCAAACCCAACATCTGCCAGGGGCTGTTCCGTGCTGGAGGGGGGAAATTGAAATTCAGTCATAAGACCTGGGTTGCAGTTCAGAGCTCTGGTTCTGAATTTGTCTGGTGCCTCCAGTTCTGAGCTTGACCTTGTTTCCTCGTTGTTGTTCAGGTAAACCAGTGTTTACATAACATTTCATCTCTTTAGAGAATGAGGAAGCTTATGATGTTTCCTCTATGTGCAGTCCCAAGAAGAGTTTTGAAGTCCTGACAGCCATCCTAATCAATCTAGGTATTTGTTGGAGTACTCTCAAATTGAAAAGGGAGCATTGTACATAAGCAACCATGCATTCTGTTCTCAGTAAACTTTGGAACATGGATGGATTTATGTTTTGCACATTATTTAATTCTGAAAAGTATTCAGATGGTCTTTCAGACGATGTTCAAAGTACGGAAATACTGCTGTATTAATAATGAGTACAAAATGTCTTCACAACATACAAATCATGACACCATCCTTATGTGAAGAGCAAGTACTCAGAGGCAAAGTACACTGAGAGCTGAAGTACAGACAGAGGTCACTGTAATCAGCAAATAAAGATCTATATGCATGTAAGACCTAGGCAGAAGTGTGGATATTGCACCATGGGATGAAGGGTTTTTCATTAGTGTTTTGCACAATATGTAAGAATTTTCACAAATTGTAAGTCGTTGCTTGAACAAATTGTTCACTGTTTAGAGTCAATGTCCACTCCCCATTTCCTACTTTAGATTCCTGTGACTTCAGCCAAAGTGAAATATCGTTCTGCAGTTTTACTAAATCTTTTGAATTTTCATCTGTCTTACATTTAATAAGTTTTACAAATAATATGAAGCAGTAAGTTTGTATTAGGACAAAATATTAAAATTGAAGTTACTAGGAGCAGATGGAGCCTTTACTCATTAAGCTGATGCACAAGGAGTTTTACCTGGCTAATTGGGCTGACCTCCATGTTATAGATACTTTTTGTTATAGACAGACACTTCTGTCTCAGAGGTTTCTGTATTGTGGTGTTGGCCACAAAGATTGTCTCAGTCAGAATGCCTAGATCTTAAGAATCATATGGAATAAAATTTGGGAGGGTTATAATTAACAATGAAGGTGATGACTAAGACTGACAGCAATGAAAGCTTCCTGATTAAGAATGCTGTAGCAGCTTATACAAGACATTTCTTTTTGTTTACACATTCTCTCAACAGTGTGTTTGTGTGATCTCATAAGGTCTTTATAGTGCTTCAAACAAATTATCTTTGTATTGCCATTGCCATTTGAGCTCATGTAATGTTATCTCTCTTTTAGGCATGTACAGCACCAAAAAAATCAATATCAGAAGCAGAAACGGAACTCAAAAAACCCAAACAAACTCCTGCAGCTGATACTGCTGCATTTAGTAAGAGAAGATTGAGGTGCATGCTAACCTTGACCTGAATGCCAAGGTAATGGTGATGAAAGATGGTACAGGAATGGGTGCCCCTCCCAGAGGAGCTGACTGAACTCTGCCAGGCAGCCCCACTGTCCCTGTGCTGAATCTGCTCCTGCTGCCCACACTTCTTCAGCACAAGCACAGAGGTGTTATGGTGGGCAGGAGTAGAATACCTGAAGAGCAGGATGGGGCAGCATTGTCACAGGGAGAGAGCTACTGTAGGAGAGGGAATTACTGCTTTTCACCAGGAATTACATGTTGGTTGCTTATGAAAGAGCAATAAGTGAACTTTGTGTTGCTCTGGCAAGGGAAGTGCAGCTTGTCTGTGTCAATGTGTGTGTATCTGTCAACCTAATGTTTTGGTTTTGGTACTTTGGAAGATGATGATTCACACTCAGTTCTTGCTTCTCTGTTAGTCATGGCCTTGTGGTCATTTTCCTTCTGGGGATCCCTGCCATGGCCACGAGCTCTGTGTGGTGTGAGCAGCATTTTGATACTCGCTCACACTCTGCCTGCCACTGTGGTATGGTTCAGGTTTACAGGTCAGCTTTTGGGACAATGCAGAAACACATGGAAAGTTTTTATCTATGCAAATAAAGGGAGAGGGGTGACTGCTTCATGGGCAAGATAACAGAGTGTTTAATGCTGAATTTCCTCTAACAGGTGCCAACTCCTCAGCACTCACAGGCAGCAGCTGCTGGGTACTCACTGCCAAAGCAGACAAATCCAGGCACCTGTGAATGAAAAATGGTAGCTCTGTAGTGTGTTTATTCCAAACCATGTGACTTCCAAGATCCTTTGTGTTCAGTATGATTTTACTATGTTATTTTTAATATAGAGCCTCTTTCTAGCATCAGTAGTTAAGCTAGTACTGTTGGTCAGTTACTTACAAAAACAAATATATTTTAATTGTGGTAAATTCTAGTGACAGATCAGGTCATGGCAAGGGCAGTAAATGAAGGAGAGACCAAAACAAAGTGAAAAATCGTTGGACCCTGCTGCTGGCACTTATGGAAGAACATTGCATGTCTTGAGGCCATGCTCAGTGGGAAGAGGAGGCTGCTGGAAGGAGCACAAGCTGTAGGACATAAATCCCTGTATTAAGCAATACAGGAGCTTCCTCCAACCTGAGGAGAAGGAAATTGCAAGAAAGATATACCCAAGCAACAGGGGAAGTCCCATTTTGCCTAAGTCAACAGAATTCTACACATTCTGTGTGTGTGTGGTTTCCATAAATGCACAGGATTTTCTAGGCTGATGGAAAGTTAGGGAATTTGATATTTCTTTATCTTCAATCTTCAGAAAATACCTATTAGATGCTGTTTGAAAAAACAAAGTTGCTATTTCTTGCAGTTCTTTCAGCATGTTCCTGTTGACTCTGGACATTTAACTTCAGGCAGTCAGAAGAGACACAGCTATAGAAAAATAATCAAGTTAATATGCTCATAATGTTGTCAAAATTTTGTATTTGTGAGATTGTTTGCCTAGATTCTTCTGAGCAGAATCCAGAATGAAAATTTTTAAGTCTTGCTTTCAGACTTGGAATGCTGATATGAGTTTCCAGTTACATAAACAAAATTTGATCTAAATCTCACCACTGTAATCTCTTTTGACCCAAATTTAACAATGAGCTTTTTGCCAATTTTTGAACAAAAGTGAATACAACTGAGCTACAGAGAAGTAGCAGCAAGTTTGTACTGGAGTGCTAAATACACACAAAATGAGCTGTGAGGGATGTATACACTTCCATGTTTATTTCTACTTTATCCTTGTCTCTGAACAGACGAAATAATGACTTTCTGCAGTAATTGTAGTTGTTGTTATGACACTGTTCCTCATTGCAGAAAGATGCCCCATGTCATCATGCTCAGTATATAAAGTGGGGGAAGGAAAGAAAGAGGAAGGGGAGGACATTTGGAGTGATGGCATTTCTCTTCCCAGGTCATGGTTCTGTGTGGTGCGGCCCTGCTCTCACGGATGAGGCTGAACTCCTGCCTGCCCCTGGGAAACAGTGAATTAATTTCTTGTTTTGCTTTGCTGGTGTGCATGGCTTTTGCTTTCCCTATTAAACTGTCTTTTTTTCAACCCCTGATTTTCCTACCTTTTACCCTTCCAATTCTCTCCCCGATCCTGCTGGTGAGGGAGTGACCCGAGTGGCCTGTGGTACTTGGCTGCTGGCTGGGGTTAAACCACAACACACCCAGAGCTACAGGAGAGGCTTAAGCAGACAAAACTGAAGAGCCAAGAGCTGCCTCTTGTGCCAAGGATGGGGAGAGAGCCAGCCCCCCTGATCCCCACTTGTGATTTTACTGGAAGTGGGAATTGCAGTAAATCCCTGCAGCTTGCAACAGAACACATTCCTGCTGACTGAGCTCCAGTGCTTCCTCTCCTTGTGGTGTCAGACTAAATCTTGTTTTCAGCTTTTATTTCAAAGGCTGGGCTAGCCCCATGCTGTTAGTGTGTTTCACAACTGACCTGGTCCCCAGACCTTTGTGAGGTGACAACATTACCTACTTTCTTGAACTTTTCACTGTTTGGCCTGTATTTGGTGACTGCTGCAGGTGGAACATGCACTAATCCATTTATGCCTCTTCCTGCTCCCAAGTCTGTGGGAGGAGAGGGTTTGATAAAGGCTTTCAGTAAATTCCTTTTGGGTAAAACAGAGAAGGGAAGGTTATCTTGAGTCATCTTTGTGTTTAAACTCCAGCTCCTTCTATGTAAATAAATTACCTTCCTCAATGCCAGACCAAATAACTCTAAGGAAAGTTAAAAAAATAAACCTCACACCTTTGAAACAAACCAGCTAGAAAACAGAAACAGAGCCAGACAATTGACAGTATCTGGGAGTTGCCTCTTTGCACAGCTCCATGAAGTCTCCTACATTTACACCTAGCAGGGCTCCACAGCATGTGTGTGTTTCTGGGGCTCTGGGCAAAGTGGGGTTGCTGCATTTAGGACCAGACCTGCCTGTTTGAGGTCTCTCTTGATACATGGAATGGTGAGCACGACAAAATAGACCTTGTGGCATCTTGACATGGTCCATTCTAACCAGGCATCCCTGCTCCTCAGGCCTTTCTGAGTATTTTAACTCGTGAGAACTGTACTGGGGGTTAGGGTTGATGGCAAACTGAATATGTCAACCATGTCCTGTGGTGCATCAACCCCAGCATCAGCAGCCATTTGAGGGAGGGGATTGTCCTGCTCTGCTCTGTGCTGGTGCAGCCCCACCTCAAGTCCCATGAGCAGTTTTGATGCTTCTTTGTAAGAAAAACATCAAGTTATAGAGCATGTCCAAAGGAGGGCAACCAAGATGGTGAAAAGTCTCAAGGGCAAGACTTGGAGGAGTTTCTGAGGTCACCTGGTTTGTTCAGCTTGGAGAAGAGAAGGCTGAGGGACCTCACCACAGTCTGCAGGTTCCTCAGTGAGGGCAGAGGAGGGGGAGCTGCTGATCTCCTCTCTCTGGTGACCAGAAAAGTGTGAGGAAATGGGATGAAGCTGTGTCAGGGGAAGTTCTGATTAGACATTAGGAGAAGGTTCTCACGCTCCACAGTGGGATGTGGTCATGGAACCAAGCCTGTCAGAGTTCAAGGAGTGTCTGGAGAACATTCTTGGTCATGTGGGATAGCTTTAGATAGTCCTGTGAAGAGCAGGGAGTTGGACTCGATCTTTATGGTCCCTTCCAACTTGAGATATTCTATAATTCTATGATTCCTTTAGCTCAGCATGGACTTGCAACACAGGAAGCTTTTAAGTTTTCCTCTGTTCAGGACTTGCTGACAGAGTCAGAGTTTGGAAGAACAAGGAAAAGACATTGCAACCTGAAAGATTTGGATTAGCTTGGCAGGAGGTTACTGCAATATTTAAAGCAATTAACATATCTTCATAGGGTCCATTTAGCAGGCTTTGTGAAAATAGGTATATTTAAATGGAACCTAAGCTAATCTGGCAACTTCAGTGGGAACCTACTGTGTCCCATTTGGGAAATAAAAGAAACTTTATGTAGCCTTTTGGAATCCAATTTTCTACCTGGTCCACGATTACTCTCTTTGCTCATACAGAAGTCCTGTGATCTGAATATACTGCAAATAAAAGAGAAAATGGCTGCTACATCTGTTAGGCATCCAGCTGACAGACAATGGTGTAGTTTAACAAAGAATTAGAACAAGCCTGACATTGCTTTCATGGTCTAAATAGTCTAACCCAGAGAAAATATAGTAGGCACAGAAACATTAAATTATTTGAGTTCTTCAAAACAGAATCTAAGGAATAGAATTCAGTGGAAGAAAATAAAATGCTAATAGAAGGAAATGGATGATAATTTCTCATTTTGAATAAATACAAGTATAAAATAATCACATTCTTTTATAAAAGCTGTAAACACCCTTTGACTACTAGCTTAAGCAAACTATGAGTTCATTGCTATCCAACTTCTATCTTACCTCTATAAACAAGAGGGAAAAGTTTATCTAAAAAGGAAGTTTTCTTCACTGAGACTCTACCTCTGATGGTTTCCAAGTTTTTTGTCATAAAAAGAGCTGAAGTGGGACAGGAAGAATAGAATATATAGAAAGGTGTTTTGCTGTGGATTGCTCCACATAATTTTTAGGCTATACTGCCATTTTGTCTACATGCTGACTTTGTCCAATAGGCACAACTAAACTGGTGTACATGGGAGCTTGTTTCAGTACTCAAATGTTGCTATTGAGCAAACAGCTTTATTCTCAATCAATTCTCAGTTCTTGGCTGTGAATTTGCCCCTCAGCAGAGCCCAGAGCCATCGTTCCCAGCCCTGAGGTGCTGCCCGTGTGCAGGGGCTGCCTTGGCAGAGAGCACATTCATCAGGCTCCATTGCAAGGTGGTTTCAAACTGCCTGTCCAAGAAAGTCCCAGATCATTGCTGGGGTTTGAAAACTTGGGCAAGGAGAAGGAGGAGGAGACTGGTCCTGTCATCAGCAAAACCAGCCCTGTGGGTTTCAGTCCTCTTAAGACATCTTGGTTTCTTCAGCAACTGTAAACACAAGTGACCCTCCTAAAGAAAACAGTGGTCATGGAGCTTCTGGAAGAGGAAGAAGTAGGTATTTTTAGAAAGAGCTTGGAGGTCATCTGAGTGTCTTTGACCAACGTGGCCAACACAGGCTCCAAGGCTCATCTCAGCTTTGCTTGTACACAGGCTGAGCTGGGCACCTCAGCAGAGGGGTGAGGAATGGAGATAGGGACAGTAAACAAACAAGTTGTGCTTGCTATCCTTCTTCCACAATCAAGCTTGAACTTTGTCTCTTTCTCACCATCCTGCTGTGAAATTGGAATTTCTGTTGTGATTGCATGTGGCTTAGGTTTTGTGTGTGTTGGTTAAAGTGTGTCTGGGTTATATATCAGTTGGTCCAAACTGGAAAAAACAAGAAGAGATGCAAAGGCATTTCTCTAAGAGAAAAGGAAATAGTCAACACACACCTCCCCCACGCTTTTTCTACTTCATTTGCAAATTCTTCTTCATTCACAACACAAAATAAGCGTGGCCAAAGATTTAGAGCCTAGCAGATTTCAGTAATGGTGAGAAATCAGGTATTGTGACCAGATAAAAGAGACTTAGAAATACATTTCAATCCAATGAGGTGGATACAGCCAACTGACTCAGGGAGAGAGAGTTGCAAAAAGACAACTGAAGGGTTTGGATGACATCACAGTGTTATTATTTCATTATTGTAAGGTTTCATAGCATCATCACAACATTTGAGTATGTGATGAATCTACCATATTGTTTATGGGATACAAAAGAGTGACTCTGGAGCAATAGCAGCTGTGATTTCTTGTTCTCAAATCTTTGGATTCCCACATCTCAAATGTCATCTCAGCAGAAGAGCTGAGACAGGGAAATGCTTCAGGTCTTTATTGGTGTTTTTTTTTTTTTTTCCCTCAGAAGAAAAGTATCTTCTCTTTTCCTGGCATTAGTCAGGCAAGAATTTCTGTTTCATGGGCCATGAGGAGATGACCTAGGTACTGCTTTCTGCCTGCTGAGCCTGTGAAGTGCCATAACATATCCAAACTGCATCTCTGGGCTTCAGAAACATTAATGACTTTTTTCTGCCTTTCCCTGCTGAATTGTTTCTCTATGACTATCAAAGCCTTGTTTTAATTTTTTTTTCTATAACTTTAAATGATTTTAGGGTGTTAGAAGCTTTTAGTTGTTCTATTTCACTATTTTTTTCTTTCCCTCATCTCCAGCTTTGGTATTGATTTTTTTAAGTATGGAAGTTTTTCTCAATTTCTCTTTTTCAGGAATCTCATTTGCACTACTACAGGTTCAGTAAAACAGATCTCAGGACTTTTAGCAGAAGTGTTTGTTGTGACAATATTAAAACAGGCCACCTCTGATTGCCTCTGCTCACTCTGAGATGAGGATAAGCTATTTCTCCAGGCTGTCTTCTGAAGGTAAAAATAGTTTCAGTGTAAAGCAAAACCTGACTGCTTGCTTCAGCCTAGATTTCCATCCCCTTTACCTAATTTCATATAAAAAAGGCAAAAACCTGTTCACCTGATAGGCAGGAGTCTGAACTAGAGGTACTTTCCTGCCTGAGTTGTTCTGTTTCTAACCCTGTTTTCATACAAATGCTCAGGTTAAGTTGAAAGAAAAAAAATAAAGGCAATTACAACAAAATTTAAGAGATTTTTTGCAAATGAAAGTTTAAAAACTATATTACAGTATTTTTTCCTTTAAATTTTTTTCAATGCCTTAGCTTTTTGTTGAATTTGAGATGAGTTAGTTCTTTGTAAAGTCAGTTCTATTGAGTTTGCCATTTAAAAAAGACATCTCACCTGCAGTGACTTCCTCCTAAATATTTTTCTCTTTATAAACCAGACTAATATGATCTAATCCTCTGCAAATAGAGTTGTTTGTTTTGTTTCCAGTGGGAAACTACCTTCAAACAGTAACCAAAGAAACACCTTAATAAATAAATATATTAAACTGATAAAGACTTTAGATTTACTGGTTGTACTTTATCACCTCCCTAGGATCAACAGCTTTTCCAATGGCTCGAGAATGTGCCTCTTCTGTTTGGGTTCTCATGTAAACAGGATGCTCAGGTTGTCTTCAAAGTTTGCATCCTTGGCCTCCCTGCTCTTTGTCCCTGCCTGTGGTTACCCATGTTCAAAGGAGCTTAATCCAGACTGGAGACTTAATCCAGACTGTGCAGAGAAGGGATGTCAGAATAACCAGAGGAACTGAGATGTGACTAGAGGAATTTGGTTTATTTACCTTAAAAATGCCAGAGTGAGAAGAGATATGACAGGTCTCAGTAGAAAAGGGCAAAAGGAAAGACAGAAGGAAAGGGGAGAAGAGGGGAAAAGCAAAGGAGGAAAAGGAAGTGAATTAAGCACAAGTACAGTTGTTAAAGGTACATTTTGTATTCAGAGGTGTCATATTCTGGAGATGCTCTATTTGGAGTAGTGGGTGGAAAACCTTAAGAGGTTAAATTGAGGTTTGATCACTTTGAGAGGGATGGAATGACACTGCTGTCCACAGAATATTGGATTGTACAACCTAGATCTGCCTAACTCCTGCTTGGTGCCTTCTGACACCACAGTGACCCTTCCTACTGAAGAAGACAACTAGGATAAACCCTTGCACATCACCCATTCTAACATTTTTTATAGAAATATTTATTTCCTTTTCCCTGACCCTGTAATAGGAATGCTTGATACCTTCTTTTGGTAAAGAAGATCCAGGTGCCAAGCTGACCAATCCTTTCTATTTTGGAGCAAAGCTAGCAAGTTAGCCATTTGCAATCTGTTTTATCATTTGTGACCTTAGTGTGCCTGTGAATGTCCTGACCTTGCTCAGAGTGCCATGTGGTGATTGTGCTCTTGTGTTTGCAATCATTATCTTTCCAAATGAAAGGCCTAAAACAAGTGTCCATGTCATTAAATATTGTGCTTGAAATATTCAAACTAGTAGAGATGTTATCTGGCCTTGATTTAGGCAAATAAGGAAGGACCTGACCTCAATCTTTATATAAACAGCCAGCAGCATAGCAGTAAATCTGTTTGCTAGCATGGCAGATGGAACTCTTCTCTAGGTTTCAGCTTCCTCTCCACTGTCCACATTCACTTCATCAACAAATGCATGGATATAGAGAAAGAATTTTCATTGTCAAGTGAGCCCTAGAAAGCCTTAGGAAACAGCCAAGATAAAAGTACCAGGATTTCTGATTGAACTCGTATCACCAGTAGTTTTTTAGTCTTTGATAGGAAAATGTTTATTTTACAGCACTATCAACCTCCTTGTAATCTTGTTGAAGTTAAAAAAAATCTATTTATTTAGTGTTTCAGGTATATACACCCAGGGTAAGTCCCAAGTGCATGAAATTTGAATACAAAGGAAAAAAACGTGATTGTCTTTTTAGTTAAGCAGGGGAGTAAACACAGCTCTCTTGTCTGGCTTTACTTTCTACCACAATGTTTTCTCCCCTGCTTCAACATTCACTTAGCTAGGAAGGACACTAAAAGGAAGGACACAAAGCTGTGTAATTTAGCCTGTAAAGCCACACTTATATGTATATGGGCAAAAGCCAAGACATGGGAAGCACTGAAACATCAGAAGAAGAAAGCAGCCAGTATTAAGCCCTTGCTGGAAGGACTCGTGTCCATGTGCTGCCCCTTTTACTACCAGTGCCTAATTTAGTGTCAGTGTCATCTTAATGCTGCAGACAGACCTGGGACCATCCCTCAGTGTCCCAGTAAAGAAGGCAACCATGATTTACACCCTAGGAAGATTCAGATCCAGGCAAATTTTGTTCTGTTTGCATGCACATGTATCAGAATAGAGGTGACCAAGTTATGTGCTGAACAATTCCTTCTAAATGGAACTACATTCCAACATCAACGTTCACTTTCCAGGGAGCAAATAAAAAAATAACAACAGCAGAGGAACCCCTCATTTCAAAGTGAAAGCAAATATTCATGTAACTTACAAAGCCTTGCCTCACAGGAGTGTTTCATAACCACAGAAACTTGTATAAGCAAGGTTGGCATTTGTTCCACAAACTGGACAATTGCTGGCACTACAAGCACCACTGGAAACAATGCTGTAAATTTACCTTTTGGTTAATATTTATCACCATAATGTCCTAAATGAAATGCTACCTTGAAACATCTGTAGAAGGAAGGGATATGTGCTCAGTTAATGAAATTCTGCAAAGTGATGATCAATAAACACAGAATCTTGTAGTTTGGACATAAACCATCAATTTTAAAATGAAAATTAACTCTCAAAAATTACTGTTTTAATTTTTCTCCATACTGCAACAGCTGGAGTGATTGCACTAAGCCTTGAATTATCAGCTCAGAAGTGCATGGGATTGGGTGGAATAACGGAGGGAAGTTTCCTGGGACTTTTTCCAGGTGCTGCACTGTGCAACTGGGAAAATTACCTTGTTATGTGATGTCAGTAGTTCAGGATCTGCTTTGACTAAATCAACTAATCACGTTACTTGATTAAATTCTTTAATCAAGGCGGGTCCTCTCTATTCAGTAGCCTGAAAATATGATGTGTTTTAACTGCCTGCGTCAGGCTGCTAAAACAGGGCAAGTACTCTTATGTGTACTGGCGTGGGAGGTATGGCTGCAAAGCATAATCTGGATGTGCAAACAAATACAATCTCTGTGCACATTTCTTGGGTTTGAAGTAGCCGTTCTGCATAAACTCTGGGGCTTCCTACTGTTTTTAACTTCTTACTGGGTACCATGACTCAGCAATAAATCAGTAGGGCATTTTTTACATGGTCCTAAAAGCAGTTGCATGTGCTCTGTGCTGTGTGGAACAGTCCTGGAGACTTCCCATCATGGACAGAAAATCTGGTTCTCTCCTTTGGCTTGTACAACTCTTCATAAAAAAACAAAACCAAGCCAACAGCGAGAAGTGAGCCTTTGGGGATAGGAAACAGAACATTGTACAGCCATCACACCCAGACTGTCACCACAGAGCAGAGCATTTCTCACAGCTAGTCCTCTACGGAGCAGTATTTGCTGTCCATCACAGTTTATTGGTTCCTTTCCAGGGACTGCCCAATCCACTGTTTTTAGTAGTGCCTCTGACTTGTCCTGGTGTTCCCTGCCAAGTGCATAAACACAGGTTCTTGTGTCTTGCTTCATCTCATGGGAAGGACATCAGTGCACTTCCTTACTTTGCCCTCCTGCTCTCCTGTTCAAACTTTACTCCCTTGTTTGCCAGTCAAGGAGAAGTTTGTAATGAGGAGTGTAGGAGATTATAGGACTGCCAGACCAAGATTATGCAAAGAAACTCATCACTGTATGAAAGTTTGCAAAGCTTCGCAATCCAGAGGTGTCCAGATTAGTGTCAAATGTTGATATACATACATATCAGCCTTTATATAATTGCCCCAGCTTTAAGGGAAAAAAAAGGTCTTCATAATACTTTTTTCACTTGAACATTAAAACCAGCCATAGAAAATGCAGAGAACAAAAAAAATTACAGTGTAAAACTTCATACATTAATCTTTAGCTTTCAGGAAAGAGGAGTGTACTTTTTTTTGTCCTCTGGAGTAAAACATTTGTAGGAGTGGGCACCCTTTGCACTGCAGAGCAGCTGTAACTTAGTGGAAGCAGGTTGTTGCCATTGGGTATACTAATAACTTTGCAATTCACCTTTCAGAGGCACAACTGCACTGAGACCTCACATCAGGACGTACTCAGTCCCTTACCTTTCCTTGAAGTCTGATAGAGACTTCAGCCTTTCCCCCAAATAAATTAAAATGGCAATTATGTGGAACACTAATCCAAAATTGTAATCCTAGAAGCTTCATCCTGAGATGCTGCCTGACACGTTTAAACTCTGTGGGCCCTGAGTTTAGGCACAGGAAATCAGGCAAAGTCCAGAAAATCCTCAGCGGTGGGAGTTCTGAGAGGCTTGGTTAAAATCAGTGTTTCATTGGAAAATGGCTTCTCTTTGGCTGTTGGGTGAGGTGAGAGTGTGCTGAGAGGACCCACCCCAGAGCAGGTGTTGCCACTGCTGGCCTGCAAATGGCAGGGCCATGGGAAGCAGGGAGTTGCCTTCACATCCCTTCCACCCAGCCATTCTCTGGGCTTTAGGAGTCACATATGGCTGTTCCTGATACTGCAGGAGAAAAGGATGGTCTAGGCTGTGAGGATGCCTGTTCAGGAGAGCCTGAGCCAGAGGGAGAGAGCCTGAGGGCCTGGAAAGGAATGTCAGGGGTGTGACCAGATTTGTGGCAACCAGGGTGAGTGTTGTGGGTGGCAAAATAACTTACGGTGTTTCTTGTTAAAGCTTTTCTTCCCACTCAGTTATGGATTATTTTGGGGTGCTCAGCTTTCTTCCCTGCTTAAGGGGAATACAAATGCACCTCCTGACTTTAGAGGGGAGGAGGTCCTGTGGTGAAACTAAAGAAATTATGGGGTCTAGGGCTTGTGACCACTGCAGTTCACATGCTCCCTGCAAAACTTGTGCTATATTAAATGTTTGAGCTGTACCTCTGCTACCATCCTTGAAACAAGGTAAAAAGACCAGTTTCTTTTAGAAAGGATTTCTAAGTCTAATGATGAAAAGAGTTGTAGGAGATCCAGATAGCAGAAGGAATAATATTAATACTGCTAGTATTTAAATTCTTTTAAATGCCTTTTTTTTTTTCCAAATTGTGAAAATGTTCAGCTAAGTAATTGTTTTAGTGTCCCTGCAAATCTTGCTTTTTCGTTTTGGACTCAGAATCTTGTTTTTGCAGCAGGTGACTTTATGGCATTACTACTTGATATGAGGTTGTTTTTTCTCACGTGAGAAGCCTTGGATGAGCTCTTTCTGAGAGTAATTGCTAACCTGCAGGAACAGGTATCACACAGAGGAAAGTGTTGATGGAGGTATTTCCATTCCAAAGATATCGGGCAGGACTAACAGCCCGGCTTTTGTCCTTTTGTGAAGGAGGACAATCACAAAGATAATTCTCTTGGCTATCGCATAGCAAGACTGCATGTCAATATGTAAAATTACCTCAAGGAAAGGACTGAGCTGAAAGGTCTTCTTTTTTGCTGTGTGATAGCCAATACCTGTATTTCAAAGCCTTTCTGTTAGTCAAAAGCTTCTCAAGAATATGCATTTATGTTATCTTCTGCGAAAAGCTTTTTTTTTCTTTTTAGCAACTAGCAAGAAACTATAGAACTGGGGGGTTGGGGAAGAAAAACTACCTACCAGCATCTCCTGGTTGTGCTGAACTCCAGAAATATTGGCACTTGGAGCTAGGGAAGAATTTAAAAATAAAACTGTTAATGAGATTGATGAACTCAGTACAGCATATTTGAAAATTACTACTGTACTCACTCCTAGGCTTTATTTTACTCAATTAAAAATGACTCTTTAGTTTCTACTGGCCCCACCTCTGAAATATTTCCTAATAGAAAAGTCATTATATTCTGACACCTATGCGCTCCCTGATCATTAAGTTTTGCTAATTGCATGCTTCCAGTTTTTCATTTTCCCATACTTTATCTCTTCCCTTTCCTTGGTTGTATCTGTTGTTACGTCTTCCCTCCTGCGATACCCGAGGTTTTGTGTTTACAGAGCCTTTCAGTTGCTCAAAGACAAGTTGAACGTGTTTGGAACCTGCCTCTAGGATGGTCAGGGAGGGGGCAGGTAGAGTGACACCTGCCTGATGCATCTTGGAAAGGCTTGGATGTTTGTTTGGCACAAGGCTGCAATGATTCATGGAACACTGAGATGCTTTGTGCCAAAAGCAGAAGGAGAACTGGGGGAATTAGGAGCCCTGGGCCGCAAATGCTGCTGTTCACTGTGCTTTGGTGAGTCTAATGCAAGTCTGGATTTCAGCAGAGATTTTCAGATGGTTGTGTGATTTGAATATCTTCGACCTTTATCAACATTTAGCTATTTCTTTGTTACTTTTCTCCTTGTTCTGTAGGAGCTCTGTGTTTGAGAACTACCTTATTTCCTTTACTGGCAGCTTCAGTGACCTCTGACAGATTGATGAGCTCTCAGGGACTGGAGAGAGGCAATGCTACAAGAAAGACCAAGTTATCCTGGAGTTTTGGTCAGAGGGTGAAGTGACTGAGGAGCACATTCCAACTCTTGAATGAAATCAACTAAAGTGGAAATTAATGTACCATAGACACAGAATTGTCAATCTTGCCGAGAGTCATGAAAACACCTTGATTAATTTTGTGGATGGATGGAGACCTATGGCTTCCTCTTGAGTGGCTGGGATAACAAAATCTTCCAGGCTCAGTGTAGTAGAAGAGCAGTTCTGCAGAACCTTTGAGTTTTATGGGTATATTTTAATTTATTTCTGCCTTATAAGGTTTTTTCCACATGCATATGTAAAACTTCCCCATCACTAACTTGATTACTGCATATAATATTAATGATTTGCAGGATGCAACCTGCTGAAAAGGCCTGAAGGCAAATTTGCTTTCCATATAGTTTCAAGTCTCCACCCATCCAATGAGCATGACTTTGAAGGCTTAAGCATTTTGCATTTATAGCACTTTTGCAACTGTTCCATTGTAAGGAGATAAATGAGTGAGGTTTCAGCTGCTTCTTTTGAGTTATGATAGCAGACTGTCCATAGAGGCAAGTAGGAATGACCTTGCTGCATTTCTCACCTCTGAGATGGCCTTAGAGATGAATCCAAAAGTCCTGAAGTTGGAGGAAAATTGGATTAAGCACCTCATTGAGATTTTGCCAATACAAGTCTTTAATATGATTACATAATTCATAATAGAATGAATTACTATTATGTTAGTGAACCAAACTTATCACACATTACTGAAAACTTTTGATGTTTTTCTGAATCAATTTTTTCAGGATTTCCATTTAATGAAAACAAATTTGTGGGTAGAGATGCCTATTGAGTAGATGTGTGTGTCCTGGTGGCCTGTTGAGCAGCAGCAATGAACATCCCAGTTATGGAGAACGGCAAAAACTGATAAAGAAAAAAAATCCAGGAAGGATATATAAAATGTCAACTGCTTTTCCCATGAGCAAAACCTCATCTCCCTGAAGGGATTGGCAGCGTTGGAAGGAAAATTTGCTTCCTACCTTTGTTGCACAAACAGTTGGATGAACCACTAGAACCAGGCAGGCCAGTATTGGCACGAGGCCTCTTCAGCAAGTAATTCCCACACTGTGTTTTGTTACAAACCCTGTCTGCTTCCACAGGTACCTCTCTGGAGTCACAGATGGCCATTTCAGAAAATGTTGCCTTTGCAATTTGTCCTTGACAGCCCCATCTTCACCTCTCCATTCTGTCTTCTAAGCAGAAGGGCCACTTCTTGACATGCCCTCCTTGTAGATACACTTCCACCTTGCTTACAGCAGGCTCACAGTGAAATAAGACATTTCCCACCAGATGGAGAGTGCTGCCTTGCTTTCATGGGCTACTAGACCAATGATTGATTTTTTTTTTCAACTTAGTGGTAAAGGTTTGGTCTAAGTTGCCTGCAGATCAGTTCAACACCAAGGAAATTGTTTTACTTTTAATCACTTTGTCTTTAAATCAAGGTTGATGCTTTCTTAGGTAGAAAGCATCAATTTAAATATGAACTGTAGGGCTTAGTTCTGTTCAGCTGTAGAGGAAAGGACAATTCCTGCAGCTGCAGGAGCCAACATTCTAAGTTTTCTGCCTTGCTTCACCTGTCAGTTTATAGCAGTTCTGTCTGTCTGATCCTCTCCTCTAAAGAGTGTAACATTGCTGTTGAGTTCTGGATGAGAGTAATTACATACTGTTGATAGACAGTTAAATGATTTAGCTCATCTTCCTGAGATCCTGAAGGCCAACATGTTTTTTTTTGTTGTTGTTGGTTGGTTGGTCTGAATGTGTTGGCCTGCCAGGATTTAGTGCATTCTAAAGTGATTTGCAAAATGGGTTTCCTGGTCTTTAGCTCATGCCAGTTGGGAAGGGGAGAGGTAAATGAGCCCCAGCTTTGTCTGCTGAATCAGTTTTGGATGTGTGTGTCAGGTGCCAATGTTGGTAAGCACTGCTATCGCAGAAGATACAGGTTAAGAACTGAATTTACCCATCATATTCTTAAATAAGCACATCAAACACAATCTGTTGTATCACCAGAGCTGTTTGTGTTAGCTAAGGGCAATACCCAACATCTGATAACAGCACTCGTGCAACCAAATGGAAAACATGGGTATCTCACTGCTCCTAGGAAATGTCAGAATTGTTTGCTGTATTCTCAGCATGTTAAGATTATAATTAATTTATTTCTAAATTAATTTTTCTCCCCATTGGATTAACAGAAGATTCAGTAAGTGGAATTGATAGTAATCCAGGGGTGCTTTCCAAACTAGAAAGATGACGTCAGTTAGGCTGCTGGGCAGGAGATGGGATATCTCATCTATGGCAGAGCCAAACTGGCTCTGGTTTGCTGGCTGATAATTCTGTATTCATAGCTGAGACAGTCCCGGGGTGACTGGCTGGCATGGTGCTCACTTGGTGGGTGGCTACCCCAGCTGTGAGGAGCCAGCCTTCAGGGATCAGCCCCAAGTGGAGCTGCTGTACTGCTCAGCTGCATAGCTAACAGGAGGAATACAGCCCTGCTTCAGGCATGATCCTCTCTGGAGATACTCATCTCTCCACTGCTCACTGCAGACAGCCTGTAGAGGAGTGTTTTCTTTAATTTTTATTTATTATTTTCTCCCAAAGCATGTGTCCTGCCAGGACACTGCACCTGTACTTGCTTTTTGTTCCAAAGATAAGAGTATTCTGGCATCTTTCCAGTATCTAGAATATAAGTCTACTTGAGAGTCTGCTGCACAGGGTGATAAAATACAATCTTATTTTACCTTCCCACTTTTCAGAGGCTGTCCCACACAGTCCTCAGTCCTGGTGTACCTCTTAGCCATGGCTAGATTGAGACATGCTGGGTAGCATTTTGCTAAATGAAAAGTCACACTAATTTGGACAGAAGAGGGTATTTGTCAAGGTGTGGATCTGAAAGAGCCATGGGAAAGGCCATTTATAAATAGGAGAGAGCGATTAAGTGACCAGACACTCTGTGTCTCCTTATGTCTGTACAGAGAGTGTGCTTCGAGCAGAGTCCTCATGTGTTACAGAATGCCTGGGGAAGGTCACTGTGACATCCCTTCCCCTAAAGGGTGAAATGTCACAGACACGTTGGTGGTTGAAGTGGGGGGGTGCTTTAGAAAGATCCTTAAGTCCTTCTGCTCAAATTCCTCCCCTGGAGATGACTTTTTTTTTTATGACCTGCCCTTTCTGTGCCTGTGCCTGAAAGGTGTGTTCAGAAGCTGAAATTTCCATGGTGTTTAACCCCCTTGTGGCACACAAGGTGGAGCAGGGTCTCCGGGGCAGTGAGGCACACAGGCAGTGCCCCCGCGGGGAAGCACAGGGAGCAGCGGGGTGAGCTGCTCAGGTGAGGGTCAGTGTTTGATGGGGAACTGGCAGCCTGGAGGTAGAAGACAAGAAGAGTTTGTGGGTAGGTACTGGGAGAGGGAAAGGAGTGGGGGGGCATGCTAGAAGTGAAGGTGGGTGACAGAGAGGCGGCCAGGCAGGGGTGCAAGGAGAGCTGAAGAGCCCTGAGTGGGGGAGAGAGCCCAGGCAGGTTCGTGGCAGGGGAAGTGGGTCGGGGTAAGGCGAGGAGCGAGGGCGTGAGGAGGGCAGGCGGTATTTAGGAGGGGAAGTGGGCAGGTGACCGGGCAAGGTATTAGGCAGGTGGGTGTTGCCGAGGAAGTGGGCGCGGGGCAGGAGGAGGGGAAGCGGGCACGGGCTGCGAGGGGCTGCCCCGGGGGCGGGAGGCGGCCCCGCCCGGGCCGTGGGGCANGGAGCGGCTGCGGCGGCAGAGATGGGGATGCTCAGCCTGCCCGGCTTTCTGTCCTGCGGGAAGAAGAAGGTGAGGCGGCGGGGGGAGGCTGGCCAGAGGCTCCCGGGCACCTGGGCGGGTGCGCGAGAATGCAGGCGAGTGTGGGTGCACCTGAGCAGGTGTGTTGTGGAGGTGCCCAGCTGGGCATAGCGGCACTCGGGCAAGCAGGGTGCAGGTACGTCGGCAGCTGTGGGCAGGTATGAAGTTGTCTGGGCAGGTGAGATCCAAACAGGGAGTGGAAGGTAAAGTGTGATGAGTACCTGAGCATACGTGCAAGGCACTAGGACAGGTGTTTTTTAAAGTGGGCGTACGGGTATGTGCTGATGTGAATATCTAAACAAGTATAGGGGCATCTAGGCATGTGCAGGGGCAGAATAGGGGAGTCTCCTGGGGCTGATAGCACAAAGGACTAAGGCAGGAGTGAGGCAAAACTGTCTGTGGAGGTGTTTGGGCTCTCTGGTGGGACCTTCTCTCACAGGTCTGTGCTGCCTGGCAGGGATCCACTGGACTAGCAGCCAAACTGGCTTTCCCCATCCTCTCTGGCTGCTCAGCCGTATCAAGGTGCGTCTCTGGACAGAGAAATGATGATATGATTGCCCTTCTTGCCTGGTGGGTGATCACAAGCCTTCCCTCTTCTCTTCCAAGGACTTCAGTTTGACAAATGAAAAAGATGCCCACTCCGGTGACAAAGATGAGAACTTGGAGCGGGGCAACTGGTCAAACAAAGGCGACTACCTGCTGTCCATGGTGGGCTATGCCGTGGGCCTGGGCAACGTCTGGCGCTTTCCCTACCTCACCTACCAGAATGGAGGAGGTACCTGTGCTCGATGGCAGGGTCGGGTGGGCACGCCTTGCTCTCCCCAGGAGAGAGGAGAGCAAGCCCCAAGGGCCAGCTCTGAGGCTGGGCATGTTCTGTCAAAGCTGGATGTGAGCATCACTCTGGGAACTGGGATGGAGCCCGCTCAGGGGAAAGGGGAGTAAGAGGCACGTATGGGCTTTTTGGGTACCAGCTGAGAAGGGAAATAGTATTTAGTTTGAGTTGCAAATTTCTACCTGAGAAGTCCATCTTCTGAATTATTCATAACCAACATGGACCTCTTTGTCCATTTGCCAATATCCTCTACTTGTCTAAAAAGCTGTTCTCTCTCCCCAGTGCTTACCTCATGGTAAGTTTGTTATAGAACATACCTGGAATGTTTATAGAGAACAGTTGAATCCCCTCTGCACCTTTGTTTTTCTATGCAAACAATCTAAGCTGGAATAATTATCTCAGCTCAATAATTACCCAGATCAAACACTTGGGAAGTGTGAGACAGAGAGAGCCTCTACCTGCTTACACAATGAACTAGTGGCAAAGCCAAGCAGAGGCACTGGCTTCCTTGGCTTGTATTCCAGAGCTTTATCTACTTGCCAGGCTACCACTGGTAATTAAAGAGTACGTAAATAGTAACTGCAGAGAAGTTACCTATTTTCTCTGCCTAACAGCTGTTGAAGTCAAATTCCAGGCTGTAAATGCAGTACAGCCCACACAGCTGCACATGGAACAGAAGGAGGCACTCTCAGTACAGGATTTTTATTGGAGTGAGCTGGGCTGGTTTGCGTTACTTAGAGTTTTGTTGAAGAAAATTGTGAAAACAAAATAAATTGTGACATCAGCCCTTAGACTAGATCTTTTTTATCTGCTGCAGCAGAGACTTTGCATTTAAAGCATTTTTGTGCTGCTGCTTGCATCCTTTCCTGTGCCCCTTGCCCATGGTTGATAAAGACAACTGTTGCATCCTTGTTTTGAAACACAGGAGTAATCCAGTTAATTCTCTGGAACAATTTGCTTCCTGAAGTTACATCAGGTATTTGCAGTTCCTTGCAGAACTGGGTCCTTGATTGTTTTAAATTCACTGAGTGATGAGGACAGAGTCCTGCAGGGATATTGTGTTGTGTTTATGAAACTTGTGCTCTCTCCCTGTCTTCTGTGCACACACAAAGAAGTGCCAGTCCCTTTCACAGAACAGGGTGCTCACTGATATCAGGTTAACATGCACTTTTAAATGGACTTGAACAGGAGCCATCCTGAGATGTTGTTTGAAACAGGACTCAGCCAACCATAGAAAATAATCTTCATGCTTTGATGTCCAGTAGCTGCTTAACAGGGCAGTTGCAAAACACAGCTGAGCACACACAGGAATGGTTCTGTTCCTCTTTAAATTAAAAGCTGGAAGATTAAATAGAAAGTGGACAAGGCTGGTGGTGCCTACAGCTGAACAGTGTTCCTACTTGTATTAGAGCACATCTTCAGTAGTTTTTTTGTAAAATTAATTTGCTTTCTATAAGAGAAGCCATTCTTTTAAAATCAGCAGTTCTGACATTCATTGCAGGTACTATTTAGTTTTATAGAAAAGAGGCCTTAGAAACAAATCTCTCTATTAAAAAAAAAAAGCCCCTATAGTGGGGTATTTGAGCAGGGGGGAAAGGGGAGTATAAAATGTGATGAAATTGTGGTGAATGCTGAAAGATGCTTTGTTTTGTCTGTGTGTGTGATTGTGCTTTTCCCCCCATTTTTTATCTCCTTCTCTCAGGTGCTTTTCTAATCCCCTACACCCTGATGTTGGCATTAGCTGGCTTGCCCTTATTTTTCATGGAATGTTCCCTTGGGCAGTTTGCCAGTCTCGGGCCAGTTTCCATCTGGAGAATACTACCATTGTTTCAAGGTTGGTTTTCTAATCTTTCCTTTTATTGCAGTAATACACTGTTGTGAATTAATGATTTCTTCATGAAGTTACTAATTCTGAGACACCAATATCCCTGTAGCAACTATTCCCAATGTTACAGGGTCAGTGTTATGTACCCAGGCACATACTTCCTCATTATTCAGTTAATAAACAGATATTGAGTAAAGATTTCCCCAAAAAAGGTTCTAGGTTATGAAAGGTTTTATCAGTGATTCGTCCAGTGTTAAGCAGCACATCACCCTCACTCAAGCTGTCCAGGCAGAAGGAAATATCCCTGTTTTGCTGTGCAAGGGAAAACCTCAGTAAAACAACTGGTATGCAGTGTGCAACAGATTGAAAATGAATTTTAGGAGTTGAAAATAAATTTTAGGAGTTGAAAAAAAATTTTAGAAGTTGACTTTATCACTGTTTCTACATGCTTCACGTCCAGTGTAGCTTGCAAGGCAATTGTGTGTTGAATGGGTTAATTCTGTGTGTGGCTGCCAGTGCAGGCACAGGCACACAGGTCTGGGTGCTCTGTCAGTATTGTCCCCAATCACCCAGCAGCTGCCTTGGGAGTCATCTGCTGGTGTGACAAAATAGCCTAGACACTGGCTTTGTAAAGTGAGGTGCCTCTTGAGATAAGAGGAATCGTTTCGTGCTGCTGTAGTGGTAGTTTGTCTGGGTGAGGGTTTGTATTTCATAGAGAGATTTGTTTGGAAACAATTAACCATCCTGGTCCTGTACCACGGGTGTAAAGGACTATGCAATGGTTTTGTTTGTCTTAATTGACCAGAGGAGTTAATGTAGGAACAAGGAAATTTCCTTCTGATGCAACAAGAATTTGCTTGTCACCTACAGAAACTGGTTGCCCCAACATTTACTCTTTTTGCCAGTCTCTGTTCTGCAGCACAATAAACTTTCAGGAAAGCAGGGTATTTATCTTTAAAGCAAAAGTTTTTAAACATAGCATATGTTTTATGTGTCTGTGAAGACAGAAATTTATATATAGTTTCTAAGATGATTGGTACAGTTTGTTAGGCTTTCCCAAACTCACAGAACAAAACTAATTTTAACAAGGGGGAGAAAAGCAATATTGACAAGGTTTACTGTACTTTAAAGCATTCATTACAGTGGAATCTTTAAAATGGCTTGGGCAGTCCTAGTACAGTTTGTTTTATTTTACTAAGTATCCCTCTGTATGGGGAGAGAACAAAATAGTGAATTTCTCCTTTAGACCTTGTAATAGTCCAGTTTTTCTATGGGCCTGATTCAAACTCTATTTCAAAACCAAGTTTGAGATGGTCAGTTTGGATCATACCCATCATTAAATGGGTTTAAAATTTCACTGTTTGTTTGCTTTTAAAAATATTTTAAAGCCAAACAAAAACCAACTTCAACTTCTTCCCAAGTAGCCTTTTAAAAGTCATCTGAAGGCTATTTGTTTTTTTTTTTTTTTTTGGGGGGGGGGGGGTGGGGGTGTTGCAACCCGAGTTTGGGCTGGTTAAGACATTTTGTCTTTCTCTTCCCTAGGAGTGGGCATCACGATGGTCGTCATCTCAACATTTGTGACTATCTACTACAATGTTATCATTGCTTATGCACTCTACTACTTATTTGCCTCATTTCAAAAAGTGCTGCCGTGGTCAGACTGCTTTTCCTGGGCAGATGAATTCTGCAGCAAGACACGAATAGGTACCATACTTACCAGATGGAGTTTAATATGATTGTTTTTGGTAATTGGACTGTTTTCTGGGTGAAATTATAGGAGCAAGACAGCTACCTGTGGCTTCAAAAGTCCTTCCTGGAGTTTTGCATCTGAACACAGAGGAGTGATGCTTATCCACTTTCTTGGCACCAGTTCTGGGTGCTTGGGAAATTTACAGAGAACCGGGCTGAAATCACCTTGCTGGATCCTTTTATTGCCCTTTTAAACCTCAGCTTTTTTCTAGTACATATATTTCCAATCCCTGAAAATACTGCATTCCCATTTCATCAGGCTTTGTGGCAAAAAAATACCTTCCTTCCATGAGACCAATTGCTGCAGTAGTTTTTATCGAGGTTTTTTCATTACCCCTTGCTGCCCCTGTGGCTATGGTAATCCTGAGCACCACTGAGGCACTGGTTTCACACTTCATTAATTTTTTAGAAGTAGCTCCACACCGTTGATCTTGTGTTTGACAGCACATGTAGGGCCCAAACACTTATCTCACCAGTTTCCATATCAGACCAGTTTAAGGCAAAAGGTGAAGCTGGTGAGGTAATTACCAGTTAGCAGCTGGAAATGTCTTGCCAGGTAACCAGTGATTATTAAAATAACAAGGATAAGCTGAGGATGGATTACATTGTTTACAGTATTAATGTAAATATATATCAACCACGTATCTGAAAATATCTTCTAAGAGGCCTTATGTAACAAAAAGGTGATGATTATTTATTGGCAAAACAAAAAAGATTTCAGCACCTAATTTGTAAGTTTTGGGGGAACACAAAACTGAAGAAGCTGTCCTGAAGTAGGCTTCAACAAGAATTTCCAGTAAATGCTGATACATATGCTGATAAAGTGTTTTTTATTGTATGTTCTGGTAAAAAAATTCCCAACCCCAGTTTCCATTCCTCTAATTCTGCTCCAAGGAAAATATTTAAAGTGCTCTAAAGCTCTGCCACAATAAGTTGAAGATCGGATATCAGATGATCCGTGTGTCACCTTGGTTTGGGACAAAAATTTTCATAGAGTAACCAAGGTTACAATTTTAACTATGCCCAGTTCTGATTTTTATAAGTATTCTTGTGGATAAGTAAAATGTGGTGAGCACACCAGATTCTTAGTGTTTTGATTTACAGTCTAGTAGGGAAGTCACGGCTGCAAGTGACATTTCAGGTTTGCTTCCAAATATTGTTAGCAGGCAAACTTGAAGCTGTAATTGTTTAGGAAACACATTTGCTGTATCAGTCTGATTTTTTATAACAGTCATCTCAGTGTTAATGATTCCTTTTTCTTGATTTCAGTAAATGACTGCAACACAACCTTGAATGGGGAAATCATTCGTGCAAACTACTCATTCGTCACGGGCAACAATCTCACATGTATAAATGGCACCATAAGCTACAAACCAGTGCAATTTCCCAGTGAGCAATACTGGAAGTAAGTAAATACTTTAAAGAAATTACTAAAAATACCTTTTTAAGCATTGTGGTTTTGGATGTACCTTTTATTTTTGTCTTATCTTGCAGTCCAGAAAAAAACTAGTCAAGGGACATGGGCATGCAAATCACTAGAGAGAGGACTTAAAAGTTAATTGATAAGTTTGGCCATTTTAAGAGAAATTATGTATAGAAAGAGAAGCAAGTGAGTCAATCTTTAACCAATTGAAAAATTCTCCAATTTAAAGAAGTCCTCTTCTCTGGCATCCTGGTAGGCACTACTTGGTACCTTTATGTATAGCATGTACTTTTTTCTCAGGAGTTAGTGTGTAAAATATATTCACCTTATCCTGAATCTGGGCCTGTTGTAAAATTGCCATTTCTTTATTGTCTCTCAGTCTCAATTTGCCTTGTGTTCCTTGGGTTCCTGGAAACTGATTCTTATGGGCTCTTTTCTACCTGTCAGAATTTAATGATTTACACAGAATATCCTAGGAGGGCCTTACAGGAGATGTATGGAGAGATGAGAGCTGGTAGGCTTCAAAAAGAGGGGGAAAAATGCAGTTTAATATACAGTTTCTCATTGCCAATCATCCAATTCTAACTGCACACTCTCGGAAGAGGCTGCAGAGTGTCGTGATAGCTGCACACAGCAGCTCACTTTTCCTGAGCAGTAGCTGAAGAGGAGGTGTGTGAGGTGTGTGTGTGTGTTGCTGCCATCCCCTCCTCATGGGAGCATCGTGTGCTTTCAGCAAAGTGGCCCTGCAGCGCTCGAGTGGGCTGGAGGAGACCGGCAAGATCGTCTGGTACCTGGCTCTCTGCCTCCTCCTGTCCTGGATAATTGTTGGAGCTGCCCTGTTTAAAGGAATCAAATCTTCTGGAAAGGTATGTTAGGAAGAGGAATGAGATTACTCTTGGCCTGATTCTGCCCTTCCAACATCAGCTGGACCCAGGGAAGTTCAGCACAAGGCAGGATGCAGCCCTAACACACCCCCCTCTGCTGGGCTCAGCATTTGGCTTCCCTCTTGCTCCTCAGCTTCATAACTGTTACATAAAATATGAGTAAGGTGCTGATTACACAGCCATTACTTAACACCTGGACCTCAAGTCCACCAGGCTGCCCTGTATTTTGGGATCTTGCTGTTGTGCTGGTGATTCCAGCTGAGTTTTAGCCATTGCCTGAGCTGTGTGATGGCACACATGGGCACACGCCCTGGGAACACCCGGTGATTATTTTGTACTTCCAGTCTGGTTGAGATGTTTGGACAATACAAGTCAGGTGCTGTGAACAGATGTGTGTGTGCAGGTTCCTGCCAGATTGTGAAATGTTGTTTGTTCCCAAGAGTTGAAATTATTTTTAGGGACAAGGTACTTTATGCTTGTTTTCAGAATCTGTCTCTGCTGAGCTCCCATTTCCACAAGCTGCAGCATGGTTTTCTGGAGTTGATCTTGGGCTAGGCTGACTTCAGGCAGGCTGGATTTCATCCTTCCTCACCTAAGACCCTTTTCTTGGTTTTGTTCCTTCCTCCTCATACTCTTTTCTCACCTTCATGTTGTATCTCTTTACTTCAGCCTCAGTGGCCTTTGTTCTTTTGTTCACCTTTTCTACCCAGATTTTTCCCCCCCTTTTCTTTCTGTCATTGTACCTTTCTTTGGTTCCTTGCTGTCTCCTTTCCTCTGCTCAGTATATGATGGCTCGTTCTGTTTTGCTTTCTGTTTGGAGCTTTCTGCCCTTTTTTCAGTGCTTTGGGGTGGAGTATCTGTGCTTTCCCAGCCTCAATTATTTGGCTGCATGCTCCTCTTAATCTCATATTCTTTGGGTTCCTGGCAGTTGGCTCTTCCTGTTGTCACTTTTTTTCTGGCACAAAGACAGTGCTCTTTGGAGAGTAAGGCGAGACTTGGAAGAATCTAGCTAGGCAGGAATAAGACAGATGGAAAGCAGAGAGAATTGTCCATTCTACGTAAGCATGAAGGAGGCCTTCAGAAATGTCAGACTCACCACACAATGGTGTAATGCTCTGGCTTGCTGGAACCAGCAGTACTGGGTCAATTACATGCCTGAATAACACTGAAACTAAGACTCAAGAAACCAGAGTATTGTTGAACATACCCTGTGTGACAACAACTCTACTGCTGGCCTTGGTCTCATTGTGCTAGTACAACAGATTAGATCTGTGTCTCAGAAAACCTAAAAGTCCTTGTTCCTGTAAAGAAAGCTTCCAGAACAGTGACTTAAAAAAAAATTTTGTTTTGGCTTTTTTTTGGGGGATGGTGGGGGGGAGTAGCAGGGAGCTCATCAGGAGATAATTCCACCCTGGTCACCTAGTTTTTCCTGGCTTTCAGTTTGCACTTGCTAAAAGCACTACCTAGCAAGAGACATCTGGGGTAGTTGAGTCCAGACCTTGCTACATCAGTAAATCATGCCAGAAAAATGCATTTCTGAAACTGGTCAAGTGCAATCTGAAATGTGGATATGTGGCTTGGGCCTTCTGCTTCTGCTGGAATGTGGCTCCAGAACCGGCCAAGCCAGATGGTTTGGTGGTTGGTATGTGCTCATTTCCCTGGTTGCCTGTTTTTCTTTTGTACCAGCAGACCTCAGCCTAAAGCCTGTCCAGTCTTCCTGCGTGGAGGTCTGTGGATCCCCTCATGCCTAATGTGTGTGCCTGCCCATCTTTCTGCAGGTTGTCTACTTTACTGCACTCTTCCCATATGTCATCCTGCTCATCTTGTTGGTGCGAGGTGCCACCCTGGAAGGTGCTTTGGATGGCATTGAATACTACATTGGGAGACAGTCCAACATCACCAAGCTGATGGAGGCAGAGGTGAGAAGTAGTGTCAGCCCCAGAAGTGTGACACACTTTCCTGGTTATGTGGGCTTGCTTCTTTTTTTATCCAGTCAGGTGCTTCAGGTCTTGCCCTGTATTTTCTATCAGCAGCTAGTTGTGTAAATAGTCCAAGCCCCTATTCCAGCTATTCTCAAATTGAAAGACAGTCACTTTCTTCCCCCTCCCTTTAACACCAGTGATGATAATTGTGCAATTGCTTCTAAACAGTTCTTGGGGATCATGCTGGAGTTTAATCTTAGCAAGATCTGCTGAGAAAATTCTTGCTGATCATTTTAAGTGACTTTATCATAAGGCTGAAAGGATCCCTGAGTTTGAAATTCAGGCCATGCCTTGCCTGGGAAATTATCTTGGGTAATTAGGTGGACCAGGAAGTGCACCCATACAAAGAAAGCCAGAACTTTCTTTGTTCTGGCTTATGCCAATATTATTGCAGTTTTATCAAAAGCAACCGTTAAGTGTGATATTTATTTGTGGTATTTATATGAGTGCTTGGCACTAGCTGAGGGGCTACATCAGAGGCAGGAGTGGTTTGTTTGGGTCACACAAGTGGGAGGGTACCTGGAAGTTCTCACTCTTGCAGCCAGTCCTGGTTGTCCTTATTTGTTGTCTCTGTGCCAAGATTCATATCTCAGCAATTCACCCATGTGAACAAATTTCATCTTTTCTTCAGGGTTAGCCCAATAAGATTTAAGTATTCAGCAACATGCTTGGGATGTGACCTTTAGACATCAGAGAGATACTGTTTGTGATTGAGACTGCAAGGTCACCAGTGTGCTATATTCTATCCTCCCTAAAATTCATATGAAATAGAATTAGATATACAGGCTGAATAAAAAATCCAAAAAAAACCTTGAGCTTTAATGGAGGACAGACTTAAATGTTTATGATAAATACTATAAGTAATACAGTAATTCTCATATTCTTTTTTTTGGTAGGTTTGGAAAGATGCAGCCACCCAGATATTTTACTCCCTGTCTGTGGCATGGGGTGGGCTTGTTGCTTTGTCTTCATACAACAGGTTCCACAACAACTGCTACTCAGATGCCATTGTAGTTTGTGTGACCAACTGTGTCACCAGCGTATTTGCTGGGTTTGCAATATTCTCCATCCTGGGACATATGGCATTTGTGTCTGAGAGACCTGTCTCAGAGGTGGTGGACTCAGGTAGGCTGATGGTCACAATGTTGGTATTGGGACTTGCATTGGCCAAGGCATGACAGTAACATCCTTCTCTCCACTGCTTTCCAGGGTTTGAACTGGCCTTTGTAGCCTACCCAGAGGCTCTCACCCAGTTACCACTTTCTCCTCTGTGGTCCTTCTTGTTTTTCTTCATGCTTGTGCTTTTGGGCCTTGACTCCCAGTTTGCCACCATAGGTAAGTGGAGTTTTAAGTGACTCACTGGCTTTTCAAATGACCATTGCCTTTCTTAATTGTGCTGCTCAAACTCCCTACTTCTTCCTTTGCAGAAACACTTACAACCACCATTCAAGATATATGTCCCAAAGTGATGAAAAAATTAAGAATGCAGGTAACCATGGGTCTGTGTACAGCGCTCTTTCTTCTTGGGCTTATCTGTGTTACTCAGGTAAGACATTAAGTTTTATTGGTATGAGTTTAGTTATGCTGCAAGTGATGAACTCAAATCAAAATACCTTTTCCAACTCTTCCTGTCTTTGTGGATAAATCTTAGAGACCCTTGAATTTTGTCAGTGTGTCTGAACACACAAGCAAGCCATTCCCAGGGAAAGCTTGAAGAACCTAAAGTTTTCTGTGGTTATTGAACTGAGACATGCTTTTAAATAGAAGGCCTTTAGATGGCCTGTGAATTATCAGCCTGATTTATTGTTCCTCAGTTCAGGAATTTATTTGTGCAATCACAAGTACAAGCATACAACATGTCCGTGACACAGTGGGTACTGCTAATAAATGCTGATGGGATCTTTTTGTTCAGAACTCACTACCAAACAGGACAGGAATTGAGGAACAGCCTGTCCATGTAATAAAAACCCAGTAGCTCATGAGCATTTGTAGATTGCATGGTTACTTCTCCTGTGTGTGCATATTTATATAAATAGACATACAGAAAAGGAATTTTAAGCATACTGTGTACAATTTCTTGAGGCAATTGCTTTTAAGGGTATAAAGGTTCACTGCAATTACTCCATCTAGAAATGCAGATTTATGTGTGTAATTAGACTGAGAATGTGAAGGAGATAATTGTGGTGACTAGGCATTTGTATGGTCAAGCAAAATATGTAAGTCATGAAACAGGGTGATGGGGAAGCTTGCAAGAGTGTGAAATGGCTCAGAGATTGTTTCCTGCTCTGGGATCTTGCTATTGCATGCTGCTGTTTAGAGCTGTGGTTAAACCCATGGAGAAGTCATGGATGTAGGAGGATAGAAACCTCCCAGAACTGATAATTGGTATAGTTGTTGCTGTAATTCAGTGTAAAAACTTCAGCCCCAGTTTCATTCCTGTAAGCTTCAAATTTAAATCTTGCTCTCAGCCGTTTATATATGCTCTGCATATACACAGATCTTGGTTTTAACATCTATAGTATTTTGTTAGATGTGCTTTTCAACTTTACATAGCGGGATTTAAGGAAAATAATATTCACAAATCTGTACTTGACCTGGAGAACTGTGAACTTAAAAACACACAATCATGATTAGTTAAATTGTCTTGAACAAATGCATCTTATTTGTATGTTACTAAAATTTTAACCTCTAATGTTTGTTCTGCAGGCAGGAATTTACTGGATTAACCTAATAGATCACTTCTGTGCTGGATGGGGGATCCTTGTTTCAGCTGTCCTGGAGATAGTAGGCATCGTCTACATTTATGGTAAATTATTTACATTGAAAATACATAATTAAACTAAGCAATCCCAGGAACAGTGTATATCACAGAGTCACAGTATGGTTTTGGGGTAGAAGGGATTTGAAAGATCATCCTGTTCCAACCCCCTGCCATGGGCAGGGACACTTCCAATAGAACAGGTTTCTCAAAGCCTCATCCAGCCTGGCCTTGGGCAGTGCCAGGGATATAAAATACTAATTACTGCAATAAAGAATTTATAAGTTAACCATCTGAATAATAATATAATTAAAAAAAAACTTTAATGCAGAACTAGAGACGCTGTCTTTGATGATTACCTTTCTTTGATCATTTTTGAGTAACCCCACCTGCAAGGGAGGTACCTGCTTTACAGTGAGTCCCATGATTGTCTTCCAACAGGAGGAAACAGGTTCATTAAGGACATTGAAATGATGATTGGAAAGAAGAGCCGTTTATTCTGGCTGTGGTGGAAAATGTGCTGGTTCTTCCTCACTCCTGCGCTGTTAATGGTGCGTGCACATGCCTGGATTGTGTTAGTGTGACTGAATTTAGTAACTTATTATTGGAGAGGTTTCTGCATGAAGATTCAGGGCTGATTGCCCAGGCTCTGTGTATAAAGATGGAGCATAGCTGTGCCGGTGAAGTGAGCTATGGGCTGTGTCTGCTTTCTGATACACTCCCTCCTCCTTTGATCCTCTCCAGGAGAGACTGGAGCTGGAGATCAGTTACTAGTGAGTTGGATCTACACTCCCAAGGACTAACACAGGGCAACCTAGATCCTCTGCCTTGGCAGCTGGATTATCTTAATTTTAGACTAAGATTGGTTTGAAAACCTTTTGAGGAATGGGAAATGGGAAATCCCATTTTTTGGGTCAGATGTTCTGCTGTTCTCCTCTTTGAGACCTTTTAATGTCCTGTTGCATGTCTGGTTTTTGTTACTCCTGTACTTCTAATTGTGAGTGTAGATGGCTGGATTATGTTACTATGACAGAGTTTATTAACTCTGTCATATTTACTCCTGCTCCCAATCCAGGAGCAGTGGCAAGTGACTCTGGCCAGCACATTACCTGTAATCTGTCCAGATTATAGTTTAGAAAATGCTACTTAAAACGATCCAATTTCTGAAGCAATATTTGCCAGTTTCTAATCTTAGATTATTTCCTGTATTCCTGTAAATAATGGAATACAGGAATGCATCAAACATATAGAGAAGGGTACCGGGCTCAGCCAGCAACATATATTATCCAACATAAGATTTTAAGAGAACCCAGAGATCAAGTTATGTTTAAACACAAATATACTTAGTGCATCTCAGCACTAGTGTTGTTTTTCAGTCCTGGCCTTCAGTCTTGCTGTTTGGTGATGACTGAACACCAAATCCTGCACAACTGTTCTCACACTCAGAAAACAAGATGGAACTGTGCAGAACTTGTAGACAGCCCTTCTTTTTATTAAACCAACTTGGAAGCAGTGCAAATTCAATGTTGCTGGAAACATGCTTTTCTCTCTTATTGTTTTTGCTATTTTTTCTAGGCTATTTTAGTCTGGTCTTTGATCACATTTTCAAATCCCACTTATGGGTCAGTGTTATACCCAGCCTGGGGATCTGCTGTTGGCTGGTGCATGATCATCTTCTGTGTCATCTGGATTCCCATTGTTGCTATCATAAAAATAGTTAAAGCTGAAGGAAGCCTTGTTGAGGTAAGGACAAAAAAACCCTCTGTCATAGCCTCAAATTTGAATTTCTTTGGTATTATCAATAGGACCACCTGTGCTTTTTTCTCCAACCCATCTACTACTTTGACATGTTTTTCAAATGGATTTTTAGACCAAAGCATTATCTCTGGTAGTTGCATCAAAGGTGCATCTACCCTACTGTGTTCTGATAAGAAGATAAAGTCTAATTCTCTGGGAGTGCACACACACCATTCAGGAGAGATTTTTCATCAGTTCTGTTGCTATTCCAGCTCCTTTAAATTCTCTGAAGAATTTCTGTTGCTTTCTATCCCCATATAATTTTCTGGAGCCTTGCCTCCCATTCCTCACAGAAGTAACAGATCTGAGATATTCTGCTCTTGGTGAGCTTTGCCAAGCAGTTGTGTTGGTCACAGCTTTCCCCGATCTTTGACCTCAGTGTCCAGAACCCACCGACCCCAAAGATATTTGGAATGATTTAAAACAACTTATGGTGATTTGCCATTTGTTGACTTGCAGTGCATATCTAGAGCTATAATTTTACTGAATTTTAAAAGGAGCCTGGACTAAAGTAAGACATTTAATGCCTCTTGGTTTTGCTTTGCAGCGCATTGTCAGCTGCTGCCGGCCTGCAGCAAACTGGGGCCCCTACCTGGAGAGTCACCGAGGAGAGAGATACAGCCACATTGTGGATCCCAAGAAGAAAAAGGAGCACGAGATTCCCACTGTTTATGCCATCGTATACAAGAAATATTGAGATGGCTGTGTGGATGACTGTTTTTTAGTATATATGTGGGTTTTGTCTTTTAATATTGGAAAGGTACTAGGCAAAAAAAAAATCAAACAAACAAAAAGAAAAACAAACAAAAAAAGGCAAATCAACAGCCCTGCCCTTTAAAATCCAGCCCCCAAATGAAAGCGAGTCATATTATTTATTTTTGTGCTTTAGTCTTTGGGGAGGAACACATCAATTAGGCACTGAGATCTCACCAGAAATGTAGGTTGAGAGGGCAGGATAATACATTGCAGGCTCCCCAGGCTGCTGGACTGGGCATGCTTAACCCCATCCAACTGGTATCCAGCTGGACTGCAGATACGGTGTGGGAGAGAGTAAAGACATTCTGGTGCTCCCCAGCTGGAGCCCAAAGGTGCTCTGTGTGTGTGTCTGTGTGTGTGTGTGCCCTGAGGTGCAGTTGCTCCTCCTGCTGTGCTCTGCCACCCCAGGGTGTGCAGTCAGCAGAGGGGAATGGGTGTGCTGCTGCCTGGCACTGGAGCTCAGGGAACATGAGTAATTCTTCTCTGTCTAAGCCTTGCTCAGTGTGCTGGGAGGCTGCTCAGGATTTGATGTGGAGTATGTTCTCTGTGTGTGTGTGTTGTCTAAACAAATACAAATATTGAGTGGCAAAAAATTGCCATCGCAGGAAATAAGGTTTAAACATGGTGAAAAGAAGGCTGCTTTCTATTTCCCATTATTCCCCTTGGGATCCTTAAAGGGCTATCTTCTCTGTCATGCCCCGTGCTCAGCCCTCATCTGTCTTTAATTCAAAAACCTCATGTTTCCATATTCTGTCATTAGGCTCTGCAGAATGAAAGAGTAACCATTGAATTCTGGTTTTTCTGCTCTCCTATTTTCATCGATGCTTTGCCTATCAGGTTGTTTTCTGCTTCTTTCACTCAGATTTGGGTTTTCCCTTCCAAAGGAGACCAAAAGTGCTTTTTTCAAAGATTCAAACAGTGTTATGGTAGGGCCAAAAGAAGCAGAACTTTACTTAAAGTGAAGGTTACAACTACCTTGTAGTGCTGTTATTCCAAAATTTGCTGAAATCATGAGATTAATGAAAAGTTATGAAGTTTGTAATGCAGTTGGGAACACAGACTTGAACATCTACATAGGCAGGAAGGGTTTGGGTGAAGAGAAACTGACTTCACTTGCAATACAAGTGAATCCAGATAAAGGGGGGAAAAAAGACTATGGAGAGAATGAATACATTTGGTGTGCAGGAACATCTCTGTCACTGTGATAATGGTTCCTTGGGAACAAAACAGCAGGGTGTTCAGCTGCCACTTCCTCTCAGGGCTTTGTCACTTTTTCTGGACATGAAGGAGTGTGGATAGTGGCTTTCTTGCCCCAGCTACATACCTTAGTGTATGTTTTATACTGGGGTTTTTTTGTGTGGTTTTTTTTTTTTTTTTCCTTGTGACAAATCAACACTTTATGGCGAACAAAATGTGATTTTTTTCCCCTGTTTTTAATGATTTTGGAGCTGGAAAATAAAATGTGATTTTTTGTTTTTAATGGGTTTGGATCTAAAAACTTTTAATTTTGTGTGTGGAGTTGGTAACCAGAAATGCTTCTATCATCCTAAGCCTTTGAGAGCTTGAACTGGAAAGATTCAACCTCCAGGAAGCCTTGTCTTAGAAAGTGCAATAGTCTTACTGTGAAATGGGCTCAAAAAGTACAGAAAGTAATTAAATGTGAATTTATAAAAAGGACTGCGGGACTGGAGCCTGTACTAGAAGCTGGTGAAGAGGACCCTTTTCCTACACTCCAGCTGCTCTAGGATCGTGGTTTGGCCAGAAAACGGAGCTGTCAGTAGCCTGGAGAGGCTGGGAGCAGGAGGAGGCTCCATCTGCTGGAGCTGACAGCAGTTCTCACCTGGGAAGGAACAGACTCGGGGAAGGACAGGGAAGTTAGTGAAGTAATGAGAGAGAGCAATGAGATGGTGGGGAAGGACATTGGACAAAACAGCTTCGGAAAGAATTCAGGAATTTTTTTGCGAAGGAGATGCTGAAGGCTCGTACCAGCCATCTACTGCCCTGCAAGAAGCCCCTGCTGCTGCACACAGGGCTCACTTGAGTAAACTTCAAGCTATCAGACTCATATTTGCAAACTTTAACTCATTTAAAAGAAAAAGAACATTATTGCCAAGAGGAATGCATTGAACTTTCTCTCTTGTGTGTGCTCTGCCAGACACAAACAGATTCACATTCAACAGGGTTTGGATACAGTTTCATCTGGACATCTCCCTGTATTGCACAATCTCCTCAGTTCCAGACTTCCATTATTTTCCTTCAAGCAATCAGGAAAGTAGAACTTCTCATTAGAGTTTCTTACTATAATTTTAAAAAATATGGAAACCATGACTGGCTTTGCTATGGGCAGCTGAATTTCACAGGGTGAAACCAGCAGCAAGCACCTATGATGGCAGATCCCCTACACAGGAGGGATAATTGTTCTCCACCAGTGTTAAAAGTAAGGTACAGAAAGGTAATTCCCTTTAAAAGATTAATTGTGGCATTTTCAAGAAAGCAGAGAGCTCATGTTCACCTCTACCACCTAAACTGGATGCCTGCAAGGCAGCTACACATATATGTTAGTAAATACTAGCAGCATGAAGGCAGATAGAATTTCCCCAGGTGTTATGTGGCCAGAATGATTAAACTCAAACAAATGACCACCAGGAATTTTGGTCCTTAGTTTTTTTTTTGCTGAGTATTGTTGAAATACTTGAAAAGCAGAAGAGGAAACTCCAGGTAAGACCCCAAAAAAGCAAACACATGTCATACACCCAGGACAGGCTGGGAAAGCAGAGAGCAATGTGAGAAGGAATAACAGAGTGGTTAAAAAGCAGCTGTTGATCAGAGAAGGGAGAATGCTTATGGGAAAATCTAGAAATATGTAGATTACAGTGAATTAATAACAGTGTTTGACAAAGACTAAAATAGTGAGAGGAATCTGCCATATTCCACCTGTTCAGATAGAGCTACAGGGCTGTGAAATGACAGATCAAATTAAGGTGTCAGGCAAAAAGGCTGTAGTGAGAGACTGATTGCTGAGACATTAACCAGACTCTGGGGATGGTGACCTGGGAAAAACTATTGTGAGGGTGAGACTGAAGGGATCCTCAGTTCAGCTGGAGGGTCTGAGGCTGGACAGTCCTGAGTGCACTGAGGAACATTTAACAGAGGCTCCTTCTGCACCCCACACTCGTACAGAACTGGCTAATGCTATACTTTGTCTACTAGATATATTTTTCTGACTTCAAAGCTTATACTTCTATGAAACATGAATGAATGTGTGTTCATGTGCTCCTTCATTTCACCTTCCTGAGGGCCACGGATGGTGGTTAAAATCTTAAAATGTGCCTCCTGTGTGTGTGTGATGGATTTTTGCCAATGTGGATGAAAGGCAAACCAACCTCCTTCTCTGTGCATTCTCTAACTATGGACTGCAGACATCCAGAGCCCAAATCCCTGCCTGGTGCATGAGTGTGCAAATGGCTGTAGGAGCAGGGGTTGCTCTGCTCTTGCTGAATCCCAGTGCTGCCTCTCTGTATACTTGTTCTCCTGGCATTAGGAATATTTTTTTAATTGTTTGGTTTTAGTTTTATAAAGAATCTACAAACTATTTTCTTTTTTTTGAGCCTAGACACTGTCTTCAGTGTAGAGAATCGAGAAATTTCTACATTTAAACTCTGCTGCAGCAACATGGTCATATTGATTCCAGTTACCAACAGCAGCATTGCCTAATAGCTTGAGTCTGAGCACAGACTTTGGAGCTGGCTGCAGCAACAGAGTCACCTTTTCATCCTGGAAGTGATGAATGGCTTAGGCATACTAGGCAGGAAAATAAAACCTGTCACTGGAAGACAGATGAGGGCAGTATTTCCCTTTAATGTCAGGACATGTGTGTTCCTCTCTGAATACGTTTTCATCTTATGTGGGCTGTTAAATGTCTAAGCTCCTTCTAGAGGAGCCCTGCCAAATGTTCTGCTTCTTCATATAAAATTTGGGATCCACATTGCTGGTGAAACATGCAGAAAGTATAGGAAAAGCAGAGATTGTCTTCACAGCTCTGAGAACTCATTTATGTTAAGGTGGTTTGCTCCCCTTATCTGATATTTTCTTTAGCATTGTTTTCTATTTGTTTGTGTTTTGGGATTTTTTTGGGGGGTCGGGGTGGGTTTTTAAAATAACAGTGAGTGGTGTATTTCCTGTTTCCCTGCTTTTTAGAAGGAGGAATAGCTACAGTAGGCAACAGGGAACTGTGTTAAAGAAATGACAGTGCCACAAAAGTGGACAAAGGTCCTGCTTTTTGTGTGTTGATGCTGTTGCCTCTGTCTTTGTAGTTATCTTGTATCGTGACCAGGCTGAGGATGATATTTAACAGCTGGGATGGGGAAGGAACTGTCAGGACTGATACTATTGGTCCTGAAAGGCTCTTCCCAAAGATCTGGCTCTGGTCTTTGAACATATCACCAGTGTACACAGCATCCTCTATTGTTCTTGGGTTGTTTAGAGTTTGTTCCCCTGAGCCAGATAGTAGCCACAGCATTCCCACAGCCAAGATGACTTTGTAAGACCAAGCCAGGCATAGTTAAATCCTCTCCCTCCTCTCACTGCAGTGCTGCAATGGATGAGTTTGTATTTTACCTCTTGGGCTTTCAGCTGACAGTTGGATGTCCTGGTCCTGTTCTGCATGTGGCAGCACTGAGCCAGCAGCTCCAACTGCTCGTGTGAGTGCAAAGATTCATTAGCCTACATTTATCAGCTCTTGCCAGGGAAATGGTGAATAATGAAGCCTGGTTCAGGTAATGAAATGATCTCCTTCTCACATCTGATTACGTTGCTGCTTATTATTTCCTCGGTGTGTAATTTTGCTTCTCTGGAAACTTGTTTTGTAAACACTAATGACTGTGCAGCTGTGGCCTGAAGTTAAACTAGTGCTGCAAGAGCCTGGAGAGCTTTGTGGCCTGGCTGTTGGCTTTACTGCCTGTGCTTCATCAGCTACTGGGAGGGTGGGGACAGCTCCTGCCCCCATCAGGAAGGTACAAGGAGCCCCATCAGAAAAGGTGCAGCCCTTGGCACCCACCATGAGCAGCTCATTCCCTTTGTGCAGGTACCAGTGCTGTGATTCAGTCTGACTGCCCTTCTTCTCTGGTACTGAGTTTCTCAGAGAGACATCTACCATGATGCCTCTCCATTTATAATCAGTTAGCCAAGAAAAAGACATTTCGTCCTTTATTCTTTTTCTTCTTGAGTAACTCTCTTAAACAAGCAGAGTACTGCAGGCTATTCCAGATGTTTTCTATGAGAATACTAAAACTGTTTTCTCTCTACTGGAATGAGTTTTCTTGTATATCTTAGAATTGCATCTGCTTTTTCCATGGCAGCATCCATTTGGCAGCTTGGTGTCATCCTGACCAAATGCAGTCAGAAATCCTCATCCTTAGACCCAAAGACTTGACTTTGCACCATGTGCTCTTTGTCCCATTGATACAACATAAGGGGGTTTCCCAGCTTTCCTAGGCAGTCTTCTCACTGACCTCTGTGTGAGCTTGGTCACACCACTCCCACTTTAGCTACTTCCTTCTCCAAATTGTCTTTGTTTGTGGAACCCCCAGTTCTCCAAGGATGGTATTTGTAGCTGTGAGAGACTTTTTTGAAGGCTAAGCAAATGAGAGGTGCCCATCTAATGTGGGTAGCACACTGGAAACATCTTATATATCTATGATAAACTCTATTCTATCCCTTCTTCAGTAAGACAGCTCTTTGTCATGGGTTGTGTATGTGTTTCCATGGCATGCATAGTCCAAAAAAATGCAGGACAGTTTTGAGTTACTGTTGAAGAAGTGAAGTCCTGTTTATGTAGGATCTAATTTATTTTTAAGCAGCTCCTGGTCCCCCTGCAGTCATTATTCATCTCCTCAAGATGAGTGTCTCATTTCCCTCCTCATTATTGCTTTGCCAGACTACATGGGAGCAGCAGGAGCTGCCTGGGACTCCCTCATGCCAGGCACTGCACAAGCAAAGAGCAGAGGAGTCACCAGCATGAGTGAAGTCACCCCTGAGCATGCAGGCAGACACAGCCAGTGGTTTAACAAGGCAACAAGACAGCACTCCTTCACCAAGGCCCCCAGGCCACTCTGCAGAGACTTGTGTGACAGATTTTCACTCTCCTGCCTCTCCATGCTCACTTAGGTGGCCATGCATCTCTTGGGGGATGTGTTTCCCTGTGGTCCCTTTGGACACATAAAAGTTGCTGGAAGCAAATCTCATCCTATGTGTAGGGTGTGTTTCACCCAGGAGCATTTTATGGTCTCCTTAGGAGGATTGTCAAGAAACAATTCATGTATTTGAGGAGGCACTTGGCACTATTATGGTTGCTGTGTTGTTCATTACTGGTGCAAATTATGGCCAGGGCAGTGCCTCCCACTGTGTTACCTGAGATACATGTGCTCCTGCATTGATTACATACCTTTTCAGCCAGTCATTGAGAGTGAAATGTAACCCCACAATGGAGGGGTGATATCAGTGATATCAGCCAGTTTATTGGCCTGTCTGATGGTATATGACTTCTCTGCAGGAGCTGAAAAAATTTGAGTCATCCTTGTACTAAAACAAGTGTAAGGAAAAGAAATTTCCACACAGAATGGTTCAATCCTTTTAAATTAGAGGGTTTTTTTCCCCCCTAAACTATTGACTAATGGACTGAAATTTTTGTGAATGCATCTGTTTTTGAAGACAATGCCATTTTTCTTAGGAAAGAAAATCATTAAGTGACAAGAGAACAGCGAATCTGTCCTTGTCAATGTGTTTCTCTGGCTCAGCTGGGGAAACAGGTGTGGAAAACATTTAAATTAAATGGTTCTCCAAACTCTGAGTCAAAATGTAAACTGTTAAGATTTTGATGGTTTTGTTTTCTCTGGGGTTTCACACATTTTCGCTCTACAGTCCAATTGTGCACCATTCCAGAAATCAGTGACCTGGTGCAAAGCTCATTAGTGCATTATTTTCCCTAGTAATAAAAGCTGTGATTGCATCACAACACCCCAAATATTTTGGATGATTTTCCATGGGTTCTGTGATCTTTGCTGCTCACATTTGGCTGCTTCCCCATGATGAAGCTGCTCTTGGGGCTACCTCACCTTTCAGCCCATGTGCAGGCAAATGCTGCACGTGCCAAATTGCCCTGTGCTGGACCAACATCTTTATATGATCATCCCAGACCCTGGGAAAAGTCCAGCTGGGGCTTTGCCAGAGCAATGATGAACTTTTGTTTTGCTGCCATGAGCTTTGTCCTTCTGTCATGAGCTGTTACAAACCCTGCACCTTGTACCCAGGACACTTCAGACCCATTCCAGGTTCCTTAACAGTGTTTGCTTGCAGAGATTAGTGACTCCAGCTGCAACTCATAAGCTCCACTGGATTTGGCTCCTGTTAAGACAATTCTTAATTGCATTCCTGTGTCCAACAAACATTCTATTGCATCTTCTCTAAAAACACAGACCTGATGGAAGGAAACATAGCAAGTGTGGCTTATGGGTTTTCTTGTCTAACCTTTCCCTCTAAAGAAGCTGATGTCAAAAGGCTCATATGGTGTGAAATTAGGCAAGATTTAACAGAGGCAGGGGATTTTGGGCTTGGTTTCGTTTGTTTGTTTATTTAAATACTATGGATTAGTATCTTATTTATGGTTTCTAGGCATGATTTTTCAAATGGTAGTGGTACAATAAAATGTGGAGGAATAGGGACAATATTGTCCCTGTATTCCAATTTGGAGGAATATAGGGACAATATCCAGTAACTGGATAGAGGATTTTTTTTTTTTGAAGCAAAGCTGAAGTTTAACACTCAAAAAGTGTAAGGACTCCTTCATGGCTTTGTTTTACTGACAACAATTAAGATTATAAAAAATATGAATCCAAGTGTTCTGAGTTGATTAAAGCCTCATGCTGGTTCTTGTGTAAAGAACTCTTTACAAATCCCCAAGTTTTGGTTTTGTTGTAAGATGCTGTAACTATTCCTTTGATTGACCTGGCCATGGTGAGGAACAGTTAAGGAGCTTTTCGTTCTTAGGATTTGCATTTGAGTTTCCTTAGGGTAGACTAATCCCTGATATGGGGAGGAGGTGACTCATCTGGAGAGAACTGGAGCCCTGAGGACCTTGGAGAGAAGGGACAGCTCTCGGGCTGGGAGTCTGCAGGTGAAGGAGACTTTTCAAAGCAATTCATTGCTCTTGCTGTGTTAAATTGTGCTGCTGGAGAACATCCAGTTGTGTGGAAAAAATATTTCCTGACTCACTTAGAATTTCATGAGCCACAAGCCCATCCAGGATTGCTGTTTATCTTGTCTAGGAACCAAGAAAGAGCTCTGCTGCATATTTAATTACATGGGGGAAGGCAAAGAATTTTAAGATAAGATTATCTTCTGTTCCCCATCACAGCTCTCATGTAAGAAGTTTTCATGGCATGCAAACCAAAGTCTGATGGTAAGCCACTTGTTTTTGAGGGCACTGAAAACAGCTTTGCAAAGTAATACTTTTTTTTTTTTAATAGTCCTATGAATTCTTTTCTGTGTATGAGTAAAAAGATTAGTTATGCACTATTATGAAAATGAACAAGGAGGTGTAAAGAGATATGTGGGAACCTGGGGCTCTTGGAGGAATAAACACTTTCATTCCTATGGCTGTTGAAAGCAGGAGAAGAATGACAAGTGAAGAGAACCTGAGTCCAAGTTTCTCATTGCTGCAATAATTCTAACAATAATTAGAATTAAGGCACTGTGAATAACAGTATGAAGTCAGCCATATGCCAGAGCAATGGAGTTTTACAAACACCAGTTGGGTTTATATTGTGGTCTCTCAGTTCCAGCTCTGCAAAGGTTTTTGAGTATATTTAGAGAGTGGCTGCTAGTCCTTGCTCTGGAGGCAGCTGAAGTAGCAGAGTCTGAGGTGGCAGAAGGGCTGTCAAGAGGATGCAGAACCAGGATGGAGTCCTGTGAGGTTTTCTGTTTAGTTTAAATCTTCAGTGTTGGCACCAGTATGCAACAAGTGTTACAGCCACCTATCACTCTCACACAGAAACCAGAAATGTCACGAGTCTGCACCACCACAGCTGCAGACCACCCTCTGCTCTGTTTGAGCTAGTCTGGTCCTTTGTGACTCAAAACCCTTCAGATCTGAGCCCTCCCCTTGCACTGAGGTCAGAGGAAACCTGGGCAATGCCTGTAGAGCCAGTCAGTGCTTTCTGTATTGTCCAGGGCTTGCTCAGGAGTTGGGGTCCTGCTCTCCTCCTGGCAAAAGGATGCAGAAGGCAGAGGAGATGGTGCTTTAGACCCAGTTTTGCTAATTCTGTAGCTCTGAAAAAGTTGTTACTCCTATTCAATCAACTCCCTACACGTGATCTTAATGGTTATGAAACACTGGCTGCACTTTGGTAATGAGTCACTGATGGGTATCAAGTGATGGCTTGGTATGGTGAGTGACTGGATGAGCCTCCTGCTGTAACCTGGGCAGAGAGGATGTGCATGCACTGAGATAGGC
Source organism: Peucedramus taeniatus (assembly GCA_013400575.1). NCBI lineage: Eukaryota > Metazoa > Chordata > Aves > Passeriformes > Fringillidae > Peucedramus > Peucedramus taeniatus. The sequence continues at coordinate 2,822,870 of WBNO01023171.1, forward strand.
ACAAAACATCTCTAAGGAGATCAAAGTTCATCAGGCTGTTCACAAGTCTACCTTGGTCCAAGAGCATTCTGCATATCTCTGCTGTTCAGAAAAGGATCCAAGTTGCTCTGGGGCAGAGGGAGATCCACAGTGTCGAAGGGAAAGCTGGAATTCCTTACACAGAGGTGTCTATAACTTTCATGCACTGCAGTAAAACTCAGCCTGTCATTAAGCATTCATGGTGCCAGACAAACAAGTAAAATTCAGGAAAAGTAACTGCCTTTGTGGTTTTGTGAGGACCTCTGTGTCTTTGCACTTCCAAATGCTGGCATAATAAATCCTGAAGCGCCTTTTTTGCTCACAGCAGACATGATTAATACAGCTGTTAGATGATGTGTCTGCCAGAGGAAACAATTGGAAACTCCTAGGTGGATAAGTAACACAGGCCTGCAACCCCCATGATTTTCTCCTCTTTTGAGAAATTAAGACATAATATAAAAATGTTCATTTTTTCCTCTTCAAATCTATAATCAGACATGACATAAAGAACAGTCACTTCTGCAATGAGTATTTTGGAGAGTGCATGTTAGAGTGAAGATGCTCCAATGTTCTGCACAGCTGGCGCCCCTTGGGGTCAGGCGGTCCAAGTGTGACACAAGCACCAAGGCAGCACATCCCATCCACTGCCCACAGCCCCTCCTGCCCTCCTGGCTTGGGGACTGAGGGCTGTCCAGATGTACAATGCCTTTTTTTCACTCAGCAGCTCTTCCACAAGGTGAGAAGGGAGCTCGTGGGAATGCTGAGGCACGCTGGTCATAAACTTCAGGCCATAAATGCATCTTTCCTCATACCCATTTTACCACAGGGAAATCCTGAGCAGGACACAAATATTCTCTCTGACTTTACCAGTTTTCCCTTCTGCTTTTTTCAACATAATCACATCCACTGATTTCTTCTTGTTTGCAGGTCTTGTTTGCAGCTGGAAGCTCAAAACACTATTTATTTTCTGTATGGGTTCCTAATCTGGAAATGGATCTAATTTGCTTTACTAAATTACAAGTGAATTAAGATGAACACATTGGGCTATGTCCGGATACATCGTGGTGCTTTCATGAAAGACAAAAAACCACATTTGTCACTGCTGCGATTTTCTTCTTTCCTCAGTATCATTAACTTCATGTTCCCAAAAAATATAAAATGTCTCCATAAATGACAGTGTTTTTTCCTGGGGCAGAAGTTGAGGAACCAGAGCTCCATCTGTTTCACATCTTTCATTCTTTCAGCCCCTTAAGAAAATCCCTGCCACCACCTGCAGTACTCTTCCCTTGCAGTCCCTCCCCTTGCTCTTAGACACATTTTGATTATCTGCAATATTGCATTTGATAGTATTGCTAAATAGTTCTGAAAATTTTCCTTTCGGCAACTGCTCCTTCCCTTTTGAATGGAACTTTTTTCCCTACCTGCAAATCAGCTTTAGGGCCTTGTAAGTCTAAGGAGAGTAAATACTCCACAGCTCCAAATGAAACAAGTATTTTGCATTTCTATTTCCTGACCCATCAGGAAGGATTTTGTGCAAAATGCAGGAAAAATGTCAAAGTGATAAAATAGGATTGGTTGTGGTTCTTTCTCTGGTTAGAACAGTTGGTGTTATGGAAAATATTCAGCACTATCCAGACTTTGTGGAGAGCAAATAATATATAGGTATCGCTACATTTCAATGACAATTTTACTGACTGACAAATAATACATCAGCTGAGGTTTTTGTTATAATTTCTTAGTTTACTGTTTTAAATCTGAAGCATATCTGAAGTATATTTCTTTTCTAGGAATGTTTGCAGTCTATATGTGAGATGGACTCCATATACTGCATTTATAGGTACAGACATTAACTTTATTTTCCTGCCACTAAACCACATTTATTCTGAGATGTGGTAAACACTGCTCCTTTTCAGAAAATCTGTTTAAAGCAACTGATTTGCAAGATTATTTTGTAGCTGAGAACAATTAAGAACTCTAACTGCTTAACCAGCTGTGATAATTAGCACTCACTAAGATTGTCTTTGGGGAAATACAGCACACTGTCTTATTTTAGTTCTTCCATAGTAAGGACTGAGAAAATAATGTACATAACCACTGTTCTCCTGAGCAGCTCCTTGGGATGGGGAGCCTGGGGCAGAGTCAGGGCTGGGCATGAGCTGCCACAGCGGTGATTTCTGCCCGCCCAGCTACCAAGGTGCGTCATTTTGGTAAACACAGGTGATAAATTTAACTTGTCATCATGACGTAAGCAAAACCTGTTGTCAGTTAGGGTGGAAGTGCATGCTACTCCCTTCTTATAGGAAGGGCTATTTTTACTTTAATAAGTCCTAGAAGCAGCCTCCTGGGCTCCTGCCCAGGCTGCTGGGGCAGTGGTGGTCCAGGGCAGGATGCTGGGGAGGCTGCTGGGGCGCAGCCCTGGGCTGTGGCAGAGGGTGGCTCGGCCGGTCCTGCGTCCCGCCAGAGCTGCTGGCAGCAAAGCAAAGAACGCCCAGGACTTGACTTTGCAGACGGCTGATCCAGGTGGGTAGAAAGCCTTTGGTTGCTGTATTTGCAGGAAAGGGTGAGAAAATGACCCTCATTCTCAGCCGTGGCTGAGTTACTGCAGTGCTTTGTCTCCTGGGGCTACAAATGCTCCCGGGACAGGGAGCACACCCAGAGCTCTGACCAGAACAGTGCACAGGGGTAAAGCTTTTTCTATTATTATTATAGCTGCTCTCCTATGGCAGCAAATACCAACTGATACTTATGTCAGGGAATATGTCAATTAAAACAAATGAATGTTCCTCTTCTGACTCAGCTGCCAGGTCTCCAGAGGAGGACCAGTGTGTGTCCCTGAGTGTGTAGGGCTGGTGCAAGTGGAGGATTTACTCCTCAATGCTTCCTGCTCTGCTCCTTGCCAGGTTACAGCCGCAGCTGTGTGTGCTTGTGCCAGGCAGTGCCCTGGATTATGAGGCAGGGAGCAGGCATGGGCTGCTCCCAGAAGGACAAGCTTCCTGTTATGGACACAGTTTCTCTTCTTAACCTGCACCACCACTTTCTTGGCTGTGCCTTTGCAGACCCCTCCCCCTAGGAAAGTTGGGCTGCATGGGCCTGCCTGTGCTCCCGTGGGGTGGCTGGGGGTCTCCAGCATGGGGCTTCGCCCTTGTCTTCCTTGGGATGGAGCATGTGCTTTTAGCAAGTGTACTGCTTGCTGCAGATTTGATTTTGGCACTTGCTGATGTAGCTCTCCTGGTCTCACTGCACTTTGTGAGAGAAATAGGAGAGGTAGGACACTAAATTTATCTGAGACAAGATTTACAACTGAGATTTTTCAGCCATTTACAAGTCCTGGCATACATGAGCAGGTCTGGGGCCAAGGCGCTTACTATAATTTTACCATCTCAACACAGGCAGGAAGAAATCCTCTCCATGCCCTGTTCTGTAGCAGCAGTGATTTCCTTTCAGCTGAGTACCAGCAATAGGCAGGGAGTGAGGATGCTGAGATTGGAGACATCTTCCTGCCCATTTCTTCCTGCCCATCCATGTCACAACTTGACATTTCCCAACCCAAGTCCCACATTTGCAAGCACAGGACATTGTAGTGTGGCTTCTTGGGTGCACCTACCTGGCTGTAAGTACTGGGTGAGCAGCTTTAGCTGCTTTGCAAGGACCACTTGTTCAGGTGAGCACTGCAAAAGGCAGGGTTTGAGCCAGCCATTGCTTACTGTGTTTTTCAGGGTCTCTCTGCCACTGTCCTTGCTGTTGCTTGTTATTGGGCTTGTTTCCATCAAGAGGTGCCAGAGTCCTTTCCTCATTGTGCTGTGGGTGACAGCATGCAAATGGCATCACCGTGGTAGCCTGATGGGGTGTAATGTATCATCATTAGAGTGCAGTAATGTGGTACCCAGCTTGCATGAGAACAACTGCCAGTCTCCCACCAGGCTGCATTTTAGCAGACATCATCTCTACATCAGTGATTTCAGGAGAAGCTGTTGAGGAGTTAGCTACTTGTGCTGCTGGCAGTTTGCTTAACTCACTAGTTGGGCTATTTAAAAGCAAGATGCTCACAGGGTGAGATGTTGCTGTGGGCTTGGGGACTTCAGCCCCACATCATTTGCCCCCTTAATCAGGAAGTTTAGAAGTGATTTTTAGTTAAAAGCCTACCAAAATGGAAGGGAAGAAAGTCAAAATAAATAAGCTGCAAATGTAAGAAAGCACCTCACACCAGCTGCTGAGTCTTTTTGACGTTAGAAAGTACATTTAGCTTCCACAGAATAGAAAAGTGTAATTTTAAACTTTCAATCCTTTTCCCTCTGTACCAACAGCTCTTTTCCCTTCTTGAAGCTTAACTCATTGCTTTTTTTACAAAATCTCTTACAGGTAAAGACGCTTTCAGGGATGTGAGAAGGCCTACAAATTTTGATAAAAAGGTGCTGGTATGGTCAGGACGCTTTAAAAAGGAAGAGGACATTCCCAGGCACATATCGTAAGTGGACTTGTCAGAATGATTCTTTTGGCTGTGAACACACAGATTGAGACCCCAGTCTGCATTACCCAGAACTGTGCTCTTGTGGGGGTTACTGCTTCTCCCACGCTGGTGTCCAAAAATAACTGTAAATAATTGCAACTCTCATAACTTTTTGTTATTCCCTGTGAGGTAAACTGGATTTGCTTATTTTAGTTATCATAAATTTTAGACCAAGCTGAACTGTCTTTTGCAAGACAAGTGGCTTTGAAACTCAGAAGCCACCATGATAAGATACCATTCAGTCTGGGGGTTTGCATGTTTTTTCTAGGTTTTATTGATTAGTGGTTAATAATGTTGCATAAATTTTAATTAGAAGTTAGGGTTACATACAGCTTTGGTGACAGACATGCAATGAGTTCCTCCTGTATGGGTTGTGATTTCATCTCCTTGTTGAGATATTTTGTTAAAGGATTGTCACTCAGTTTTGGAGTCCAAATGCTTCTGACTTGTGACATCCTGGGTTCTCCTCCAGCTGTCCTTCCCCTTGCAGGTGTGAGTAAATCCATGGCTGGATATAATTTGAGGGATGGCTCACTGCCATGCTGCAGTTTCTTGCAAACATGAATTGTTGGTTATATGCCAGAAGTTACTCATGGAAGGTGGTGGAGATTTTCCAGTGATGGATGGGGCTGTTCAGCTGCTTGGGAAGAAAACTCCTGGATGGTGCTGTTGTATGCTCTGACCCAGTCAGCCTCCCACCACAGACAGATGCTTGTGAGGCTGGTGCCAACTGCCTGGTGGGCTTTTAATTCCCTGAGGGTGGCATTGCCTGTCTCTGATGGCATGGCCCCAAGTGTGTCCTGGTGCTGCACAGCACCCCATGGCCTGCCCTGCAGCACCCAAAGGTCAGCCTTCATTATTATGATGGAAAGACTTTCCTGTCACTTTAATTTTACAGGCACTCACTCTCACACACAATAAAAGAATACAGGAGAGCAGGAGTTTTTAATCCTGTTATTACTGATGACTTTTGGGATTAGAAATACCCCACCTAAATCTTTTCCCCACAGGCTTATTTTTACAGTCCTCCTTTAAGCAGCTGCAGAAAGAGAAGGCTGAACTCCATAGTACATTGACAGGAGGTAGCTGAAGGACTTGAGCATTCATTACCCATCTCCCCATGATCCCATTTCACACATGCTGCTGCAGAATGAAAAGTCTGCTCTGTCCTCCACAGGTCTGAGGTCCTTGACACTGCAAGGAACATTGCCAGGATAAAGGTTTGCTACATCATGATTGCACTGACTGTGCTGGGCTGTGTGGTCATGATCATCACAGGCAAAGAAGTGAGTGTTTTTTCTGGGGGAACTGGTTCACTCAAAGTATGGTCTATGTATGTTCTTTGGAAATAGAATCTGTCCTGGGTGACAGATAGGTTTGAGAATATGTACACATCAGCAATGTATGCACAAGATCTGTATCACTCCTTCTCCAGAGGAGACTCTGGCATTGGAAAGCACAACCTGCTGATTAATGTGTTGCTTCTGAGCCACGCTGCCATAAAGCTGTGCAGTACAATGCTCTGTATGATGGTGTCTCAACAAGAGGCTGGGCCAAAGGTAATGGAATAGCTCAGACAGTGTCAATGGAACCTGGTTCTGCCTGGCATCTGTCAGCCATGAGGCTCTGTGGTCCTGCCTGCCTGGTCTGGATGCCACCATGATCACCAAGAGCTGTGACCCTTCTCCCTATCCCACCCCACTGCTGGGTCTCCAGTTGGACTTGCAAGTTCCAGTGTACCTATAAACAATTTACAGTGTAATTTTGCTTATCAGAGCTGCAAATGCTGAAAATGTGGTATAATAAGGAAACAGATTAACTTCTATCACTGCAAAATATCAAAAAGGACAGTGAGGTGTCAAAGGAAGTGGTGCAGATGTGGGGAAATTTGGTGCTGGGAACTGTGTGCATGCAATGATTTCCACCAAATTGTTTCCAGGCTGCAAAGAAGGATCAGACGCTGCTGAAGTTGAATGCAGAAAAGAAGGCCAAATGGAGGGCTGAAGAGGAGGAAGGTCAGGAAGCAGCTGTCGGGAAGTCACAATGATTTGGAACAGATTTATTTTCACATAAGGAGATAAGTGATTCGCACATGTGGCATATGGACCTGTCTTCATTTAACTCTTAAGAGCTTTTTCACTGAAACTCTCAGAGCAAAGACTCCACTGCTTAAAAACTACTCCATGCAAACTGGGAACCCCCTATGGAAACCAACTGCTTTCTGTAGCTTCTGGTCTTTAGCACCAGGCCCAGCTCATATACAAAAATCTCTTTTAAACTGTGAAGTGTGGAAAGGACAAATGCAGGACTCCCCAGCTCAGGATCAGCTTTTCATGGTGCTGCTGGTGCTCAGGTCGGGAGTTTCACATTCTGTGCAATGCCTCCAGGGCAAACAGCCTTGGCCAAAGTGACCCAGAGCAGGGGGAAAAGCAGTCTGAAATATGTTTTCCAACTACAGACCCATAAGTTATACCTCTGTCTCAATCATCTTTGAGCCTGCTGCCATCACTGTCTCCTCTCCCTTCCACCAGCCCTTCGTGGGATGCTGTGGCCAGAGGAGAGGGAGGACATGAGCATGAAGAGGGTCTGGGAAAATGGAAGAGTGTGAGCAGACCCTGATGACTGACTTGGGCCAAAAAGGGCTTTGGCCCAGAGGAGATGGTGGTGGTGTGGAGTGGTTCCTGTGGGGCAGCTCAGGGAATCCATGCCTGATGCAGGGAACCCGGCATGGAGACATCTCTTGTCCTGTAGCACCTCACTGGTTTTCCCTTTCATCTTCTCCTTCCAATCATTGTCATGAAAGTTGTCTAGCACTTGCTTAACTGCGATTTTAGTCCAGAGTAATTGTTAATACATGGTTTGCTAAAACTGAATTCTTTTTAATCATCATAGTTCATTAACTCATAATAAAACAGCTGTCCAATTACATCTAAAACAAACGCAACTCTTCACAGCTTCATTTAGAATGTCACCAAACTCTCTGGGATGATGCTTAACAGATGGGAGAAATCCTAATGACATATTGAAAATTACATTTTCACAAGGTGACAACTTCAAGACAGGTCCCAGTTCATGCGTCTGGGTGCTGATGCTCTGATCCCCCAAGTGTCACCTGTAACCCCTCAAGACCTGTAATGCTGGCTGGTGGAGCTGGATGTGCTGCACAGAGTCCCAAGGGACACAGCATGGCAAAATCCAGCCAGTCTTACCCCAGCTGCTACAGGAGATGCTGTAGCCATGCTCAGCCTTGGGACAATGCCCTGAGCATCACACTGGGGCTTGGCCTTTCCAAGGTTTATTACTTGGAGCAGTTGCACTTGTGCTCTAGGGGGGTTTGGAAGCTCCTGCTCAGGTCTCTGCAGTTTATTGTGTCAAAAAATCACATCCATTTATTGCTGAAGTATCACTGCACAAACAAGCTGCTGGCAAAGTTGGGCTGAGGCATTGGCAGGTGGGCAGCAGTTGTTGGGCTCTGGGACTCCATCTTTTGTGGCTCTGTGTTTTGGGCAGTTTTTTCCCTCTGGTGCTTCTTAGGAGCACTTCTCTCCATGCTGCACCCCTGTGTAGGGTGAGGGGGATGTCACCTCTGTCAAATCTCCAGGCTTGCAGCCTTTGTTTCTGACTCACAGCCCCATACAGTACAGTTCACCAAAAGTGATGTCTGGTCCCTGTAGTATTCCTCACAAAGCTCGTCTCGGGAAAGTGAAATAATGGTCTAGGACAAGTAGAGAGTTAACAAGTCTCTGCTGAGAAGGCACTTTTGCTTCACAGGTAATATGGGCTCTTTCATTTTATATGACCTGGTTTTCTTGGTTAGTGCAATAAACTGCAAGAATTACCTCAAAGTTAGTGCTCATTTGGGGATAAACTAAAGAGCTTGCTCAGTCTCTTAGATGTTATTTTTTTTTAATTCTTAAATGACTTTCATGTGCCCTTTCTCAGAAGGTGCATGTAACAATTAAAGGAACTATTTTGATGCTTGTAAACAAATCCACATTCATGTTCTGAGCTTCCCTGACTTAAGCAGGAAAGGAGATGACCACAGCAATATCTAAAGAACAAGAAAATTAATTATGACTTTTTCCAGTCTCTACTCTGCACTCCCCTCTGCCTATGAAAAAAACCTGCTTCAGTTGTGAGCTATTAAGCTCTTAAACAGACATGGTCTCTGCCTACAGTGCATAAAGCTGCCACATTACACATAGTCATTAAGAAAAAATCAATTCTTCCTCCCTGATCCACTTATAAAGCATCTGAGTGACCGGATGACCCAGGTGCTTTTGGGCTCTTATAAAGAGCTATGACTACTATGTAGGGAAAGATCCTTTACCAATGCCTACATGATTATTCATTTTAATATCATAATACTCCCCAAAAAATCAATTGGACTGATCTCTGGCTTGCACTTGGTTGGTGGTGGGTGGCTGCTGGTGTAGTGTAGCCTCAGCTGGAGACTCCCCTGTATGAACTGGGCATGCCTCTCCAACACTGGGAGTTATCAGTGCTTGTTAAAATCTGTTTCCATCTGTGCCTGCAAAGTCCTTTGACTCTCCTCTTGAAAAAGCCTCTAATTAACACCGAGTCCTGAATGTATAATTGGCTGATCCTCAGCACCTTATAGTCGTGGGTTTCTTTATTCCCCCCCACCTGAATTGCTTCAATGTCACACCTGACCCTCCAGACATTTAAAATGGGGATGGGAGGTGTTATTGGCTGGGAGCTATTCTTCTCTTTTTAATAAGGTGCCTTGTGTTTTGCCAGCCTGGCCCTGAGGAGAGAGGCTGGCTCCTTTCTGAGGCAGGGGATGGAGCTGAGAATGTGCTGGTTTGCTGTGGTGTTCAGAGAAACCAAGGGTGAGTCCTTTCAACTCTCACCTCCTTGTTTAGTGCTCTGTACTGAGGGGAAAGGACTCTTCTTCCCTTGCAGAATTTTTTCTGTTTTAATTAATTCTTGTATGGCAATGGTTAACAATGTACTGGTGGCTGGTGCCACGGAGATTTGCATTACAGTAACAATTATTGGGGAAGCTCTTCTGTAGTGGCTGGCATTGATCTAATTCTGCCTCCATTAAAACCAGGACTGCAGTTCCTCCTGGTTGTGGATTAAGGTTATCATCCGTGACTTTTTGAAGTTTTTGTGATTTGCAGAGACTCAGCTTCCCCAGGGAGTCAGGCTGCTGCAGGGCAGAGCTGGGTGCACAGAGCTTTCTTCCTCCAGTGTGGTGAGATCAAGCTTTTATGGGAGCCTCTGCCTCATGAGCATCCCAGTATACCAGAGGAAAAAAGTCTGAGCTCAGGAGATCTCAGTCCCTTCTTTATTCATTTTACCTCTTGTTTTGACCTTCTCAGGGTCAAAAATAAATCAAGTGTCTAGTGACACTTGATTTATTTCCATCTGCTGTGTGCAGGTCTTCTCCAGACTGGTATGTTCCTGCACTTGAGAAGGATTTTTTCAATTTTTTCTTGTCATTCAGAAAGACCTAATTTTAAAGGCTGTTCTGTTCTTCCAATGTTTAGTCTCCCACCAAGCTAAGAAACTGCTGCTTGTTTTAAGTCTAAATGCACACAGCTTCAGCTTCCAGGCATTGATCATTGTCTTCAACATGCAAACTTTCAAGCCAACTCTTCCCTGTGTTTTACCAGTCACCCCTCAGCTGTTTGCAGTTGTATGGCTGCTATGCCTAAAACACCTGGAGTTTCTAACCATTGCCTGGTGGGTTTTATTGGCTTACTGGCCAGTTAAGTGATTGATACTCTAGTGAATTTATTCCTGAATCAAGTGATTTACTGCATTAGTAGCCCCTTCATAAACAATCCAAATGGATTGCTTTTGTTGGTTTTAGCATAGAATCAATAATCTAGTACTCTTTGCAGAAAGAAGGGATGTAAAAGCTTCCCAGATTTTACTGGCTGCCCTAGAAAATGGAAAAGCACAATGGCTATGCATCAGAAATTGGTCCTCCTTTGTCTGTGGCCAAGGCATCAGCACGTGCACAAGCAGCATGGGCAGATATGCCTGCAAGTCTGCTTTAATTTCTGGGACTGACAAGGATCAGTTCAAAACAGCTTCAAGGCTAAAGGTCTCCTCTGTGTGAGATGCAGTGATGGTTTGGATCTGTAAAGGGACCTGCTCCTTCTTACCACAAAGATCTTTCCAGCTTGGAGCAGCCTCCTGATTTCTCCCTTGCTCAGCATCATTGCAGCAAGTTAAGTGGTGGCTGCTGCCACCACTGGCACTGGGATCCTCATGACCACAATGATTTCAGAGCTGGCTTAAACATCACTATCCTGCTTGGATTTGGCATGAAGTCATTCTAGCCTAGCAGGAAAGCAAGGCCAGTGTTCAATAATTGGAATTAATTATTGAATCATTCATTAACGCAGAGATAACATTAAAGCAATTTTCCATGGTTAAGTAGCTTGATGATTGTTAGTGCTGTGTGATGTATTGCAAAACCTCTGTGACAGTCATATAACGAGAAAGTAGCTCCTGAAGGGCACTGAAAGGACCTGAGCATTTAATTTCTTTGCTCTGTAAAGGATCCAGACACAGCTTTCAGCACTGCATTAGTCAAGCTAGCTCCACGCCTTCTCTGGGCATGCTAGAGCTTTCTACATGGAAACCTAAACCTCACACCTGACTCTTCCTCTGCAGCAGTGAAGGACCCAAGCCTTGAGCTACAGGGCAGGACTGCTGTTTCCTGGGTGTGGGGGGGGCTCACCATAGGGAGGAGGTCAGTTTCATAGGGAAGGGTTTCATAGGGAAGAGCTGGGCTCATTCACAGCTTTTGTAGGTTCTGCAGCATGAGCAGAGTTATCAGAAACTGCTGGTGAAACTGCACCAGAACACGGAGGGATTTTCATGCTGGTCTGTAATACACATCCCACAGATGATCTATGGTCCTGCGACTTTTTCTAAATGAAATGGGAACTAAAATAGCTGAGTGAATTACAGTTATTCCTAATGGTTCATTTTTCTCTGTATGCAGAATATGTGAATGCAAACACAGCTCACACAGAGCTCTATGAATTGCACCCCTTTGCACTGAACTTTTCGTCCTCCACAAGCAATTTTATCAGTCTAAACATTGTCCTGCAACAAATTTCTACCAGCAGGGCTATAATCTGTACCAAGGACATCCACTAAGGCTGTAAAGACATCATTAAAGCAATGGTGCTGCAGGGGGAACAGAACAATCTCCAGAATGGTCAAGAGTTGTTTTAAGAAGCAGAAAAAAACTATGAAAGGAAGGCAGTTAAATATCCCAATATTTCAGGACTCTAAGCCCCAGGAGAAGGCAATTTTACTTGACAAACAAGCATTAATGCAAAGCAAAAATACAGCTATTGTATGTTGTTCTTTCCCACTCATTTCTTTTTTTCTTTATCTCGGAGCCATTGTGCAGGTGGCACAGGGGATGCTGTGAGCTGGGGACTGCTGGGCACCCACTGCTGTGGTGTGAGTGCATACAGATCCAGTGGGATGCTGTGGGGCTGCCGAGGACTGCACAGTGAAACCCTCCAAAAATGGGCAAAGTACCCTATGCATCAACTCCCACGGTGTTGGGGGTTAAGATTTTCCTTTTGTTTATTTCTCTCAGGGAATTTTCTCCTATTTTTTGCTGAGACAATAATGACCAGTACTTAAGAGAGAAAAAAGATATAGCCAGGGAGAAGGGGAAGAAGTGCAGCTGGCTGAGAGAGATTGCCTTGGGAAGGGCAGAGATACCATGAGATTTGCGCTGGGGGGAAGGGGAAAGGACAGCTCCTTACTCTTTCTCACCCTTAACAGTGGAGGGGAGACAGGCTGTGGTCACTGTGGGGAGAATTCACCTGCACTACAGGGTTCTGTCTTGAGCTTTCTTTTACCATAAGTCAAGTTCTGCTCGTAAGAGCAGCCATTGAACTGGGACCTTATTAACACCCAATCTCACCAGAAGGGACCCTCACCATCTACTCGGGTGCCTCAGGGAACACCCGGCACCCCGAGCCCCTTCCCCCTCTGAGGGAGCCTCTCCCGGCCGTGTTCAGGAGCCGGGCTGCCGCTGCCCAGCCCCGCCGTTCCTCTGCCACTGCTCCGGGTGTTTCACTGCACTGTAACCCCACACCCTGCCCGATGGGACACCCCGCGGCTCCTGCTATAGCTGCAGAGTTTCTGTTACATTTTGTTTAATACTGCGTGATTTTGCTCGCCTCTGCCATTCCAGCTTGCTTCTTCTGAGGTTCCTGCTGCAGCCATTTCGCCATCGGGCCCGCCCGCCATTAGCGCGTGAGGGAGAGGCGGCCGAGCTCGCGCCACAGCGCCCCCTGCAGGATCGGGGGAACCATCGCAGCCCTGCCCGGCCGGGAGCCAGCAGCGCCCCTGCTGGCCGTGCCCGGAACTGCAGCCAAGGGGAGGCTGGGGCTGGGTTTGTGCTCGGCTCGCTGGGGCTGGGGCTGCTGCTTGCATTGTTTTAAATTTACATGCTATTCTGTATCTTCATCTGAAAGCCCCTTAATTTCAAGGTTATAATTATTTGGAGAGAAGGGGTGGGGGGGTCATACTTTTTTCCATTCCAATGGAGGTTCCTGCCTTCCATGGCAGATACCTGTCTTTCAAACTAAGATACATAGCCTCTCTGGCATCTCATGGCAAGGGTTTGAGGACTTTTTAATCTACTTGCCTCTCGTTGTCTTTGCTGAATGCACCTGGGAGAGATTTTGAGCTTATTTCAGGTGAAGTCCAGGTGTCTATGGACTTCCATGGGTGACAGCTGGATGCCTCCTGCTGCTGGGAGGACACAGGTGTCCTGCCAACATACATCTCCCCAAAGGCAGCTGATTTCCTTCCAGTGCCCTTTGCTGTGGGCCAGACTCTGACCTGGCACCCAGGTGCTCTGCAGCAGATGGTGCCATCCTCCCAGAAGCCAGGCTGTGACAGGCCAGCTGCTCTGGGGCTCCCAGGGCAGCATCAGCACAGCCACCACAGGTGAGAGTTACAGTCCCATGACCCGGGGCTTCCAGCTGCCCATGGGGTGACAGGGCTGGGAACAGAGCTGGCTATGGGGGGAGTGGAATTTCACATCCTTCACATCCTTCCTCCACCCAACTGACCAGCACAGGCAGTCACAGTGGTTCATCATGCTCTGGACTTCCCCACAACACATGGACTCTGCAATGGTAATCAGGTGGGACACTGGCCTTCTTTTTGAGAAGTCCTTAATGTGCAGTAACTACCCTAGGGATGCTATTCCTTCAGAAAAACTAGGACAGAGTGTTCAGCAGAGCAGCTTGAGCCCAAATATTTTGTTTTGCTTTAATTAGTCAGAGAGAAAAAATAATAACAATGCCTTCCTCAGCAGCTCCCAAAGTGCACCACAAAGGCAGTCAGTGCCATGCCATGCCTTTTCAAGGTGGGGAAATTGCACCCCTGGGAGCAGGGAGCAGCACTGCTCTGAGAGGAAATAAGAGCAAGTGTGGACTGGCATAGGCATCACCCCTTTATGTGCTCTAAAAAGAGCTGAGGACTTAGGATGAATGAGGCTTAAGGCTTGTGGTTTGGGATTCTGGGAAGGGGTTCCCCATCACCTAGATACCTGGAGATACTGCTGAACTCTGCCTAAGACCCTGCTGCAATGGCCAGCCCCTGTAGGGCTCCCCTGGGAGTGTACTAGAAAGGGTCTCACTAGTGAGTGGTGATACTTATTGTAGAAAGTGGCTGTGTGCAGAAATATTCACAAACCTGGAAGTGAGACAGAGGAAACATCCCAAATGTGGCATAGAAAAGGGATGGCTTTACCCCCTCTTCATTTGACTCCTTCTTCTCTGTTAAGAATGTTTACTTCAAGAAGAAAATGTGTTTTGAGTTGCTTTTGCATATCAGCCAGGGATCTGAGATTAGAGGCAGCCTCCCTTATGCACTTACCACTCTTCTCACTGAGGCTGAGTTGGGGTCTGGATATTCCAACAGCAGCTGGTGCAAGCTCAGTGCTTCCCTGCTAATGTGCTCCCTTGCTGCTCAGAATGCAGGCATACTCCTATAAACAGCAATAAAGCCATGTACTTAACCAATAAAACAGGCATAGGAGCTCTGACACCCAGACATCAGAGCTGAGATAATGACTCTCCTGGAATCTAACCTCTGCGTAGGCTGAGCTATTACGATTTCTCACTCCACAGCTATTATCCTCCATTATCCTGCCTGCCATCCCACTGCTCTCTGTAGTGTGTGCTGTGTCACACAGCAGCTCCCAGCCTGTGATCGGTGTCCCCGAGTCCCCAGCACTGATCCCCTGCACATTGTGGGGTTGGGGCAGTATTGATGCTTGCCAGCTTGTGGTGTTTGCTGAGTCTTGCTGTTCTTCACTCAGGTTTCAGTGGGCACAGGATGGCTGTGTTTGCAGCCAGGCAAACCCAGTTCCCTCAGGGAAGGGCTCAGCACTGTGTGTGCTGTTTGTCACACACGTTGTGTGTCTTGACCAACAACATCCTTACACATTTTACCTACATAGTGCAAACTGGCTGGGAGGGTGTGTTGCTGACAGGGAAACCTGTCTGCCTGATGTATAATGGTATGTTTAGATCAGCTGTGTGCTGATTGTCTGGTTCCATAAACCCAGGAGCAGTTTTGCAGTGCTAGTCTTACAGAAACACTGGCTTTGTTCTGGAGAGGTGAAAGAGCAGGTAACGGCTTGTGGTCTGAGACAAGGGAGCTGGAAACACAAGTTCATGTAAACTCCCCTGTTAAGAAGTGCAAAACTCTGCAGTTTTGAGCTGTGAAGTGTTTGATGTTTCATTTTAGACCAAGTGCTGTAAGAAAGAGGAGGATTGTGTGGTATATGGGATGTGGAGAAGGCTGATGTACTCAATGATTTCTTGCCTTGCAAGCAAGTTCTCCAGCCATGCTGCCCAAGCCACAGAAGGCAAAGGGAGGGACTGGGAGAAGGAAGAACTACCCACTGTAGATCAGGTTCAAGAACATCTGAGGAAAACTAAATGTGCACAAGTCCACAGGACATGATGAGATGCATCCATCCTGAGGGAACTGGCAGATGAAAGTGGAAGTCATGGCAGTCTGCTTCACCATAGCAGCCAGCTGTTCCTGGCCTCTGGTTTGGAGTACTGCTCTGAGCTAGCACCTTGCCACAAAACCAGGAATCATGTCCCAGGGTCATGTCTGATCCATTGCTCTGACACATCTCGGTCCACCTGTGTCTCCTAGATGGGTGACATCCCTGAAGAGCACCAGCCCTTATTCCAGGTGGGATTTTCTGGTGGACCTGGCTGGGGTGGCTGGCTCAGGGTAAGCTCAGTTCTCTGGTGCACTTGAACTATGTATTTGTCCCCCAGATGTCTTGTGAAAGGGGAATGGGGCTCCCAGCTCCATTTTAAAATGTAAAACCACATCTTGACATCTATGGAAAATTAAGTTTTGTGCAATAACTGCTTTAGAGACTCTGATTTTAAGTGACTGGAGAATAGTTTTTAACCCAGGTGGAATCTAGAGGTAGATTTACATGACAATTGATTTAAAAGCTCACTACCACCGACAAAGAGAGCAAAGAAACCTGTTTCTGCTCCATTTTGTTTTTTGAGTGCTTCTAACAATGCAGCAATTCATTGTTTCAGTACAATTTGCACGTTCCACAATAGTCTGCTCCAGAGAAAATTCCTTTGTAGCATTTCCTCATGACTGAAGTTCTGCTCAGAGGCTTGAGTGCATTTTAGTAAAAACTTTCTCCTTTGGCTTTCTATATTCAGTTGTTTGTTTAAGACTTAAGTAGTTTCAGAATATACTATTTATTTTTTTTTCCTTCTTGTGGCAGGAAAAAAAGGCCATTAAGCCCAGATTCAACTTCATGCACATGAGCAAAATAGCTTTTATTAATGCCTTTAGCTGTGATGAGTGAGAACTCCAAGCTGTCAGCTCTAACTCTAGGGAGAGTCCCAATGCTGTGCTCAGACTTTATATTAAAGGATGAGAAGCTGCACGTCAACATATCAGTGAAAAGCCCATGAAAGTGAGAACACACAATACATTGTTTATTAATATAATGGTTCAGTAAAAAGATGAAAGCTGTCAAATAGGGAGGAGAAAGTGGGGCCTGAATTTCTATCCAGTCAGGCTTTACAGTCCCCGTTTGACCATATTTTTCCATCTTCCACCTTTTTAAGTAGGAAGCTCAGGATTCAGCCAAATGGATGTTTATTTACCTTTGAACACCAGCAGATATTGCTTCTTCCTGCAGCCTTGTCAGTACTGAGCTTTTACTCTGCAGCAGGGCAGAGGCTGAATCTGGCCCAGGTTTGATCAGGGACTCAGGAAGGCAGCACGCTCACACCTTGCAGGAGCTGCTGTATCCTCTGCCAGAAACCCAGCACTCCTTTTTAGAGTAACTCTCTGGTTGCCATGGTTTCCAGGAAACACAGGTCTCACTTTGCTGTGAGGCTCCCCAGCCCTGTCATGGGGCTGATTTGTTTTCCAGGCCAGTGTTGCCACCTGGGCCACCTCCAGCTGCAGGGGTGCAGGGAGCTGTGTCCTCTGGCTCAGCCATCACGGGACTTCCTTGGCTATAGGGATTTTCCCAAGATCACACCCACCCCGTGTGGTTGCAACACATGGGTACAGACCAGGTCATTTACGCCTTCAGAGAAATAGGATCATTTGATTTGAGGAAGCCTCCCTGTGCCAACATTCTGCCCACAAGTTTCAGCAGGATGTGTAAAACCTACCCTCAGAGCGCAAAGATTTTCCCACTGCTGTGGGTTTAGTGTTATAATCTTTTTTTTTTTTTTTCAGCCTGTTTAGCAACTAGGCTGTCAATCAATACCTCTTGTTTCAAATAGAGGAGTTTGACATTGGTTTATTTTACACCTGCAGGTGAAATTTTGTAGCTGTTAGAGACAGATCATCTGTTACATACATACCCAAGGAGCAGGCAGGTATTATTAGAAATACTCTCACCTATCCATGAGGATTGTGAGAAGCAGCAGTGCACCTATGTGGGTTTCAGGAGAGGCTGCCAGTCAGGAAATGCCCTCGGAACCACTCCTGCCCTTGCTGATGGCCAGCACTGTGCTGATTAATCAATTTTAAAGTTCAGTGAATCCATAATCTTGTCAGGAAATGTTGAGAAAGCAAATTTACCCTGAACAGAAGGCAGGCTCTGAGGGTAGGACTTGTTCCCATTCTAAATAAGTGTTTGCTGGTGCAAAACTGAGTTTGTGTAGGATCCACTAAGCACCTCCCTTCCCTCAGTCTTTTCCCTTTTGACGGAAAAAAATTTTTTCAGTTTCTCACCACTCTTCCCTTTCAATGAGAGTTTTGGAAATGAGGGATGGTTTCTTCCTCCTCTTTCCAGTAGGAACATGCAGGAGGTGAAGACAGAAGAAGGGACCTTAGGAGGGCAGGAGGGCTCTGCACCTCCTTACCTGCCTGCCCTGCCTAATCCACACTGGCCACAGGCACCAGTTTTACAAAGGATCACCTGCCCTTCAACTGGAGCAATGTTTTGAATGCAGGAGTGACACAAACTGGGGCTGTAGCTGTGATGAAGAACAGATAGAACAGGGAAGAATTTGCCACTTTTTTCTATGAGTACATGACAACATTCTAGACTCTACATCATTAAACTGTTTGGAAAGAAAACAGGAACTCACAGAAAAACAGGTAATTTCCACCTTTTCTGAGGACTGGAGTCACCACAATTACTCTATACCATCAGCAAGTCCATCACCACCAAAATGAGTCTCAGAGGAAAAAATAGGGAGGCAGGAAAAAAATAATCCACCTCTATATTTCTTTTCTTACCAAATTAAATGACCTGCACCGGGGGGTTTCTAACACTTCTAAATGGTTGACTGAAGCTCCAGTTTATTTCCTGTCAGATTCTCACATGCTCCAGTGTGATGAGGACTGCTCTACAAGTGCTGAGCAGCCTCTCCTTGCTCAGTCTGTGTCCCTGGTGCTCCACACATGCAGCTCCCAGCTGCTCAGGCACTGGGTGCAGTCTTTGTTTTGTTTTGTTGCTGTGGTTTTTAAGTGACCACTGTGTTTGCAGAAGAAAATTCAGATAGGAATAGAGGTGGCTTTCATGGTGTCAGGGTGAGGCTCCTTGCAGCTTGCATTGTAGCTCTGGCCAGAGGGAAGGCAGCCAGAATGCAGCTTTATTACTGACAAAAGCAATTTCTGAAGCACTTGGTGATTTTAATAGCTTTCAGTTAATGTGAGCAGGTGAGGCTGAGCCAGGAAGAGCAGCCCAAAATGTGAGGCTTGGGAAAGCAGCCTAATGCCAAGCTCTGGAGGGCAGCTGAGGTGCTGCAAACCAGCCTTGCTCTGCCAAATGCAATGCTGAGGAACCACACTGTCTGGTGGGACAGGTGGTGTAGGCAACAAGAGATAATGGGTGTGAAGTGGGAACTACCTCCCCCAATATCCCAGGCACACAGAGCTGTTGCTGCTCCTTGGCTAGCTCAGATGAGGTGGCTGTCCCAGAGTCTGGCAGGTAGCCTTTGCCCATCTACCCTCCCATGCTCCACATGGTGTGTGGGTGTTTGAAATGCTCCATGGTGTGACTGAATAATCCCAGTTATCCTGGACCTCTCATCCCAAAGCTGGATAAAGCTTGTAGAAAGGATAGATCTGTATAGATCCTGCTCCTGAAGCTCCCAGCCTCCGTACAAGATTTCTGTACCTCATGGCAGGAGAAAAAGAATGAGCCTGAAAGTCTACATAGGATTTTCAAATGTGCCTGAGCCCTATATTGAAATTTGGCCTATATAGGACTCTCCAAAGGGATGTGTAGAGACTGAGGAGCACATATTGGTAAAACCAGCATCCCTCTCTGCACTGCACTGCTCAGAGGGGAACAGCACTCTATGGCATGCATAAAATTAGTGACACTGTGTTTTTGTTTCCTCCTTTGATTAGCTAAGCTTGTTGCAAGTGGTGTGTTTAAACAGATATTATGCAGGATGGTGATAACCAGTTTTAAGTCATTATACAAGCAGTTTAATTTGATGTTGCTCCATAAATAATCTAAGTCTATTTGCATGCATATTTTGTTGACAGGAAGATAAAAACCATAATTCCTACAAACAACATAATAATGTTTTATCAGTGGCAAAAACAGAGGAAAAATCTGCCTTTCAAAATGCACCTTTCAGTCACTAAAAAGCAGAACTTCATAACATCCAGTCATATTAAAAAAAAAAAAAAAGGTACAGCTCCATCCATAACCTCCATGGGAGTAGAGAAAAGACTAAACTATGTAAGTTTGGGACAGTATGTTTTGTTTTCTAGCTGAGAATATTGGCTGATGTCAGTGTTCTCTGGATCTGATCACTGTGTTGTTAATAGAGGGTGCTCTGTCCCAGGGCATCACTTCGATACACAAAGTCAATTTTATGGGGTTTGACTATTCTTTGTAAGACTACTACATGCTTACAAAAGTTCTTTGTAAGACTATCACAGGCTTACAAAAGAAGAAAAAGGAAGTTTCATAGTTCAGTCAAGCAACTTTTCAAAAATACTCCTCTGTGTTGTGAGTCCCAATCTCCCAGCCCGCTGCTGCGGCTCGCGAAGCTCAGGGGTTGTGCTGCCCCAGCACAGCTCCCAGCACTGGCCAAGATCGACTGCCAGAGAGTGCCCTGCTAGCACAGGAGGTGGGCAAGGCTCACAGAGAGTGGAAATAAGAGCCTAGTTTTTATAGATGACAAATACTTTTTTTTTTTTCAGAGTTTTTCAGTACCTGGTTTGAAACATCTGCGTCATACAGCCTCTAAAAATTTCATCCCTGTTTCTGCTTCTCTGTGAGTAAAGCTTGGTAGGTGTAAATTTGTGCCAAATAGGGTGAAAATAGGCTCTACTGGGAGTCCTATACATGTTTAGAATTGACAAATGTGCAGATCTTTGATATTGCTGCCTTGTGCAAGTTGCACCCAAAGTCAACCTTCCTGGTCAGCAGAGGGCAGATAAGTGCATCCATTTATTCCAGGTCAAACAAGAAAAAAAAAAAAAAAGTTACTTTTCATGATTTTTTTTTCACAACATTTCACACAACTGTCTGCTCTGGATATTCATCCCCCTAGCAACTGCAGGAGCACCTGGGCATCTCCTCAAATATCTCCCCATGCATAAAGATGAGTTTTTTGAGCTCATACAGTGTTTGCTGCCTTGCAGTGAAGTTTCCTCATCAAATTCCCCCACCAAAGTCTCTCAGTTGGTGCCAAGTGCAGGATCCTCAGGATAGAATATCCTGGCCTGGAGGGGTGGCTGGAAGCACTCATTATCCATGGTTTGTGTGGAGGTGTTTCCAAGCCTGGGGTGAGGTTTAGCTGTGCCCAGCTGTGCTCACCTCATGCCACCTAACCTGGCCAACACTACAGTGATGGATTGTGTAGAAAAGAGCAAATTCATCCGGCAGTTCTGTCTACCAGAATTCAAAAGCTTCATAAAAAAATGACAGCAATCCAGACTATCTTTTCTCATCAATGGTGAGGAAGAGATGCTGTCAGCAATCTGGTAACTGCTTCTACCTTTTACTTACTAAGAGTTAACTATTGTTTGGAAAGAGGGAAGAGTGTAGCGTTCTTCAAATTTTTGCTAACTCAGTTTCTTTTGAATTAAATGAAGTTTGCAGCTGGTGCTGACAGTTTGGAAGGAGTACTCTGCTTTTAGTGTTGGTCCATTAGGTCTGTTTATTCACTATTTAATACTCCATAAGACTTTGCTTTAATTTAACAAACAATTTCATCTGTCTTCAAAAAATAAATAAAATATAATATTTATTTTCCAGAGCCATATTTGCCAAGTCAGGGATGTATTAACATTTTGTTGAGGCACAACACTGGTAGAGAAAGTAATTGTGTCTTTGGAGAACACACTTCATTCATTTTGTAGTGGGTGGTTCTTGATTATCGAGTTCCTTAATAAAAGATGCTTGTTGTTGGAAATAAGCTGTAGTTTAGCAAATATTCCTAGTGCAGAAGTTAATAATGCAACCATTTTAGAGGCAGAAATTTTAAATCTCTGTTTTGAGGTGATGAGGAACTGTGGGGTCTCTCATCAGCTCCTAAAAGACAAACTTAAGAGTTATTGTTTTGACTTGGATAGAGCTTCCATTTTGTGCTATCTTGAGCAGATGAAAGTTTGTCCAGTCTTACACAACTTCAGCTTTTTGTTGTTTTTAAAATAAGAAATTTCAAAGAAGAATAGGTTCCTAATGAAGAACAAAAGGAACCAAGAATGAACAGCACAGAAGTTCAACCCAGCTCCAGAGAGTTGCCTAAGCAAGGAAATCAGCTTGGATACCAGGAGGTGAATTTGCAGCCTGCTTCTACCTTTTGCAAGAAAAGGAATGATCTTAGAAACATGAAATTGCTGAGTTAATCCAGCTGAGAGTTGATGTCCCAGGCCATTTATTGCCAGTCTTCCAAGAGAAAAAGACCAGGTGCCCATCTTACCTTGTGCCTCTGTGTGGGCAATGCTCAGAGCAAGGTGGCAGATGGGACTGGCTGGTGGCACTGTGGCTTGTGTGGGAGACTCTGCCTTACATTCATTAAATCAGATTTTTCCAAAGAGCAGCACATGCAGCAGCTGGCAGCAGACCTGGATCAAGGGCATTCTCCCAGACTGGCAGACAATGACACTGTCTCTGTGCTTTGCTGAACACATTTGGGTGTAGAACTATTAAAAATGCTCTTGGATTCAGGATGGAGAACAGCAAGTAGCTCACTCTGGGTTTACCAGACAGCATGGGATGAAAGACAATTAATGATTTATCATCAGAAAAAAATGCATTTATTGCACATCAGACTTAGGCTAAATTTGTCCCGAATCTGAAATTAAATATGAAAAGCAAACAGAAGAGAAATAAAACCAGTTCTAGAAGGAGGCTCCTACTCCCACAGGCACAAAGATGGAAAATGTGAAGAACTATCCATTGCTGTGCCCATCCACTCAGAAATGTTTCACTGACCCAGACAGCCCAGGAGGTGTCTAACTGACTCTGCCATTTTAGCAAATGGATAATTGATGGGTTATTTATAAGTGACATTCTCATGGTTGGTTGGAGCACCAAGGAAGTCTGTCTGAAGTGATGGCTGGAGGCACTAGAGGGCTCTGGTCCCTTTGCACAGCTGCTGTGGTAGATAGAGCAGAAGTTCACGTGGCCTCCTGGAGGTGCCTGGGCAGACACATCATGAGGGGTGGCTTCTTGGGCCAGTTTTACTGTTCTGGCAAGAACAGATTTTTCACAGCCAGGACAGAAACCTGCAGAGCACAGACCAGCCAGCTCCTCTGTGCTGACCTCCCTGTCCTGTGGCAACCCCCAGCTGGCAAGTGTTTGCTCTGCTGCACTCTCACTTCCATCACCAGCATTTTTCACTTTCTTTCCTGCTTTTTCAGCTGCTTATAATTTGCCCTTTTTTTCAGGGTGTTGCTTTGTTTTTGCTGTTTCTTTTCTCTGGTGCACAAAATTTCCTCTTATTGTTTGTGTTTGCCTTTCTATCTGGAGCATTATTGTGCTTGAAAGGACTGTTGTGAAATCCTGCAGTTTTCATGAATTAAATGAAGCAGTGGGAAAACAAACAGATCCAGGAGTCTCAGAGCATTTGCCTGGCTTACAGCATTACTTGGGCTTTTCAGTTCACTTTGTGCTGGACATGGAGACAGTCAAGCTCCCTAGGAGAGCAAAGACAGCAAAGATCACCCCCACCTTTCTTTTTGGGGAACTCACGTGGGATAAAGCGTGGAAGGCTGCAGGGTATGGACTTGAGAAGCCTGCAAAACATACAAAGGCAGAAATAAAAGGGAAGGGAATGGAAGTGAGGTGATGTAAAGTAACACAAGCACAATGTGGGAAGGATTTATCCTACCTTTGAAAATGGCAAAGAATGAAATGCAAGGGCATTGCCTCTGTACAGCACTCTTCACCTGAAACCATAGTCCAGAGAGGCTTTTATGTGCTTTACCCCATCCCAGGATTTTCTGATGATTCTAATAGATGGTCCACATGGCAACTTCCTGAAAACCACAGATTATCAGTGCAAATCAAGTTGGCTCAAATTCTTCATGTCAGATGTAGATTTTTTTTAATCAGAAAGTAGAATTTCACATCAGAGAGAACCGTAGCTTCAAATTTGGCAGGCAGACAGGCAAGTAACTGCTTTGCTGAAGGACTAGATCCTGTGAAATAATATTCATCTGCTTTAATTTTCATGCAGCTGGGTTAAGCCTTGCCTCATTATGTTGCCATTAGGTGCATTAATATTTTTTGACAAAACTACATTAAAATTGTGGATTGATCTTGGTGTGCTGCAGAGACCATGCTGGCTTTCTAAAGTGCCTGGAAATACTTTGTGTTTTGATGTGAAAGACGATGAAAGGAGTGAAAGTCTATTAGACAGATATCCTGTGTGGTACTATGACATTTGGTGTATCATGTTTTCAAAGGAGGATTTGACATGGAGCATGGTGTGGTGGAAAGAATCCCTAGTCAGAAAAACTCAGGATACAGTAACAATAAGAAAAATTGTATATAAAATGAAAAGATGCAAGTTCAAGTGACTAAAAATTTTTAATGGAAGATGTTTTATTTGTGGAAAGCCCAAAACCTAGAAGTGAAGAGTGTGGATATCATTAATTTCAGCAGCTGTTTGTTCTGCTGCAACCATACAGCTAACATTGATGCTTGGAGCAAGGTTCCCTGCAATAACTGAATACCAGAAATGTTCTGTTGTAATGTTTTATGTTGGGATGCCCTTACTGCTTGGATTTTAGCAAACAGAACAGTAAGATTTTCCTAGGACAGAGCAGCCTGGGTGCCAAGGAGACGTGGAAATCAGGGGAAGTTCAACCTTGCAGAAAGCTCAGCTCTGCCTTGCAGTTATGGAGGTAAAAGCTGAAGTCACATGCAGGAAAGAATTATTATTTCTAAATGTGTTGTTTTGAAGAGAGAGGGCAGATTAGTTGTAAACTTTTAAAATTTAACTTTCAGTTAGAAAAATATGAGCTTGAGATCAGCCTGATTGCCTCCATGGGGGATTTGAGACAGGCTCCTTGAATTCTTGACTCTGAGACATTTTATTCCTGGCTCTGCTGTACAAACAGCAGTGACTGAACTGTAAGAGTACTTGTGAATGGGTTTTAGCTCTCTTGACTCAGCCAAGGGAAGCCAACAAGGACTCAGCCTGCATTTGAATTTCCATTTCATGGACAGTGTGCAGCAGCAGTTGGTGGTTTCAGAGGCTGGTATTCCGTGGGAGTCCGTGGCTGCTTCCTCACTGTCCTGTGCAGAGCAGCTCTCCCCTCTCATGCTGAGGACATGATTGTGCCCTCTCTTCATCTCTGGCTTCACTAATCATCTGGAAGCACTTTGTTAGCTGTTTTTCAGGGATGTAACTAAATATGGATCCAGCCTCTCATCTTCATGCAGTGACTATAATGATGTCCTTTAAAGTGCAATTTCTCATTGCAAAAACTCCTTGTCTGGTGGAGTCCTTGTCCTCTGTGCCAGGTCAGAGCATCATTTGGATTTCCTCCTGTTATGATTGTGAACTCCAGGTGCCTTCAACATGTTATTTACAATATTACTGAGCACTCTGTTCAGTATGGGGGGAAAAAACACAAAAGTCCACTTCCTAACACAATCTTTGCTCTATTTCATCTTTTAAAAATTTACCTGACTAGCTGGGATCAAGGCTAGAATATTTCTAACTTTTCTTTCTCCTACCAAGCAAAATCAAAGCTGCTGATCTTCACAGGGCTGGCTGCTGATTGAAGTACAATAACTCCTCATCACTGCAACCTGCAGGCCATTCAGTTCTGGGCTTCTGCAAGCCAAGACCCAAAGCTGACCACAGGGCAGGATGGAACAGCATCATGGAGATGGGCACCAGGTGGTTTTGTCCCTCTGGCTCCAGCAGATTACTGGGAAAATACAAGTAGGAGCTGATGAACTGAGGGAAGAGCTGTGAGGAATTAATATGAGCTCAGGTGTGGAGAGAAATGATGGCTTTGTTATTGCCAGGGACTGGGGGTGAAACAGCAAGTGAGAAACAAGGGTGAAAAGAGAGGGATGGAACAGGAACCTCTTCCCTTGGGAGGTGGAGGGGCCCAGCTCTTTGTAATGTTATTTGCTGTGTATGAATCACCAGTTAACAAAGGTCCTGCTGGGTTTGCCTTTACTTTCAGGGTGAGCTTGAAGCACCCCTGCTTTAGGTAGGAGGACCTTTTCTTGAGGCAGTAGTTGAACTCCCCAGCCCCAAAAGCATGGTCTTTGCTACCTTCTGGTGTCCACTGGGGTGATGGGGAGCAGCCTCTGCTGCTGGACCCCCCTCTCTCCAGCTCTGT
The DNA here is from genome assembly GCA_013400575.1 of Peucedramus taeniatus. Lineage (NCBI taxonomy): Eukaryota > Metazoa > Chordata > Aves > Passeriformes > Fringillidae > Peucedramus > Peucedramus taeniatus. The sequence continues at coordinate 2,848,725 of WBNO01023171.1, forward strand.
GCCATACAGGGGCTTCTGACTTGAACTCCAGAGCCCCCAGATTCCAGAGGTGAGCAGAGGCTGAAGCTTGGAAGGCAGTGTCCTGCCTGTGGCAATGCAGAGGGTGTGGTGAGATGGGTGGATCTGTGCAGCAGTGGGGGCTGGCAGGGTCAAAGGGGACACTGCCCAGCTGGCACTGGAGGGCAGCCTCCCCTGGAGGAGAATTAGCTCCTATTAGAAATAAGCTTCAAGTTAATTATTTTAGCTACACTGGGATAATTTCAATTAGCTCTTCACATCTGATGCTATCTCTCCTGTTCTGCTTAGGCAGCATTTGCCCTGAATATTTTTGCTCTTGTGCTGGAGTTTGCCATGACTAAAAGCCTCACCCATCCTCCAGGTTCTTTGTATTTATGCTCTGAGTCTCATTGTTTATCAGATTGTTCAGGATATTGAAACAATTTATGTGAAGCACTTTCCTTTTGATTAAATTGCATCTGTGGTGCAGAGGTGTATTTCTCTGCCTCTCTTCTCACCAGCATCAACTCTCAGTTGGATATATCCTCTCAGATGATCAAACTTTCTCAGAGTCCTCCTGCTCCCTTTCCCCATGGTGCTCCTTTATCGCTGCATATCTGCAATATCACATGTGTGATGGAACTAATGTGCAGGCAAATATCTCTTCATTTTGGGGAAAGAGTGTTTTGATAATGAGGGAGATGAAGTAAAGAAAATTTCTGTGAACTTTGGTAAAAGTGACCTGTTCTTCTGAGATAAGACATATTTTAAAACTTTACCCAAAAATATTAACTTGCACTCAGGGTTTTCTTATGGTGCAAGTGGTGGGAGAAATAGCCTTCTCTTGAGAAGCTGATAGGCAAAAGGCCTTGTGGATGCATTCTCTATAAAGGAATGGTGCTGCTGACTACCCAAACCCTGGTTTGTGCAAAGGTTAAAAGGAAAAAAAAATCCCACTACATTTTGTTACCCTTCTCCACACCATTTACGAATCTAGGATGAGTGTATACCCCCCTTTGTTTTCCTTCTTTTTTTAAATTGATTTTAAATTCTAGGGTGATGCTTGAAGGTGTCATTTTAAAAATATTATTTTTAATATATGTTAGCTGTATAATTACAGGAATGAAGCCATTCTGCCATTCCTGTCTTGCTCCAAGGGGCCAGTTTTCACACAGATGACTATGACCTATTTACCCCACAGAAGGGTGCTCTGCAGGAGCATCTGTTTGAATATCATCTAGAACATGAACTCTGCCCACACTGTGCTGGAGATCTCTGCTCTCTTGCAGTTGTCTTTTGTTGGTTTTAGTCTAAACAATCTCCCAAGTGATTGGAAATGTCAGAGAGATGTGATAGTGTGATCTGGAGGATTGTCTCCGTTCAATATCGAAGCAAACTTGTGGTTGTCTTGTAATAATTAAAACTGTTAGCTCAGCTAATCAATATGTCTCAGTTTAGCTAAGTCTTGCTCAACTTCAGACTTTCTCTTTAATTAAACTTGCTTCAGTGAACTTTTATCCCCTTGCTTGCATCAATAATGCCATCCGTTTGCATATATAAATGTGATAGGAAGGATGCACTCAAGCCAGCTGTATGGAAATCTTGACTGAACAATTTTATGAGGAAATGACAGGAAGGTTCATGATGCATTTGCAAGAGAAAGGCAGACACAGCTAGGAAAAATGAGTTCAATTCTTTTGCAAGAACTAGAAGGTTGTTGGCAGTGCGTGTCCTGATTCCATGGGATTTCAACAGGTTTGCTCCTTTGTTGTGGGTCAGCAGGGATTCTACCCCTGTAAGTCATGTTCTGGCTCTGCAGGAACCAAGACCATGAGTGATTACAGTGAACCAGGTCTGTATCCAAAACCACAGAGTAGTTTCACTACCACGTGGAAGGTGATCCACCAGATCACCAATCTGCTCTGACATGTCCCTTCTCTTCTGCTGCCTCTGGGAACTGCCCAGATTCACAGACTGGGAATTTACCACTTTTTAATTCCTTGCTCTTTTTAACTCTGTGTGAAACTGGATCGATCAGGAAACCCTTTGCTCTGACTGTAGCAAATTTACCTGCTAAATGCTGCCATAGTCAGAGGCTGAGTAATACAGATGACATTTTGTCTGGCTGTGGATTTGCAGCCTCTGTTGGTACAGACCACCTGAGATATCTTGGCATCAGGCAGAGACATCCATTTGTCTGTCTCATTTCCTCTACCTAGTAAACACAGTCTAATCTTTCTCGAATGCACGGCTGGAGAATTTCAAAAGGAAATAAGTCTGCTTTGTGGGAGCCAGCACAAAAATCCCAGCCCTGCATGCTGACTCAGTTCAGAGGGTCTTACAAAGCTGGTGGGGTTTAGGGCAGAACTAGGGGCCAGCCAGCCCAGTGCTGGATTGTGCCCTTAGCTAGTAGGCAAATTCATCACCCTGTGATTCATCCTGAAATGGGGAAAACAGCTGAACTTTCATATGACAGGAGAGTGGGCAGCTTTGAATTGTTAAAAATCACTGTTGCATAGACAGCACGTGAAGCCAAGTGAATATGCTCACTTCATACACCCCCTGCCAGTCTGTTCTCCAGCCTTGTACTGCTAAAGGTCACTGGGTGTTTCGCAAAACTTACAAAAATCTTACTACACTGCTTTTCTTTCAAGCTATTCTACTGTCATTGCAAAGCCCAGTTGGGGAATACTGCCTAGGTGTGGGTTATAGTTTCTCTGTGCCATCTCTCACCTCGTGGTGCAGGGAAGCACGAGAGGAGCTGTGCATGGAGCTGTCTGGCTCTGCTTTATGGCTAGACAGCAAAAGCAGCCGTGGGCGAAGGCTGTTGGAAAAGAAAGAGCTGTGGAGCAAGGAATGTTTTGGCCATTTTGTATTCCCCATGGGATGCCTTTTGCAGCTGCAGTGTGCCTGGAGCTCTGGGCTTTGGGGTTTTGAAAACCCTAACCCTAGGTATAACCCTAACCCTGGGCTGTAAAAGCAGCCTTTGGCTAAGACTGTTGGAAAAGAAAAAGCTGTGGAGCAAGGAATGTTTTGGTACAGGTGGGGCTTTAGAAGCCACTTCTGTCCTATGCTAGAACAAAATGAGAAATACAGACACTTCTGATAGCTAGGCAGAGGGGCTGGCCAACTCCAGAATGGCTGAGAGGCTGGTGAGTGGGATGTGAACCCAAAACGAGCAACATTATTGACTCCTCCAAAGAAGGATGTTTCTGCTTGGAGTATAGTGGGATGTGATGCTTCTCCTTTCCTCCCCCTCTTCTGCTGCTGCCCATCCTGCCTGACAGCAGGCACCAAGGTCAGTGGAGAAGACCCTACTATTCTAGAGTCTTTATTGCAAAGATGATTTTGCAAAATGCTTTTTTTATTGTGTTTTTGATGAGGTGAGAGTGGAGACACAGGGCATATTGTCTGCAGAAGGCTGCCTTATTTTGTCTGTACCTGACTGGCCGTCCAGGTTGTCCTAGTCCCTCTATTTTAAGATGCTCCTCAATGCTCTATGTTTTTCTGCTGTTTAGAACTGACCTTCTCCATTGAAAAGCAAAACCACCCGTGGACTGTGCTCCCCTTTCTGGAGGCTCTTGCTATGAGCTGTGCTAAAGATTTAAGAGTGTTTAAAGCTAAGGATAAAACTCAGAGTTTCAAAAAAGATTCTGAAGAGATGATTATTATTTATTTCTTATTAGAAGTCCATAAGGCATGCAAGTTAGCAATTAGTTAGCATGTAATTAGTAAGTATTAGTACTTACTAATACTAATTACTATTACCAATTAGTTAGGAAGCAATTAGTTAATTGCCCCTTATAAGCAGCAGGGGGTTTGACATTGAGCGGTGACCTGCTAGCATTCCTGCTTTTCCCAGAGCATCCTCACCTCTCAAAAAGCAAAAGTTTTTTCCTTTTTGTAGAGTTTGGCAAAATGCTCATCTGAACTTTGATGTTCCCACCTCTAGAAAATAATTTCCAGGTAATAGTGGCAGGTGTAAAGAGGATGCACAATTTTTTCCCAGGGTGTTTCATGCCACAACTAAATGTTCTTGAGCCATGAAGAATCTGCATTCAGCTAGAAAGAGCACTGCATGCTCCCCTGGGACAGCACAGACTGTGACCATCCCAATTCCTTCTTGGAACAAGCCTCCTTCACCCCACTGTGCCAAGGGCTCACCTCCCACCCAGGCTCTGTGTCAGCAAAGAAACTCGGTGGTACAGGGCTGCTCCCTCCCTGCCAGGCTGAGCAGGCACAGGGGGATCCCCACAGGCACTGAGGGTGTGAGCAGAGCTCGGATCAGCCCTGGCTGTGCCCCTCTGGGGCTGGGGTTTGACAGCAGCAAGGTCACCCTGTGTTTGCAGCTTTGCACAGAGCAATCTCTTGCTCTATTGAGGGGAGGTGAAATTCAGGGCTGCTCCCTTCTGCCTTCAGCTTGTGTAAGTAAGCCTGAAGGGTGAAAGCCAAATGAAGCAAAGGTAAATGAAACATTTTGCACCAATATTTTTGTAAGCTCCTAGGGGGCTGAGGGCAGCATGTCCCATATCCCTAGATAATGGGGCCCTGAGCAATTACAGTGTGGGCACAGTCTGAAAACAGCACTGGGCTAGCTCAGCTGAAATATACAACAAAGAGAGATGGGAAGGGTACTCTGAAAGCAAAAGGGAAGCTCATTTTTGCATTGGTTTTGAGCTGTGCTCCCTGCTCCCTCTTATCTTGCCCTCATAAATATCTACACACAGAAGCTGGTGTTTTGGGGAAACACTGTGAGCCTTTTCCTGAGACTCCTCTGTGATGAAGATGGGGTAGGCAAAACTGAAATCTGCTAGAGCAATTCTGCTTGAACTTCCACATCTCCTGAACTTGTGCTCAGGTAGGTCTGCAACTGCAGACACAGTATCTGCACAGAGGAGCCTGCACAGCTCAGAGCAAAAGTCCTTTTGGCACCAAAGGGAGCAGTCTGGGGGCTGTAGCCGTTGTGTGGGAGGAGATGAAATGCAAAACTCCCACACTGGCATGTGGAAAGGCAGGTAATGGCCCTGCTGAACGAGCTGGGTATCGACTGCTGGAAGGAAATGGGCTTCCCATTTGCATGAAATATCTTTTCTGTGCTTGTCAGTTGGGGGCTGGTAAAGCCATGGATTATATTTAGCAAAATTGTATGCTCCTTACCTAGGTCTCTTTTCATTCTCTACCTCCCCTTTTTGACATTAAAATTAAAGCAGAGTAGGATCTTTTATATTACTGAATAGGAAAGCTGCAATTAACTAGTCCATCATGATTACTTTTATACCTGAGATCATTAAAGGAAAGGCAAAGTCACAGCTGCTCGTGTGATGTGCTGCCATGCTATTGAGAGTATAGATACTTTTTGAACATTTTCCTATGAGAGTGTCAGTTTCACTGAAAGTTCCTGCAGCCATAGGCTGCCTTCTAAACCAGGAGCTCCTATGCTCTCTCTCTATTCCTAATTGTTTGACTCTACATCAGTAGTTTGGTATTTAATTGTAAGGGCTTTCTTGTTTTGTTTTGGATCACAACCCTTTTGCTCTGGATCACTACAAAAATTTATTTGGTGCAATATCACTTCTGCTAATTACAGACCTAAAAAAACCCTCCTTTGCTTGTGTTACTACAGAGTTAAACACCCTCTGGTCAAAAGACAGTCTTGGCATTTCTGTTCAGTAAAGGCTGTTTAGATTTATAAAGTCATGCAAAACTAACAAATGAGATTAAATAGAATAAATGAAAAAAATCCACTCTGAAAAACCCCGCTACTCCTACAAGAAGTGGGAGAATTCATAGGATGTGTGGTTAATTTTAGAAGATGGCAGTTTTGTGATCTTTATTATGATCCCTGGAGCTCTTCTGTCTGTGTCTTTCAGCTCCTCTCTTAACATTTAAAAAAACCCACCCCTGAAGAGCACCAGAGTTTGTCTCTTTGGCTCAGGGCTATGTTTTTAGGGCAGGAGGGGCAGGACCAACAAGGGCTCAGCAGTGCACAGAGATGGGCACCACTGAGGTTCTCTGACACAGGCAGCTGCATTTGCTAATATTGGCCATCAAATGTTAACTAGGTCATAAAAATGTCTGTGAGTTGGCCATAATTAGTCTCCTAATGATCTGCTGTTTCAGTGCCTTCTCCAGTGGCTTCACAAAGGTTGTGTTTATGAACATGTGTCAGGGTTAGCAATCATTTTGTTCTGAGTGATGGTAATGGCTGTGGGCTGTGAAATCACTCTTCAGTTTTTTAGGGGTTGCTTTGGTCAAACATTTCCTTATCATTTGGCATGAAATGATGGTGTGCAGAATGGCTTAGGCTGCACACAGACAACTACACTGTTCCTCTGGAGCTAAACAGCAGCAGGATATTATTCAGATATATTTTTGCAGTTCTTTCTTACCTCCGTTTCCCTGGATTTGTAAATCATAGCATTTGCTTTTGAACACTTGCAGCTAAATAAAACCCAACACAACAGCTTTCCTGTGCTGTGGAAAGCTGTTCTGCGATTTTTGCAACCTGGCTTAAAATTCTTAGCAACCAAAAGCCCAAGTGAATGTGGTCGAGACATAATTTCCTAGGCATAAGGCGGCATGGGAATGTCTACAGAGTCAAAGGCAAGGAGCTCTTTATTTAGAGAGGCATTGCACATAAATAAATGTTTCCTAAACAAGTCTTTCCCTGGACATTACCCCTCCTGCCTTCTGGCAGGGAGTGTTGTGTGGTGAGGCAGGGGACCACAGGTGATGTTGTGCCTGTTTGCATGGCTCCTTGGAGCTCCCCCATCCTCCTGGTGAAGCCTTGGCCCTGTAGCTGATTCTCCATGTGGGATTTGCTGTAGCAATGCAGAACAGCTGCCTGCCCCATCTCCCTGCTCCCACCTCAGCAAACAGATTTCCTGTTGCCAGAAGGGAAGGAGAGCTCATATGGTGACACCCCTTGTGAGATGAGCTGTGGAGCTCACTGTCCCTGGACAGAGTGGCTAAACCCCACTGTGGGGCAGCCTGAATTTGAGCACCTGGGCTCAGCTTTGCAATTTGGGCAGGAGCCCAAGAGGGGGGATTGAAGCTCCCTAACTACTGTTATGAAAGTGCAATTTCACAAAGGGCAACTGAGGACAAAGATATTGCCCTGTTGTAGATCACTGTTGTGCACAGCATTTTGTTGCTTTTGCAAAGTTTTCATACATATTAAGTGCTTTTCCAGACATAAGGTAGGATGTGACAACTCATCCCTCCACTGCTGTTCCTGCTCCCTGGCTTAGGGCAGCATTGCTCTTGAACAATTTGAGCCATTCCAGAGGCTGCCCAAAAATCCAGCCTGGACACTTGTGCATGGCTCGGCCGTGCTGCTCTCCTGTTGGGAACTGACCAGGCTCTCCTCCTTCTCTCCCACCTTGCCTCACAGAGGGAGTCTTCTGCAAATTGAAATAGCTGGAGATCAAACTGAACTCCAGTGAAAGCACTGGGGGTCTTTCTGCTGACTGCCTGCTTTGGACTGCTCCAGGGAACTCCTGGTTTCCACCCTCGTTGCATCTTTCTTGGCTTGGCCTGTGCAGGGCTGCTGTAACCAGACTTTAATGAAGCATGAGCCTGATTTAGGCAGGGACCATGTCCCTCTGCTCTGGAGCAAGGAGAGGAAGCCTTGCTGTGACTGCCTATGCAGCCCAGCTGAAATGAGCTCCAGGTGGAGGACAAAGTACCACCTATCCTGCAAAAGAGGGAGAATTAAAAAAAACCAAAAAACGAACTCCTTGGCTCATTGAATTCAGTAGCATTTGTTCTCATGATTGTCTAGATTTGGAGCTTGTGTAGATTCCTGTGGGAAAGTAAATTAAACTCTGGGAAAAGAAAATCCATTCTTTAGAATGGCTCATAAAAATATCTTCTAACAGGAGTGCAATTTCTGCCTTTGTGTCCTCTGGAGCTAAATGATCAGCCATATTATGTGCTGTGCTTCGTTACCCAAGAACATTGCAGCAACGAGCTGGAATAATGAGTGCAAAGCTTCATTCAGAGAGTAGCTGAGCTCCTCAGAGCTTCAAAAGACCAGGTTTATTAATGAGAAACATGGAAGCATCCTTATTTAAGAAATTTATATCTTCTAGGATGGTTCTGAAAATTACAGCTAAATCAGCTGAGATGTCAGACATAAAAAAAGCTTGTGTGATTCCCACTAATACCCTCTGAACTGTGTCTGTCTTGGCTGCTCTTCCTGGCAGTCAGCATTTCACAGTTCTCATTTCCAAACAGCCAGCTTTGGCTTTATGTGGGAGATGTGTCCACTAGCAGTGGGAACAGAAATAACTGTCATTCTAGCAGCAAAAAATGTAAAGAACATAATCAACTTTGCAAGCTTTAAAATCCTTTCTGGACGGGTGAAATGGTAGTACTCATCAAACTACTCTCATCTCTCTTAACTTCTTAATATTGGTTTTCCAGCAGCATGTAATCCACAAGAACAAGAGCAATATCCATTTCCACTGCACGAGGCTGCCAGGCTGCTCTGTTCACGTGAGCTATTGTGCACAGAAAGATTCAGTTTGCCCTTATCTCCTGTACCTCCTCTGAGCCAAAATATTGGCATCAGTTTTCAAAAAATACATTTTATCTTTGCAGAAATGAATTTATATGTATCTTTAAATGAATTCTTGTAAGTCATCTTTCATGAGAGACTTTGAAGCATATAATGAGCTAACTGGCTTTGTTCCCTTTCTTCAGACAAACTGACACTAAGAAACTTCAGGCTTCACACTGACAGATCTTGTGACATTTGTGCTTTCTCACTGAGCATTGTGGACATAATTTTGTCCCTTCTGGGATTAGTTCTACTGTACCAAATCACTCAAAGATTATCACTTGTACCTTGTGTCCAGTATGACTTCTAATTCCCTGGTCTATAATTCCCACAAAATACTTGATTAACTTCTGAGGTATTCTGTATAATGTTGTTTTAAGTCCTCAAAGCAATTTAGCAAGCCTTGCTGCCTTCACAGTATTAATGTTCTCTCAATGTTGCATTCTGATGAGAAACCCTATTTTAAATAAATAAGCTCACAACACTGAGTATGCATTTTGATCGTACTAATACTGATCTCCCATGCATTAATATGAATGAGCAGGATTAGCATGGCAAAATTTGCAATTTCTCTAAGTGCTGGAAATCTGAATCAGACTAAACTGTTAAAATTTTGCCTTGTCTTGTACAGCCTTAAAGGACTTTTTTCCTAAGTTATATCCAAGCATAAAAATGCAGTCAAAGGCCAAGAGTATGAAATATAATTTAGAAGTTGAAATTTTCATTATGTAAGTCGGAGATGTGATAATTTGCTGGCATTTTTTAGTCTTATTTTCCTAAAAGGTCGGATTTGGGGTTGTTGGTGGGGGAAGTTTTTAGGTTTTGTAAATTTTGTTGCTGATGGTAGTTTTGCTTTTTTTTTTTTGTTTTAATTGAAACATTTCAGGAACTGGCAGGGTTTGGAGAGTGGGATGCATGTGGATAGTTCAGCCTGAGGATAAAGAGATGGAGCAGAAACTAATTTCCACCTTTACTAACCTGAAGTGTGGGGCACAAGGAAAGAGGAGCAAGGTTCATCTGGAAGATCCAAACTGAAGGGCCGTGAGGCACCTTCTCACCTCATTCATTCCCTGGTTCTATGAATTAAGCAGGTATTTGTGTGCTATGCAGTGGCTCTAGATGTCCTTCTAGTGTGACCTACAAAGCATCAGGAATGACAAATTGCCCATGTCCCAAAAGCAGTGGGATGGAGGATGTCCTGGGTGTGCTGCTCACAGCCAGACTGTGGTGGGGGCAGGACACTTGTGGTCTGTGAGCTTCTCCACCCCAGCCTGCAGAAGAGCTCCTGCAAGGACCTGGAATTTCATGTGTGTCTTCTTTCATGGCTTGTGCATCCATTCAGATTATAAAACCCTCCCCAAAAGGAAATATCATCCAAACTTTTGGAAACTGAAGTGACAAATAGTATTTTTTGCTTTTTCTCTTTAAAACATCCTTCTTTAAAACTCCAAGCAGCTGCAGTCTCCTTGCCCAAGCAGCTTAATTGTCAACTCTCTGGTGAGCCAAGCTGTCCTTTTTAGGTCATTGCAATGAGGGAACAGCTTTGTCAGAGCATCATCTCTCCTGGGTGAACACCATGGCATTGACAGCTCAGAAATGGAACTTGGCCAGTGCAGCTGGGTGTGCATCACTGCCCTTCCCACTACCCTGACACTGATTATCCAGGGGTTTCTCTGGCCCTTGGGAATTAATGCATATGGAGCTGGAAACTGGGAGATACCACAAACTGTATTTGCTCCCAGAACTCTCCTTTGGCTGATTTTCTCCCTTCTCCCTTTCAGCATACATTAACTTTTGCTATCAAATATACATCAAAGCATTGTATGTTGTTACCACCCACAAATGTTCTCTATCATTATTAAACAAATGAGATGCAATTGCTGGATGAAATTAGTGAGAGTTGCCTAGCTGGAGAGAAAGCAGGGGGGAAAGATTAGAGAGGTCTCCTCTCTTTCTGGGTCTTGGTTACTGTGCTAGGGACAGTGGATAGTTAGAACATGGATTTCCTGGACATCCCATTTTAGATTGTGTTGTCAGAAAGCACACATCTCCCCTGGGGTCTGGAGCAAAAGTAGAAACAGAGGCTGATGCTGGCTCTGCAGCAGGCTGGCTCTCTGCTCCCTGCCCAGGTGACTTTGACCTTTTATTTAATGTTTTTAAGTTGTGGTAGTGCTTGTCTGCATGGCTGGGGCTGATCCTGGAACTGAGGATATGCTGGGGAGCCAGAGCTGTGCCACTTTTCCATGAGGGAGCAGAGTGCAGGACATTTTAAATTACTGTCAGGGATACTGACTGTGTATCTTATGTGGATGCCTGCTGCCTCAGCAAGGGGCTGCAGATGCTTTAAATCAATATATTATGATTTCACCCCAACTGTGTCATTTTGACTTCCCACGTGTTTTGGCAGAACCAATGATATGCATATATATATATATATATATATATATATATATGTATAAACTCAACTCCCTAGGCTGTTGCTGGGAGCTTAAGCTGCTTGGAAATCCTATTTTCAGAAAGAAACAACACCGGAACAAGAAAATTCAGATGCTGAGATCTGTTCTGGTGCTTCCAAGGACCAGGAGTGTTGGTTCCTACAGAAACAGTTTTGGGAGGCTCGAGGGTGACACTGCTTATGCAGATCTACTAAACAAGTTTCTCCCTCACTTATTTTCTCTAGTAAAGCAAGTGCTGCAGGCTTCTTTCCAGCTCTTGGAAGAACCAGCTGCTGAGAATGGCTGCTGTCTCCAAGCCCTGTTACTTGCACTGGAGAGGGCTGAAAGAGGCCTGTGAGGAGGAGGAGGATGCACGTGGGACATCTGACAGTCTGTGTTGGTGCATTTGGGTTTTTCCAGCAGGTTCCTGGGTTCCAGGACTGCAGGGGAATGAACAAGTGCTGCAATCTCTAAGAAAAGCCACTGTGGATGTTGTGTAACTCTCCATAGAGAAGTGAAATACTTACAGGTGCCATTAAAATGCTGAAGGCACCAAGTATTTGTGATGTTGATCTCCTGTGATGTTGTGGTTTGGCACTGCCAAATGCCAGGCACCCATGAAAACTGTTTGCTCACCCTCTCCTGCTACAGTTGGGCAGAAGAGAGGGGAAAAAAATTAACAAAGGGTTCATGAATTGAGATAAGGACTGGGAGAAAACACTCTAAGGGTAAAACAGGTTCAAATGTAAAGGTATAGGGTAAATTTATTAATAACAGGGTCAGAGGAGGATAATGAGAAGCAAGATAAGCCTTTAAAACACCTTCCCCCCACCCTCAGCCCCTCCCTGTTCCCAGGGGCACCTTGCCACCCCTGGAAAAAACTCAGTGTGTGCTGTTTTGATTTTCTTCTTAAATACGTCATCACAGAGGCAATACCAACATCTCTGACTGGGCCAGCAGCAAGTCCATCTTCAGAGCCATCAGATATTGGCTCTGTTGGACATGGTGGAAGCTTCCAGCAGCTCCTCATAAAAGCCACTTCCGTGGCTCTCCCCTGCTACCAAAAAACCACACCAAACATGCCAAATCAACACTCATGATTTTGTAAGAAATACTTTGTGCTATTCCAGCATGCAGTGAAACACCAGGCTCCTCTCCACAGAGCAGCCCTGCTGCACCCAGGATGGCAGCCAGGCTGCTGCCTGCTGAAAGGAACCTCTGTTTGAAGGTTCCCTGGCAGCCAAGGTGTTGTAGCTGGTCCCCTTTTCTTTTTAATATTAATTTAGCTTCGTAGTTAAAGGGAAAATGCTGGGAAATTGAGATTTCTCCAGTTTTTTTCATGGTGGGTCAGAGTTAAACCCTGTGTTTCTCTGGCATTTGGGGACTGGGAACCTCCAGCACTGGTTGAGTTAGCAGGTGGTTTTGTGCTTACAGCCCATGCAGTTAGAGGTCAGGCATCTGTAAAGATTTTGGAGGGGTGGAGGTACAGCAAAGATCCTGCATTGCCTCTGGGCTGACCTTTGCAATCCATGACTTTGGCAGAAATCCCGTGGGACAAAATTCTCACTTTTTCAGTGGAGAGTAACCCCACTGCAGAGGAGGCAATGCTGACCCTGTGCCTCCATCCCTCCTTCACTCTCTGCTGGCTCAGCCACACCAGACTGTGCCCACATTTCCAGGCTGCTGTGGGGACAAGCCAAGCCTGCAGCAATGCAGATTTACCAGTTAGGGTGGCAGGGAGGTTCCCAAACCCTTGGGTCTGTCAGAAGAGTCTCTCCATGTCCTCAGGAGGATCCATAATCATGAAGAAGGCTTTGCTGGTGGAAGCTCAACTTCTCAGTGGACTGCTGTCTCTGAGTTATGCAGCTTGTCCCTCCTCTCCCTGTGTCAGGACAAACATAACCTCAACTGCTTGTTATGGGGAGTGTGTGTGTGACCACACAACCAGAAAAAGGCAATTTGGGATGCTGTTATTCAGACAGCACTGTGTGAGCTCAGGAAATTGGACCATGGGGTGAGAAAGTAAAGCTCTTGCTCAGTGGGAAGCAATGGGGAATATGGCTTAAGGAAAGAGGGAAAACAGGTAAAGAGTCTGTTATTTCCTGGCACTGAATTCCTGCTGAAGAAGCAGAGCTGAGAGTATGCAAAAAACCAGGTGCAAAAACTTTCCAGTTCTTTGCTTTTCTGGAAACTGCCTAATTCACTAATGGCATGAGGGCAGGGGAAAACACTCTGCCTTTCCCAAAGCTGAGATGGGTTTTGTCATACTTGATTGTAATTTTCAACTGCTCTAAATATTAGTGATATTTGGAGGTAAGATGGTAACATTTTTCAATAGAAGGCTTTTAGACAGGAAACTGTAAAAAATACAATATTCTTAACTTGGGACTAATATGAATTGACAGTCAGATAAAATTTGCCAAACCCTGGAATTTATGAGCACTGCTAAAACATATACAAGCTGGAAGCACCCTTGAGAATTGCAATTATGCTGTCACTCTCCCCTTCTTGTGTGTGCCTGGGTATTGACAGCAGTTCAGTAGAGGAGGAAATTGCCATTTTGATGCTACACTGACATCTGAGGAAGAAGTGAAACAGGGTGCTGAAGGTGCCCAGGGCAGGGAAAGCAGGAGAAATGCAAAGTGTGCTGGGCCACATGTGCTGGGGTCTGTAGGTGCTTTGCTGTACTTTTTCCTCCTAATCAAGGCTGTTGTTGGTTTGCTTCAGGCTGGGATTGAGGGCTTGTGTTATATGAAGAGGAGAGTGAATTTCTCTGGATTATAGCATATAATGTGAGTGGAGACTATGCAAGGTCACACAGGGACACTGCAGCAGAAACCAGGATAAAGCTGTGGTCTCCTCAATCCCAGCACTGCTCCCAACAGCAAGGAATGTGGGGGGAAAAGGGCACAGAGATTTTCAAGTCAATTAAAATTATCCACTGGACTTCATAGCATGAAGGGTTTCTACACCCCCAGTATAACCAGTGTGAAGCTCAAAGCAGCAGCAGCCTGGGCCATCTCCCTTTTTTACTGTGCTTAACAGCAGTAAAAACCTCCCAGCAAGAAAAGGGATTTGCATGATGAAGCAGCTCCAATTCTTCACCTGGAGGGATGCATTGGGTTGTAATGAGATCTAAGTTAAAAAAAATCCAGTTTATACTTAAGTTTAATTTTAATTAAAATGTGCTTTTCAGATTTCTATTGATAACTCTCAGGTGCATTATGAAACACTGGAAAGGGCACTCATTTTGAGCATTTTGAGCACTTTAATGTTTTCAATCATGCTGACAAATTCTCCCAAGTTGTTATTGAATGGGTTCATAAAAGTAGCCACCTACACAAACGTGGGATCTAAATCTCATCTGCTGGAGACTGGAAAAAAATATTCCTGATCTGAATGGGAACAGCATTGGGCAGGTAGAGGGACTGCTGCTCTGGGAAGCACATTGCTCAGTGCCTGCTCACAGGTATTGATTTTCTCCCAGGGCTTTTTGGGTTATGAAGTCAATCAATGTATGTGATGCTGGCAAGAATTTTAATCTGAATATGGTCACCCAAAAGTGATTTTGCTGTGTCTCTTTCTGAGGGTTTTCAGAGGTGCTTTTTAGAGGTCTGACTTTATTGGTTGCTGTCTGTACAAACTGCATCATCTCTGGTGGGAAGCTTTGCCAGCAGAGCAATCCCAGCAAGCTGCTCTGGTGGTGGCTGGTAGAGGTGGTAAGCAGATGAGGTAAAGCACAGGAAGCAGTTAAGGATGGACTCCTTTTCCTCCACTACTTATAAATTAATGCCAACATCCTATGAGGGTCTCACACTATTGCAGTTCATGAGCTCACATGGCATTAATCACAGAGCCTTTCACCATGTCACCAATGTGTATCACAGGAAGAATAACAGCCTCTTAATCAGCCATCATTCCATAGGAACCCAGAACCTGCCTGTTCAAGACAGTGGATATATTCTTTTTCTGTCTTCAAAACTGCAGTTAGACTATTGGAAGACCTATAGGAGACAGTTCTGTGGAGGAGCAGATATTTATTCTCAGAGAAGCTGTCCCCAATTGTCTTAAGTAACTGGCAAAAATAACCTACTCAGTTACTCCCTCAACATTGCATTTCAGGAGGATTTCATTAATCTGTGGTGTCAGGCTCTAAACATAACATGATTATCCAGACAGAAATAATGTCCTATTTCAAATAATGTCCATTACACTTCTGAATGTAAAATCTAAAGCTGCTGAGAGATAAGGAACATGTGGAAATTATGTAGTGAATCTCTTTGCAACTGGAAAGATTTTCTTCTTGGGTTTGGGAGAGGAAATGTTTGTTTAGCTCCTTTGATCTGCAGATGCTGAGTTGTCTTCAAGCAGGAACAGCCATTTCTAGCTGCTTTAGAATTTCAAGAAGTATTTGATCTAGAAAGGTACTGGAGATAATTCTCTATGTTTCAAAGGGTAGATAATGCATCACATGCAGTAGGAGACACCACTGTTGTTCCCTGAAGGATTAGACAAGGCTATCAGAACATCGTCGAGGAATTTGAAAACAGGCATTGAAACGTATTTGTTCTGTCACTTTTGAGGAATATTTGATGAAGCTTGTTTGATTTGATTGTTTTACTACTGTATGAGCTCGTTTATCTGATTATGGTATTGGCCACTTTCTCATTGTATTGAATTTTAATAGTCCCAAGATTAATTAGATGTGCATAAAGAACAGCTGCGAGAGATGTGAACCTTTTGTTCTGGATTTTTTTTTCTACAGCTTTGAGAAGAAAGAGATGAGAGATAACTGAGTGCAATCAAAGTGCAGTCATGCTCTTGATTAACAACATAATTAGTTAAAAATCTGAAAGTTTTGCAGGGAATATTTGCACTTGATATTAGGGCTCTGAACTGACTTGAGAGAAAGACCATGTTTGGATTTTGCTTTATTGTTTATAAATCTGATTGAATGTTTTAATGACAAAATTTGTCATTTCTTTTTTCAATAGGAAAATCAGTTAATAATAAATAAACAGACAAATGAGGAAGGTATGTTGGTTTCACTACTGTTACATTAACCCCAAAAGGGAAAGTTTGGTCCCCACTCACAACTATTTTGCAGCTGGATTTGTTCTAGTTCTCTTAATGTGCACCCAGTTCAATGTATGTGCATCCAGTTTAATGTTTTGTGGAGATGCAGACAGAAAAGGGCTTTTTTTTTTTTAATCTGTGGATCAGGACCTTCTCTTTAAAAAATTCAGCTTAGGTGGATGCTTTCAACAGGAGCACACAGGAGGTATGGTGCAGGCAGGAGAGTACAGACCTGGGGTGGAAGTGGCTGGGCATGTAAGGGAGGCTGTTGTCATTTTAACTAAGGGTTAAAATGTGTACCTTGTCTTTTTTTACAAAAAAGCCTATTTTTCTCTTATTTAGCTGTTAAAATAGTGAAAAAAAAATCTTCCAGGCTAAAACTGGTAAGAAAATAATGAGATTTGAATGAAGATTTTTCTGATAGGTCCTCCTGCTTTAATGAAAACTTTATTACCAATTAACATTTGAAAATACCTGTTTTCACACTGAGTGAAAATTATGTCAAACATTATGTATAAAAAATGAAACAACAAAAGAAAAAGAGCATTTTAATGGCTATTACTTGTGAATACTCTGTTTACTTGCCAAAGATAACACAGGATAGAGAGCTGCAAGTGATCTCTTATCTACATTTTATGTAATTAGATGCTTTTACTTTCATCTTTAAACGGAATAACCTTTAAAAAATCTTTTAAGCCTGTGGGATGGCACAAACATGACAGCAACGAATCTTTATGAGCTCACAAAATATGTGTTTGCTGTTCTAGAAGTTTATGCTTCCAGATTTAAGTATCTCCACTCCAAAGTACATCCTGTATAAAACTCTGAATTCGTTGGTGCATCTGCGAGTTTGCAATGCTTTCCTTACAACCACCTGTCAGTTTTAACTTCTCAAGTTCCACTTAGTAGCACTGCTGAGAATCATAAAAAATAGTACACTAGAAAGTTAGCAAACTTATTTTGTCATGCAAGGGAAACTATTATTTTCAACAGCTGGAGAAACTCTGTCTTGGCTATAATTACTGCCTCAAAAGTTTTCATAGTTTTCTAAAATGAAAAGTAGGTTGATTTGTTGTTGTTGCTGACATTTTCAGTGCCCATAAATCCCAAGGGCTTTCTTTGAGGACAGATCCATCCTTTTCCAGCAGAGACTTGGGGAGGACAGGAGTGAGGATTTGGGCTCAGGAAAAGCCACACCAGTTTGATTCTGCTCTGGTGTTGTTGATACTTTGTTTTGAAGCCTTTTCTCCACCCCAGTGTGCTGAAAAACATCACAGAGGGCTTGTCCTATTCATGCTGAAAGTCTGATAATTAGAAATTAGCTGTGCTTGCAGCTACTTCTTGGTGGTCTCATAAAAATTCCTTTTAATTCTGAGCAGCCCCTCAGTATGCAGAAATTCTTCAGTGCACCATCTGCTCAGGGCTTGTGGACATCTGCAAGTTACCTCTCTGTGACAAGGATATCTGTGAGCTGAGTGTCTGCAGCATCCCTAACTGGCTGAAACATTTCAAAGCCGACTACTGGTGAGAATGCAAAGGGGATTCTTGCATAAAATGAATGTGTGCTATGAAATAAATTACTGGGACATACTTGCAACTGTTTACCTTCTGTTAAGCTTGTTGCTACTGAATTAATTTTGGAAACATGGTAATTTAATTCTGCTAAAACTAATGTATGCATGGGATGTGTTTTTAGAGCTTTAAATCATCTGAGAACACTTACTTTTCTTAATTTATCACCTGCTTTCTAAAAATTTTAATTTGTAGTTTTTCTACTGTGCAATCAAAACCTTATTATTGAAGAGGCTGTCACTCAAAACTTCCTCCTTCCCTCCTGTGATGTGCAAAATGAGTTCTCTGTCAAATGTGCTTGTGTAATTCACTGGGACCAATTCTGTTCCGGATCTGATCCTGCTTTCACAGCTGTAAAGCCTGAGATACTCCTCTGAATATTCACTGCAAATTATCTGATCAGCTGTTATCCAGCCTCCCGTTAGCAAAACCAGAATGTAACAACAGGTGGATTTGCAGTTGGCTGCTAAATAGCCTCCTTTTTAAATTGTTGTCCTTAAAAAGTATAGTCATGTAATGCAGGAGCAGAGCTGAGATGAGGATGCCCTGTCTGTAAGGCACTGAAAGGCCCCTGTTTCACTTCCCTTTCATCAGCCAGAGAGAACAGATCATTTGAGCTCTGTAATCTGTTGCTGCTGATAGCTGACCTAATTTCTGAGTGCAGAAATGGCTTAGTAGCAATCCCATCTCTTTGATAAAGGAGGTGAATAGAAGTGGTGTGTTGTTGAATGGCTTCTGCCAAGAAGGTCAGCGAGTTCTTAAGGGAAAATGTTTGATAGATGCTACTAAATGTATAAGGCTTCTGCCTATTGCTTATTGACAGATTCTAAAATGAAATTATTTTCTCTCAAGCTTGAAGGTCATTTCCAATACGTGGCTTGGCATTAAACTCAGGATCACTTCAAATTAAATGCCAAGAGTGGAATCGAAAATCTTGAAAATCTTCATATGCTGCAATTACAAAAAACAAACCAATAAAGGGAGCACATTGAGACTCACAAATGTCAGAATACAACTTCAGGACATATCCACATCCATGACTAAGACTTTACTCTGTGCATGCTCATATTGCACAGCTGATAGACAGAGAGGCACATTGAACCTCACTGACATCCTTTATCTATTTAAAATAATTGCTTCCAATACATTGCAGGGAAAAGCAAAGTGGATGTATAATTAGACATATCCCTTGGTGGAAAGTCAGTCTATAGGCTTGGATGTCTCTTTATTTTTAACATCCCCAATGCCATCTGGAGGTTATTCTAACCCCCAAAAGTAAGACAGCTCTAAAACAGCTTCAACAGGGCTGGGCCCTGAGGTTCAATTATCATGCCTGGTGTCATGTCATAACTCATTAATTTTCAGAAATATAAATTTTTAATGTAATACAGCAGGCATAAATATTTTTGCCATTTGATGGGGGGAGGGATTAGAACACAATGGGAACAGAGCTTACTTGGAGTGGCCTTTTTGGACACATGGATAAGATGTCTGCTCATTAAGGGAGCAGCCAACTGCTGGCCATGGTTGATTGCATTGCCTTGTGTCTCTGGGAGGTATTTTTCTCTGATTCTACAGGCTGTAAAAATAGCCCCTGTGAGTCTGGGCTCAGACTTCCTGCCACATTTTCACATTCCATTAGTGAAATAAGAAATTTTCTATTACAGTACAGAAGGTAAAATAGGGTAATGCATTTTGTTTTAGTGTATGTGTATGCACTTCTGGAGCATGCCCCACAAAATTTTCAGTGGCTTTCTCTCTGTGTCTATTCTACTGGCCCCTAAACATCCTCTTATCCTACTACCCATTCCAAGGAAACTGTAATATTTTAAATTTAATCTTACTGTGTGTGGATTTGGGAAGCCCCAAGGGACATTTGGAGATTTTCCCTGTTCCTTGACTCTGTGCCTGATACCTCCACAAAGATGTAATCTCCTTTCCCCGTGCTTCTGCAGCTCCCTGAGGATGCTCAATGCACTCAGCAGCAATGGACATGGCAGAGATGGCCTGAGGGACAGGGTCAGTCCAGTGCATGTCACCCAGGGGTCTGTACTCAGCTTCCTGCCCCTTGTGCCTCTTGGATGGTGTTTCTAGCAAAGAGCTGCAGCATTCATGTGTCAGCTCACCTCCTTTCCAGTGAGACTGGTGACTTGGAAAGCCCTTTTCAAGAGTGATAGTGCATTCTGGAAGATGGATGGAGAAATTCTTGCTATTCATAATGCATGTTTCCCCCCAAGGACAAAGCCTGAAGTAATTCTAGTAGGATGTCAATGATAGAAATGCAATGGAAGTTCCCACCTTGAATTCAGATCCACAGTGCCGTTTAGCAGCTGGAGACCCCTGGAAGAGGGAAGGCTGGAATTTCCTGGTGGGTGTTATGCTGAGTGCTGCCAGGATGGGGTTTTGGGGCAGGATGGCTATAGTGCAGTGCCTCAGCTGGCTGTGTGACTGGATTCAACCCTCTTGGGACCTGCAGCCTTCTGTGGTGCTGTTCAGTGGCTGTATCCAAACTCCTCTCTGATTTACCAAAACCTTCCTGCCTCTTATAGGCAGACTTTGAAAAAGGATCCCTCCAAGCAAAGAGTGTCAGTATAGGTGTTTATGTGTACAAATACATTCAGGGCTACTTCCAACCATATAGAACAGCAAATTTTTAATTTGTCCCCAGTGTGTGATACGTGGCACTTAGGAATGTGGTGGAGGAACTGGCAGTGTTATGTTCTTGGTTGGACTTGATCATCTCAAAAGTCTTTTCCAATCTAAATTATTTCATGTTTCTATATAGAAAACAAAGGACTCCAAGTACATTTACTTTCTTGGTATGATAATTGTCTAGAATAGCTCTCCACCACCCTGAAAAACCTAGATCATCTTTTCAGAGTAACATTTATTGAGCTGTCACTAGAAACAGAAGATATTTTTTGCTGTTAGGTGTAATGTCTCTAATCTCCCTGTGTGTGGGTTTTTGGACTGGAGCAGATACATTTGTACTACTGGACTGCTGAAAAACCTTTGGCTGCAACACTTCTGTATATGTGAGATTTGCACAAAACAGATTAACTGTGGTGCATGTAAGAGGATGGCAGATGGTCAGCACAGTCCCTGGCATTATTCTGGGCTGGCAGCCCTGCCTAGCATGGGTGCTTGTGCTGGTGATGCAACGGAGGAATGGTGCAGTACCATCAAATGCTACTGCAACCATGGCATTGCAGGGCTCTGACAGCAGTGCTGAGAAAACAGCATTTCTGGATTATATTAGTACAAATTTCTACACAAATGGGCCTTCCTTGGGTCTGTGTTAGACAACTACCAAACCACAAAGTGTTTAGCAGGTATTTCTCATTTCCCTGATGTGGGATCAGAACCGATGCTGGCTGTGACCCTTTGTTTGCCTTGTTCTGCTTCTCCAGTGGCAGAGCCCCTCATCTTCCTCTCCTGTCCCTGGCTGAGCAGCCTCTGCCTGGCAAAGGGGGCTCTGCTTCTGTTCCCTGGGTATATCTGTCCAAAGCCTGGGACCCCTCCCAGGAGCATAAACATTAAATGTGGCACAGAAGATTTTTGGCATCAGCAAAGAAGGAAAGGCAAGAGGTGAGCTGAGAAGGGACAATCATAACCAGACAGCTGTAAAAACTTCCTAGTGAGCAATATAATACTGGAGTAGTCTGAGGAGGTGGTTAAGGACAGATGAGACATCTCATAGGCAGAGGTTCAGCTGTTCTTGCCCTAGGCAAGAAAATGTATGAGCTGGACCTGTGAGGTGCCTCGCAGCACCTGTGGTCCTGTAGGTCTGTCCTTGAGGCTCACATGGCACTGCTGGTGTTCCCAGGTGGTCTGATGGCTCTCAGCCCTCAGGGACCCCTCACTCTGCACTTGAGAGCTGCAGGGCACGCTCAGCCCGAGGGGTCTGCTCAGGTCAGAGATGCCTTGTGAGAGTTAAGCAGGAGGAATTTTCCACACAGCTAACATGCCCAGGATGAGCAGCCTGGTGGCCCCGTGTCCCTCAGCACAGGATCAAAAGCTGCCCTGGCAGTGCTTGTGCAGCAGGGTGAGGTGAGGGGTTAGCAGAGCACTGGGGGCTTGCAGCTCCTGGCTCACTGAAAGGCAGCATTTGAGGACAGCAGGGATGGAATTTTTCTCATCCCACACCCAGAGAGCACTTTGTGAGACAAGAAGAGCACAATGAGATGCAGCACCTTTCTCAGAAAAACTGCAGGAGCCACAAACTGGCTGCTTTTCTTTGTGTCCAGTCACCAGGATGAACAACTCATGTGTCAGCTTTTGTCCCCAGAGTGCCTTGCCAGCCTGTGAATGGAATTGCTGATTTACTCCCACACGAGAATGAGTTTCTGTGCCACAAAGTGTCAATAAGCACTAATTAGCCCAGATCATGTGCAGTGACTTTAGTCACTTGCAAGGCCCATTTCCTTAGTGCTTTATAAATCCTCCTCACATCACCAGGACTCCAGGTCAGGGCTCTTGTCATCCTGGCACAGCCCCACAGAAGTGGAGAGTCCCTCCAAGCTCTGCCTTTGTTCCCTGCCATGTGGAGTCAGTAATTCCCCTTGTATCACCCCAGGTTAGAAAGGCTTTTTCTTGTCTTCATAACTTCTATTGCAAGAGAAATTCAGCTGTTCACTGTCCTCACCATGGTGGAGAGAGAAGTTGTGTTGGGTTGTTGAGAGATGCTGCACACATGGTTGGGTTGTAATGAAAGAAAACTGCTCTTGGATTCCTGCTTTGATTCCAGACTTTGGTTCATCATTGCTCTGCTGGAGAAAAGCCTTGTGTGCAATCTGACATCTGGCTACAGGTAGTTTCCAAACAGATCTGTGGCTTGGGTCAGCAAAGCTCTTTGGTTCTTTGCTCTTTTTCTGGTGTCTGTTTTTGTGGACTTTAGGGTGCAGCAGATGTATTTTTTTCTTTTTTTCTTTTTTTTCCTTGGTCATCAGCATTACCAGAAGTAAAATAGTTTTTGATGAAAACATTGATTTGAGGCAGGCATGCTAAGACCAATGTCAGGCTGCTGCTGGCACCTAGATTCAATTTTACCTTCTATGAAATACAGATTTCATAAAATGCTCCATGACTTCTCTGAGCTGTTTCAATTATCTTAAATCAGTTTTGAAAAAATATTTCATAATCTTCAGTCATTCAATTTTCTTGACTTTTTGACCCTTAAATCCAATCTGTTGTATCCAAATTAGCTGGCACAGAACAAAAATACAATACTGGCAAATTAGCTGCCTTATAGAAGCAGTGGGCAAAATTCCTGCTTGCAGTACAAATCTGGAGCAAATTCAGTGGCTTTATGCCAGATCTGAACTGAAAGCAAAAGGGGGCTGTTTATTTTGAAGCTAAATTATATATAAATGTTGTACAAATTGTGTCCTTGCAAGAACATCACTCTTTCTACAGACACAAATATTTACATGATGACTATATAGCAGAGAAGCTGTGGCACTAAACTTTCAGGCATTTGCACTGGAACAGCCACATCACACACTTTGATTCTAAATGATGCTGCCCTTGTAAGTCTTTGCACCTCATTGTTTTTATGGCCAACTTGTCATTTTTGTAGATAGTTATAAATATGACCATAATGTATCTACAAGGACACAGTAATTAAATATAAAATTAATTTTAACACTGTGCAGTTTAAAGTTCTGTTCAAACTGTAGGTGATGTGATATTACATTTCAATGCTGCTTTCATTAAAGATATTACAAGGAAAAAAATCACTGAAAAGCCTCTGGCTACTTATTGGGAGAGGAGGTGTGAATTTTATTGTCCATCTAATTACTTGGCTGAAGAATATGAGATTTAAAATCCCATTTCTCACCCCAGTAGGGATGTTAGATATTGTTTTCTGGCCCAAATCCAAGCCAAAGAGTGAGCTTCTGCATACCAACACACCCCTGCTGCTACAGCTGAATGTCCTTCTTGCTGGTTTGTCCTGAAGAAGTGGTGAAGTGTTGCTTTTGCTGTCTGCTCCAAAGGCAAGTGATGTGACAGAGAACCTGAGCAATATAATGAGTGATGATTTGCCATCCTTAGAGCCTCTGCCAGGGAACCCTGGTAGGTGCAGATTGGTAGCCTGAGGGTCTGAAACTCCACCAAGACATTACAATTACCTTTACATTTTGTGGTCACTGGGAGACAAAGTGAACCTGGTGTGCAAGCTCAGAGCTGGCTGTGAGCTTCTGTATTGTCCAACAAACACCAGAATCCTCTGGAAAATGCACATTGAAGGAAAAGCCCCCTAAGCATTACTGAGAGAAAAAATAGTCTTATTTTAAGTTAAATTAATTAATTGTCTGTGCAATTTTGAGCTCAAAGACAAAGTGGGAATGTGGGAAATGGCAGTGGCAGCTGTGTGAGTGTTACATGGGCAGCTCTGAACTTCTCTAGCTCCATCCATGGACCAGGTCTTGCACCCACATAGGGAAAGCAGCTGGGAACAATTCTGCACCTACCTTGGAGATCCTAGAGCTCAGGGCAAGGCTCAAATCCCATCTCTCATTGTCCAGACAGATCTGTGGGATTTGCTGTGTAGAGCAGCACAAAATTCCCAGAGATACAAAACTTATTTGGCCTTTTGCCTGTGTGTGGTGTGGACATTGTGGGGGAGATCTGGTCAGGTCAGTTGTTGGGACCTGGAAGTCTCCCCATGAGGGCTGCAGCCACCCTGCTGATTCATAAAGAAGCCATAAAAAATTTGTGAACTAGAAAACAAGGAATGAGACAATGAATATTTCACATTTTCCCTCCAAAGAATAGTAATTTATTGAACATTCAGAGCTCTTAATTAACTATATGAAACAAGCACTCCTTCTCCCCCCACCCTCTTTCAATAAGGTTTCCAGAGCAAAGCAAAGGTGAGAAGTTGGTCTGGTTCTCCTCAGAGGATTAAGGCAAGTTGTGTAAGATATATTTAAATCAATTAATCTTTTCAGGTAGGTCCTAAATCATGTCATCAATCTATTTGATTCTACAGGCATAATCCTCAACATGCAGCTGTCATGTGCAATAAGCCAGGGAGATGCTCAGTTGCATTCAAGGGAAATAAATTTAATTATAAACACATCATGGAGTCAAACATTTCCTGAATGTGGAATTCAATGTCTTGTCAGCCTTCCAGCACAGAACACCATCAAAATTTTATAGGGAAGTAGACTCTGCCCTGAATTTATATGTACTGGCAAGCACCTTAACCAGAAGACAATTTCCTCTTTTTTAAAAACATTTTTTAATTTAAGGTTATTTTTGTCTTCAGTAGAATTATCCACAGTGTTAGGTAAAACTGAGAGTGCAGTTACAATGTGTCAGAAAAGAAAGAAATACAAAAACCTACCTGGTCCACATGGCCACAGCATCACACCCAAAATTCTGAAGGGACCAGAGGGACTGGAGGTGTGCAGAGGTGCAGCAAAGCATTCACAGCCCAGGTGTGGGGCCAGAAATTCAATACCTTGCTGTATTTAAAACCTGGTGCCTCCTTTTGGTGCTGATTGTTACTCAGCAGTTCTACCAAGGACCTCAGATGTGGGGCTGATGCCACTGGGATTTCTGGGACTGGGCAGTGGGACCAGAATGTCCCAGTGAAGATGAGCACCCTGCAGAGGGGACACCAGGAGCTGCCAGGGCTGCAGGGACAGCAGCCCTGGGTGTCCCTGTCTCTGACACACAAGCAGGGCCCTGTTAATGCTGACTGAGCACATCACAGGGCATCTGGAGTCACTACAACATGAAAAATCCTGTGCTTCTCTTTTATTTACTTGTTCCTGTAACTCAGTGTTGTCTCCTCACCTCCAGTTCTTTCTGCATTCCTTTAAAAGGAATGATTGACAGGGGTTTTTACTGTTTTTTAATTTATCATTTCTCCAGGTTATACTAAAATATTCCATAATTTATAATGGACTATTCTATAGCAGATGTTTTAACGGAATTTTATGCTTGGAAAATTCTGTGAAAAAAAGGCAGAAATAAAATTTTTGAACTTAGTGATGATCCCTTCAAACACTTTCTCAGAATGTTTCAGTTAGGGAAATGTGAGGTTTTTATTCTTTAAAGACTTGAAAAAAGTAAGTGCTTTCATTGTTCCTCCAGTGTTAAAGTGAGAGTCCAGCAGTGAGCAGCAAAGGTGAGATGCAGCAGAACTCCTGGGTGCTCACAAAAGCTGACCAGTGTAGTTCAGTGTTCTCAAAAGAAGGCAGCTGTATTAGTATATTATGTATCATAAATTTGTAATGGCAGAAATCTGTTCTTTAATAGCTTCATTTAGTTCGGAATAAATTTTTAATCTTCACTTTTTGCAGGCTTATTGTTATTAAAACCAGTTTCATGCTAGTTGGGGAGTTTCAGGGCAGCTTTGGTCCCACTTGAGGAAATAACATATATTTATTCACACAGCAGTTTTTCAGTGGGACCAGGTCCCACCAAATATTAAATTTTTCCCATTTTCCATGGTTTACTTTTAGGTTATTATATAGTTGCAATGTCCCTGGAGCTCTAAGTCCTGGGGCTTTTTGAGCCTGAAGCATAAGCCCAGCCTGAACAGTGAAAGCAGCCTTCTGCTGAGGGAGCAGTGCTGGGGCTGTGCTCCCCTTGGCATGCCTTTTGTAGCTGCAATGCTAAATCAGTTTCATTTACAACCACACCAAAATTCTGCTGGTGTCAAGGGCTTTTGGTTGCTTCTGCATTGCCCCTTTCTTCTTGTTGTGTGGGTTATGTCTGTGTGGGTTTGTATTTTCTTTTCCTAAGCTGTTCTGCACCTCTGCCTTGTGCTGTGTCATCAGCCACTGAGACAGAGAAGTCCTGAGCTGAGGAACAGAAGATCTGACCTTTTCCTCCTGCCAGGGAGATGCTCTGAAGTGGATGCTGGGGGCCAGGCAAAGTTGGTTGGGAGCTCAGTCCCGAGTTGCAGGGCAGGGGAGAGGCTCTGGGGTCACTGCTGCTGAGCTGCCTTGTCCTGCTCACAGATGGGAGGGTGGCAGCTCCCCTGCAAGCAACCAAGTGTGGCTGCAGCTCCTCTTCTGCCACAGCAGCTGAGAAAAGCTGACAAGAACAAGCAAGCCCAGAAACCCAGGGGGAAAGCTCAGGGGAGGAGAAGGCCACACTTTGTCCAGTGTGTAATACCTGCTGCATCACTCTCCCAGACAGACTACCAACATTATCTTTTCATATTACATTTTAATTTAGGTGGTGGCTGCTTTTTCTAAGTGCCCTTTAAATATGCTTATAATGCAGAAGATAGGTAGGAAATAGAGAGAGGTAATTACCTGTTCAACCCTCCACTGCAATCCCATGCATCATCAGGAAAAATCTGAGTTTAAGCCAGAGGAAAGGAGAGCCAAAGCACTGCTTATTGGCTTTCCTGAATATGTAGCATCTGTCAGGTATAATTATTTCACTTGATATCTTGTTAATTGTTTCCCCACACTTACCTGGGGTGGTGGCAGAGCAGGTGAAGGAGACCAGAATGCCACCTGTGTGTGCTGCCCACCCCATGGATGAGACAGCCCTGGTCCCTGTGCAGCATCAGGAGCCATTGTTTTTAGATGGCATCTTTATCTGTGTGGGTTTTGCCTCTGTCTCTGGTAACCTGGGACACCTTGCCTGCATATTCAACTACTTCCAATGTCTACCTTTTTTTTTACACATCTTAAGAAGACTTAAGAAGACTTAAGCTTTCACTGATGAAGCCCTCAGCAATACTCATGATATTCTTTACTTTGGAAAAAAATTTGTTACTCAAATTGTAGTTTTTAATTTATAAGAAACTAAGTATTTTTAATTAGAAATAGGTGCTAAACTAGATACTACTTGTGAAAAATAATTACCAAGTGTTTCAGTTTAAAAGCGTCTTCAAGAGCTTCTCAATATAACAATCATTAAATCCATAGAAATATTATCTACAGATAATTTCTCCATCTGCAATTAACACAGAATATTTTTCAAAAATCCAGTTGATGCCTTCATTGTTCTAAGTGCATAAAACTAAAGAGAGAGTACATCAAGGTAAAGATGTCAGTGTTGCCTTTGATTATAATCTGTTTATCCTGAGAACAGCAAGGATGAGCAGGTCCTGCCATGGCAAGATGTTGTCTGGCACTGTAGAAGCAAATGACCATGGGGACATAAATGCTTGAAGATGGCCCAGAAACTGGACACTGACCACTGCTGCCACTTTGTCCCACAGAAATCCAGGTGATGGTATCCCCATGCACCCTCTGCCAATCTCTGGGGAGGAAAGCTGAGTTATCACATGTGATTTCAGCCCAACTTACATAGAGAGGTCTCAGGCTGTCAGTGCTAAAATGTCTTGAAAATATTTGATAATTATAGATGACAATCTCCTAACTCAGAAGGAGATGGATTTGGCACAGGAGAAATCTGTATTTGACCTTCTCCTGATAGGGACAGATATGTTTCTAAGAACTGAAAATGAGTTATTTTCCTGGGTATAATTAATTCTGGCTGGACTACAAGATGATCTACACTTGTCTTTTTAATGGAGGGCAGCTTGGTAACAGCAGGTGCTGCAGGGTAGTAGATGAAATAAAATAAAATTTGGTGGAAACTGAAGCTACTTCACACTGAAAAAGAAACAGTAGTGCTTTTTCTGGGGAAAGGGAAATTAACTCTGGGACCAATTTGCAGAGGAGTTGTGGTCAAGTCATTATAACTGGAAATTTTCCCAAACATAGCCAGATTTGTCTCTCTGAAATCTGTGCTCTGGATCCCACAGCTACAGGACTTGTGGCAGAACCTTCTTTAGACAAAAATTACATTAAAGGAGGAGCAAGAGCTGTAATAAAGTGGGGAGAGTTTTCCTGATGCTCTTTTCCAATCCCTGAGAGGAGATCCTTTCTTGGTCCTGGGCTTATTTGGAGTGACAAGTTTTCATTACAGCTTTGTCTTTATGGATGTTGGGTGCCTCAGAGCCCTGACTTGTGATGGTTAGGTGTAATCTGGCAGTGCCCAGAGGCCACACTGACACCTGCCCCCTCTTTTTGGGCCCCTCAGAGCCAAGGGAAATCTCTTTAGCCCCCAATTTTGGCAGCTGGGGTTGCAGTGTGTGCCTGGAGCAGGTACAGCACCTGGGACAGACCCGTCTGGCTTCAGGACTTCATTTTTAAAGTAACTTCTCAGAGTTACTTTACAGAGCTCAGGGGGAAAGTGCAGCTTTCCAAAACCCAGCACTTTGCTTAGGAACAGTCTTTGGAGTGAGACTTCAGCTTTATGTGTTTGAGGACACTGGGGGTCAGAGCAGCTAATCAATGTTTAATTAGATCCAAGTGACAAATGTTCCAGTTTCAGTGGCATCACACTTAGTTGCAGCAGCAGAATTTTGACCCCTAATTTGGAGGAAAATGGGAGAGTTTTTGCCTTGAAGATTACTTGACCAGAGTCAGACTGTGAGCATATTGTTATGTATTTGCTTGTGCTTTAATTATTGCTCATTATTACCCTGCACACCCTATAAAAGTACCACTCTCCAGTTTATCCCTGCTGTCCTGGAGAAGCAGCACCAGTTAGTGCCTTAAGTGATAACTGCTGCCTCAAAAGTCTTTGGGGTACACAGACAGACTGGATCTTTTCAGTGTGTTCAGCAGACAACTGTTCCACAAAAAAAAAATGCAAGGAGAGAAAGCCATGGAGCCAGGGATTGGGCTCTGGTGGATGTGGAAATGGGGAAATGGATTTTCAAATGGTTATCAGGCTGCTCCCTGCCCTGAGAGGAGTTAGCAGGGGGGTGGCACACACACTGTGCTACTGCTGGTGGGAGGAATGAGGAGAGCATTACTTTACTCTGCAAACCCATTGTCAGGTTAATCACAAGGTGCTGCTCCCAGTATGGCAGGATGGAAAGAGAAATCCTCTGCCAGGGAGAAACAGCAGGACCCTGACTTGCCCCAGCTGAGTTAGATCAGTCACCCAGTGAAAGGTGTCAGGCTGTGCCTTAGACAGCCCCAAGAAAAGCACCAACAGCTCTTCTGAAGCCAGAGGCAGCAAAACCCATGGAAACATCACACACTTGGTCACAGCCACACTCCTGGACCTAATCACACTCCTGCACACTGAGCCATCTGCAAGAAAACTGCCTGGCCAGTCTGGATGGAGAGAGGGAAGGGTATAAATGTGCCTAAAAGACTTCCCTCCATGCAAATAGTCGCCAGCAAAGCCTTGGGTTTTTTTCAAGAATGGATTGCAATCTATTCACATTCTGCTGCATTAAATTAACATGACAGATTAGCTCACAGCAATGGCTCATTGTGGGGGAAGATGTCTGGAACATCTTTGCTGGGAGCAAAGTTCTCTGAAAGTCCTGCAAAAG
Organism: Peucedramus taeniatus; assembly: GCA_013400575.1. Lineage (NCBI taxonomy): Eukaryota > Metazoa > Chordata > Aves > Passeriformes > Fringillidae > Peucedramus > Peucedramus taeniatus. Next base: position 2,878,705 of record WBNO01023171.1, read on the forward strand.
GCCATCTTTGGCTGGGTTTTAGTGGGGTCCTCTTTGTCCATGACATTTTAGCCTGAAGACATCATGCATTGTTAAATCCTCCTCCTCCATGCTCCATCCTGGAAGTCTCATGGGTGACAGAAGAGATGTAAATCAACTCCTACCTTCCCTGCAATGCATCACATGCTTATCCCTCTCCTTGCTAAGTCCTGAGTAGTCTGGAAATTGCTGTGTGTGAAGGAAAGGATGCTTCTGAGAGGTAACCAAGCTGTGCTGGTTTCAGGGCAGGGCTTTGCACAGAGATGATTGCCAGTGGTGCAGCAGCAATGGAGAATTGTCTGCAAGGCAGTAGATTTTCCACCTGATGGAAGTTGTAATTAAGCAGAACACCTGCATGTAGAGGCTGCTGGGAAAGACTTCTGAAAATACCTTCCAGAAAGGTTTTTCCACCAAGGAGGCAGGAACTCTCTCCTGTGCTTCCCTTTAGATTAAGGCTGGCTCTCAGCAGACTGGTGAGCACAGAGGGACTGAGGGAGCAGAGGCCCCATCACTGGTGACTTCACACCTTCCTTGCATGGATTCATCCTCCTGGTGTCCTTTTCTGCTCTGTCTTAACAGCTGCAGCCAGTGAGGAGCTCTGCTCTCATCCCAGTGGAAGAGAGGAGGATGGAGAGCACTGCTGTGATTACAGCCCTTTCCACTTCTCCAGACCTCTGGAAATTGATCTTTATTAACACCATTGTCAGTTATAATGGATTCCTTTTCATTCCCACCACTAAAACAATTCTGGTGCCTGATCAGTCACATTATTGCCACTTATATTTAGAGCTAATTGATTCTCTGTGTTTATTTTCTCAGGCACAGAAAAGGCATCACTCATTGCTGAGCAGAAGCTGCCTCCACCCTCAGCCCTGCTCTTTCTCCATCAGGATGTGGTCTCTCCTCTCTTTTCCTGATCACTCAAGGGCAGATGAAGACATCCATCCCAAGAGTAATGAAACCCCATCCTCTGCACACCCTGAGGAGCAGGTAAGAAGAGACATGGGGAGGTGACATTTTTCCTGTCCTGACACCAGGGTCCTCCGAGGGCTGTCAGTACCAGCTCAAAGAACACAGGAGGAGCAGAAATCCACCCTGGTTCATGGGCAAGCATTAATTAACCCATAGCAGATGCACTGACACTTTCTGTTCCTTGCTTCAAAAGTCATCATTTCCAAATGCAGGAGGAAACTGAAGACAGGTCAGAGAGGCTGCCCCCAGGCAGCCAACCTTGCAAATAGTGATTTATTTTGGCAGGAAAAAGGAGGAAGAATGGATTTTATTCTTGGATGTCTGTCTTTAAGAAGAGGATTTGATTTCCTTATGGCTCTCTCTTATGTTTCTGGATTTTAAAAACACTTATAAAAGAATAGATATCTAGAATAACAACAAAAAAAGTGTCTTTTAACTTGTTTTCTATTGAAACAGGATTAGGATTCAGAGTCCTCTTTCAGCTGAAAGAGTCAAAAAGCTACAGCCTCAGAGGGAAAAAGGCTGGAATCATATCCAAGTGTTTAATATTTATCAGATGATGGTTTCTTTTCTCGTTTGTTTCAAAGAATAGGACATAAATAAAAGGAAGGGCACATTTCTTTTAAAATTTAAAGGACAAGATGTTGAATTTTAAATTTCTGTAGTAACATATGCATTGGTAATGTGCACACAAGGAGCTTCAGAACAATTAGAGCATTTCAATATTAGAGATCAAAAATAAAACAAAGGAGGGGATTCAAGCATGTAATTTGTTCATTGTTCATTTATCAGCTTCAACATGAATATTTTTGTATCTGAGACCTAGACTTGGGGCTGAGTTACACCATGCAGTCATGGAGCCTTCCTTTGAAAAGGGCTGTTTACATTAAAAAAACAAACAATAACAACAGCAGCATTCTTCTAACTGATCACAGCTGAAGCAAAGCAGTTTTATTTCCAGCAGAAGAAATTTGTTAAGAGAATTAGTGGCTGTCTGAGGCATCAAGCTGTGTGTGATAATGAGATGGGTTATAAATAGTGTCATTAATTCACATGTCCTTCTAACACATGCCACTCTAGTTAATGTTCAAATCCCAAATCCCTCAATGCAAAATGCACTGACCTCCTCATTAAAGTATCTGATGGAGAAGCCTGGTTTGCATGTAGCTGCTGCCTGGTGCTCCACATCAGGAATAATTACAGCCCAGTGTTTTGCTTCTCAGCTAACAGGCAGAAGTATTTCTGTCACAGAAAATGAGGCTTTCCTCACATCTCATGCTGCCTTTTCCAAGTGTTGGGATGTGTTATGGGGCAGCACATCTCCCTGGGCCCTGCAAGAAGAGGCTGCCCTTACACCACTGCTGGGATGCTCCTGCATCCTCTGAAACCTCTGCTTGTCTTGCAGCATCCCTTGAAATCTTGCTGTCAGGGCCCTAAAGTTAAATACACCTTCTTCAACACTCTGCTTACCCCTCTAGCAGCAACTTTTTTTGTCCAGGGAAGGGTCTGTGCTGATGGCAGCTGGCATTTGTCCCTGAGGTCCTGCTGAACAGGGGCACTGCAGACAGTTCCTGCACACTGGCCCCTTCCCTTGCAGGCAGCCTCTGAGGTTTCTCTCCTGTTGGAAAGGAAACACTCTTTATGGGGAGCAGAGGTTGCTGTTCCTGGGGCTCTACAGAAAGAGCCCAGCATTGTAAATCTTGCTAAGGGTGCACCATTACCAGTGAACAACTCTATACCAGCAGGAAAGGCAAAACTAAAATATTTTTTTCCTTTTTCACCATTTTTCTAACAGGCCTCTGAAGAATGAACATACTTCTGGAAAGTGCCTGGAGAGAGCAGATATCTTCCACATGTGTGGAGCTTCCAGTGAATCCATTCTGCTTCACCTCTGGGATGGCAGTGCCACAGCCATGTACAGCTGGGGCAGCAGCCAAAGGAAGCTGCTGTGGCAACCCACAAACTGCACTTTTGTTCTCTGTCAGCATCACATGCAGCCTGAGTAATATTTGTGCTGTTTCCATTCTCAGGGATTGAATGTGTTGGGTGTTTTCAGCAGGCGGGCAAACCACGTCTCTGCAGTATCATGGCTTTTGTTGGTGACAGTTTCCATGGTGTTGGTGTTCCCTCAGTCTCAGAGTTAGCACAGTTTCATTATCTCCAAAGATGGTGTTTAAATTGCCCATCTCATTAATAAATTAGACCCTGATAATTATGGGCTTTTCTAAATAATCTAATAAGGACAATTCTGCTTTGATGAGGGGAGTTTAACTGTAAAAGCAAGATTTATAATGTGCTTAGAGGAACTGGGATCAACAGGAATGCCTTGCCTGGAGACTGAAGGTTCTCTGCCCTGTGCACTTAAAGCCCAACTTTCAGATGGGCAAAGGAGCTACTGGTTTAAATGCATTAAAGTCACCAGGTCTCTGAAACACATCAGCATTTGCTTGTGCAGAGACAGAAGGATCAAGGTGTGCTGGAAGAGCTCCCTGCCCAGGGTTTGTAGGGGATAATTCTGCTCTGAGTCTGCTTGCCAAGCCAAAATGTAATGATGGTATCATGATATTGACTTACAGATCATGAGATATGTAGAAAGGAATATAACTAGTGGTTTTTTTTTTTTTTTTTTTTTTCTTCTTTTTTTTTGTTTTGTTTTGTTTCGTTTTGTTTTGTTTTCTTGGTTTTTTTTGGTTTTTTTCACTGTTAGGATTTAAGTCTTCAAAATGCACATACTTAGGCTTTATTCTGAGCCTTTTGGAGAAGCAAAGGAGGTGCTGAGAGTCTCCCTGTAATCACCTCCCCCTGGGATCTGCAGCTCCATAAATGAGGTATCCAGGTATCAGCAGAGCTTTTGAAATCACAGAGGTTCAGAGCTGGCTTATCCATCTGCAGAGGCAATGCCTTCCCTGTGGTGACAGGGAAATGCCACTGCTGGTGGGCAAGAATATTCTGTGCAATTCCCAGTGCATGTACTCAAAAAAAAGCCATAAATCCATGACAGGGATCCAAGTGGCCTCAGGACTAGGAAGGACTCAGGGCAAGTGGAGTGAAGAAGGAACTGGGCTGTGATTTTTTGGGCAGAGGAGCCAAAAGTCAATCCAAGGCTCCAAAACCAGCTTTAAATTGCAAATAACCAAAGTGTGAAACATCTACAGATGCCTCATTGTGTGAAATTATGCTCTTCTTAATCTGTGCAAAAATAGCTTTGTTCTGCAATAAGATTCTGCTGGCTGGCCAGGGCTGGCTTCAGTATCTCTGATGGGGTTCTTGTTGGGTTTCTGCAGTGCTGGAATTAAGATGAGTGTGTGTGTTGGCTGATTTTATTCCTGGTCTGAACTCAGCAGTTCTTCCATAGATTAGGTCAGACATTTATCTTTTCAGTGTTTATACTCTTGATGCCTTAAGTTTTAGCTTTCATATTTTCCAGATTCTGTACTGCATTAGTATAACTCTGAATTTCATATAAAGTGTTAGCAAGTTCTCCTCACAGTCTAGTTAGATGAAACAATCCTTTTCCAGCCTGAGAACCAAGGACACCGTTGCAGCTTCAGGCCCAAAAAGTGCAAACAACAGTGAACTGAGGAGAGCAAACTGGGAGGATGGAACTTCATAACCTGAAGCTGTAATTGGACAATTAACCCCAATATGAAAATGGACCAAAACACATAAAAGTGTGAAAATTCCTTACCTGTTATTTATCTTGGGTGGAGCCACGGCCGGGCTCTTGCACTGCCCAAGGTGTGTCCTTTGAAGGCCTTTTAATAAATCCCTGCTTTATTCTTTTAAAACTGCCTAGACTCTGTTTCAGTAGCCTCTTTAGGCATCACCCTGGTCCTCAGGATAGTGCACTTTGCCTGGATGAGAGCCTCAGGCCCACCTTTGCCCTTCACATTGTTGTGAGAGCTGCTGGAAGTGGCATAAAACAGGTATAGCTCTTTCTGGAAGAAATTAAAAGTGACTGTTTTATATTAGTAGATGTCACACACCAACTGGCTTGCAAATGTAATATTAATGCCTAAAAATGGTGATTATCACCTTTATACTTGCTTAATAGCATCGTTTTAAAGGGAATTACCAACTTCATATATTACACTCTTCCCCTACAGTAAATGGTCTCTCCCTGGTGTATTTTATTATTTACTGTAAATTCATTCAAGCAGTATATTTTGCTTTCAGTAAGGTACCCTCAGTTACTTTTTCTGTCCAGGATAAATTGAGATAAATTTTGCCTGAGCCTGGATTTTGCTCACAGCATCCATCTTTGCTCATGAAAAGTTGCAGCTGGAGTTGAACAGGAGTTGAGAAATGATAATATTGTACTGCAGAAAGTCACAGCTCACCAGTCTGCAGCCAAGCTGCATACAGAGGCCACATTGAAGCAGCCAGGAGTTTAATAGGAATTGAGAAACACAAAGGAAAGTGATGTATTCTCTAATGTTTATTCTGATAAAGCAATAAGAACATTACAAGAAAATGACACTAGTTATTTACCATGACACTGTGAGATTACACAGCAGCATATCATCACCCCAGGCACCATGGCTTGTCACTAGTTTAAATTTTTGCCCTTGGAGGGTTAAGAATTTATTGCTAGAGTTATTAAAAATGTTGCTGGAGTTGTAGAAATGTTGCTAGAGTTATAGAATAATTTTTGGAGGAGGTGGAAGAGAAGACTTCAAAAAAAAGATATCTCCATCCCTTTGTTGACAATTCCAAGTTCCCAAGGCTTAGCAAATCTCATAGCTATGACCACTGTGTTGTCAAATTGGATAAAAGCCTTCAGGCTGGCACAGATTGCCTTCCTGCAGAAGTGGTGGAGTCCTGCTTGATTGAAAGCTCTGGTTTCACAGCTCTTACAGTGGCAGTAAGATGTGACCTTGAGGTCGGTTGTGCTGTGCAGTGGCTCTGGAAAGACCTGCCCATGGTAATGAAGTCTCCATATTTCCATGCCTTTTAGGAAATCCTATTAGTTTCCCCCAGATGCAACATTTTTATGGGTCCATCTGGACTCTGGTTTGCACTTCCAGCTCTGGAAGCAAGAGAGACAGCCCGTGGCACAGCCCAGGGTGTGTGTTGGGGTGGATGTGGGCAGATACCCCATCGTGCAATGTCTTTTGTGGCAAGTCAGAGCAGTAACTCAAACATAGAATATGTATAGGTGGAAAAATAATATCCATTTTTTGAGTCCCCCAGGTTATGGGGCTGCCTGTGGCCATGGAATGGGTCATCAGCACTCAACATCCCAAACACTTTTCCTGCAGAAGTGGAAGCATGAACAGCAGAACTGTTCTGTTCTGCTCCTCTCTGAAGAGTCATCTTTTGCTCCTCACTAACATCAAGTGTTTTATTTAAAAGTGTTTAAATATGCAAAATTCATTTTGGATTTGTATTATTAGATTTTTTAAGTGGACAAGGATGCAATATTCTCATTACAAGGGAGAAATGTCATATTTTAGCTCAAAGAATGTTGTCAATGCCAGGTTACAAAACACAGGTAATGAAATATGCAGACTTTTAAAAAGGGCAGTGAAAGAAAGCCTGGCAGTGCTGCATGTTCTCAGAGAAGCAAACCTCTTTGTCAGCTCAAATGCACGTGGCAAGGGAAGGGAAACCTTCTGGGGGGTTTGGCTTGTCCTGTGGCAGAGAGGTTTAAAACATATCTTTGGGGATACCTCTGGGCATTGCTGGAAATCCCATTCAAACCTGACCCTTTGAAGCCAAGCAATGTGTTAAAACCCACAGTTTCCAATTCCCTCTGTGAGGGCTTACAATATGTTTTGCTCTGTAAATTTCCCTGATTTTCTTATGATACTGATGAAAGGGCAGGTGTGTATGCTAGAGGGGACTGGAGCACTTGTGGAAGATGCCTGGGCTCTGCTGAGCTGTCTCCCTTGACTCACCCTTGTAAAGCCTCTGAAGTTCATTCTGCCTGCATATGCTGCTGAGAAGAGAGGAGCAATTCCTCTGAAGATTTTAGCATTCTGTAAGTAAAATAGAATGATTTTTACATCATGGGGCTGAGACTTGAAAGCCAGTTGGGATGGATTTTGTTTAACTTCCCTATTTAAATAGCTTATGCTGTTTGAATACTTACACTTGTCTTTTTATTATCCCACCCATGTTAGTGGTAAGTATGTCTATATTTTGTATCTTTGACATAAAATAAGAAGGGGGCATGTAGGGATGCAAATAGGTATTAATCCATGTCTGATGTAGAGAGAGTTGATGTTACAGCCTTCTAGCCCAAGCAGGGCATGAAAATCTCAGGTGCCACTGGGCACTTTTCCATTCCTGCTTCCCTTCCCACTGCTCATTTTTCCTGTGGTTGGTGTCTTTTGGGCTGTCAAGAGCACTGAGCTCCCCACTGCCCTGTTGTTACCTTGCAATAACCCTGCACACATTGTAAGAGCTGTGAAGGACAAGGTCACCTCTGATACACACAAAGCCAATTAGGACTTACAGAGCACTAAACTCAAATTTCTTCAAGCCATTTCATTTTATTGATCAGACACATTTTTATTTCCAGATTGCTTGCTCTTGGGAACCATCCAGGTTTCCTAGTGTGAAGGACTGTGTAAAATGTAATGATTCAGCACTCCCAGCGTGGCTGTCTGTGGATTTTGTTAACCTTTAAGCTACATTTAGGATGCAAGACAGGACTTGAAGAGCACCATCATATATCTGATGCTCTTCTGAAAGAGTTCTCCAATTTGCATTTCCCTCATATCCTCCTTAAAACCAAAAGACATCTGTCACTTCTCTTGGTTAAATGCTAGGATTTTCCTGGAAGGGAGATTCCCAGCATGTGAGAGAGTCCAGCAATCCAGCCTGTGCATGGAATGATACTTAACTAATTCTTCTGCATAAATTTTTGTCCAGGATGGTAAGTTTGTCCTTGTGGCTGATGAGTCTCAGAACTGACAGGTGGCACTTCAGGTGAGAAGCTGGAGCTCACCCTCACTTCAGAAAATGCTACACAGATAAACAGCCACTGCTTCTTTACCAGGGTTGTGAGTGCTGGCTCCAGGCACATACAGACAGTTCTTGGAGTCTCTAGCATCAGCAACACAACTTTACTGCCAATTTAATGCCTTTTTGCACAGGAAAGATATATTATTTTTGCCTCAACTGAATGACAGACTTGAAGTCCCAAGAAAGGAAATACAGTCATTCTAGATCAATAGAGAGACATATACAGTCAACATTTGAGTATGCTGAGCAATAAAAAGAGCCCTATATCTTATAAATACAGGCACTTCCCTTATCATGTGCTTGAATTATAAGTACATGCACAGTATCCACAAGTGCCCTGCTTGAAGGGCACAGAGCTGAGCAGGTCTGCAGCCACTGAAACTGTCTTTTTATGTGTTTCTCCTTTTTGGTGATATAAATTAGACTAAGAGTGACTCTGGGAAGAGCCATTTCCATTGTCCTGGATCAGGGCATGCTGGGGGGTGCAGGGCAGAGAAACCCTTGCTGGTTCTGTGCAGGTCTGGCTTATGTTTAAACCAGGATCAGCCATTCTCATCACCCTAAGCAGCTCAGAAATCTCTCTTACTCTGCTGATGACACACAGGTTGCCAGGATATAAGGAATAACAACAAATATCTGTGACTGTAGAGTGACACTTGGAGCATCTTCATGTGAGGGATCTCCAGAAATATCTGCAGAGCTGGGGTGGTTGGTTATCCTAAGCAAGCCAGCTGTGCCTTTGGGCCAGAGTTCCATGAAATTCAGCTGCTGGAAATCCAGGCTGTCACACTTCATTAGAGGATGGCCACGGACAGGCATGGGGAGAAGAAGCTAGGCTGGGTGTGAATGCCTCATTTCCTTGAGAAATCAGACAAAAATCCCCCCAGCACACACAGGCTGGGTGTGCACAGCTCTGGGTGTGTGGGAGGAGAATGACAGCCTGCTGAGCCTAATGGGAGAGGAGCACTGAGAGCTGCTGAGATCCAGAGCCTTCCCTTTCCTCAGCAGCAGCCCAGCCTCAGTCTTGTGGATTTCCAGGGTTTTCCTTTCAATCCTTCAGTCATCATCTCCTCCTTTGAGGTAGTTATGGCTGCCCAGCTCCCTTTTCCAAGCCCATGTGGGTTCATCCCAGGGAAGCACCAAGCCAGGGAGCTGCACAAAGCCACCCAGGTGCTGCCTGGGGCCATCTGCAGGGTCACAGGCCACCTCTGCTCTGGAAAATGTACCACCAGTGCCTTGAGTCTGATGTGAGATGTTGTGTTTCTGTGCATCACAGGAACTGGATATTTAATTGTGTGGCAAGCTCCAAGGGACCACACTTGCCAGGTATTATTCTCCTGGACTACAAGCCAAGGAAGAACTGACCTGAACAGATTTCTCCCTTCTCTCACCTGAGGCTCTCATTCCTCTTTCAAATCACCTTTTCAAATTTCTTTCAAGAAACAATACCTCTAAATAAGGAAGTAGAGAATATATAATGACATATGGGAATATTTCTGTGCAATCCATCATAATCTCATGTTCCCAATTCACCTCTTTGCCTCAGATTCCCTTTGTTCCCCCTCCATCCTCCCACCAGCCTCCCTGTTTGTTCTTTTTCCTTTTGACTGCCCACTTTCACATTAATTTTAGCTTTCCTTCAGTCTTTTAATGCAGTATCTATTCCTTGAATTTACTATAGTTTGACATGCTGTTTCATGAGTCACTGCTGCAGAGTTTGAAGCAGATTAAATCACACAAACTAGTTCTAACAGCTCCCTAAATATAATTTGATTTTATGCTCTTTTTTGATAAACTTTTGTGGATTCTTTCATCCACACACTTGCCCTGAACAATAATGAAGTAAATACATGTATTTTTTGCACATGGTGATGACTGTGTGCTGGGGATGGAGGGGACCCACAACTTCCTCCCTTTTCTCTGTGAACAGGTGCTGAGATAACCCACCACAGAAAGCCTGAATCATATCTTCTTCCTCAGAACTCTTCTCTAACCCTGTTTTCCACCAATTAATTTAACTTTATGACCCAAGGTGAAGAAATTCAGAGGTAGCAAACTGAGTATGCATCCCCATTTGCATCTTTTTACCAGAGAAATGCTGCTTGGCAGCAACATTGATTCCCCAGCATTTTTGTGGCCAAAAATTACTTTTCTACAGTTTTTTCTCCATGATGCTTTATTGAACTTGTTTGCTTTAATACACTGGGAATCATGCTGGTGCTTAGAAGAATCTATTCTCTCCAAGCAAGAGCTAAATTTTCTGTACAGCTCCACTTTGCTTTGGTGTTTAATCATCCTCAGAAATTGTTCCTAAACTTGTATGTGCTACTAAGGACATTAGTCTTTAAATAACGTTGTGCTGTGGTGGTATGAGATGATTAGATTGGCAAGGATTTCTGTTGTGGTGTCATCATAATTTTCATTAGTACAGTGAATTATAACAGCTTGTTCTCTGCTCAAATTGATGTGATTACTACTCTGAAACCCTGGCACACTTCTCTAACACCTGACATCTGGAAGAGAAAGGTGGGAGGCAAAGCAAGCTCTCAAAGTTGCTGTGTGATGCACACTGATGGTCTCTTCATTTGTTCCAGCAGCTGCTGCAGCCAAGGGTAATGGCCTTTGTTGGTCAGCAGACTTAATGCAATTCTTGTGATGATAAACCAAATAGCTCTTGTGATTAGTGATGGAAAATGCCATCCAGCAATGTGTTCTGCTGAATATGCAGCAGCAGCAAAGAGCAGCACATCCTTATTTGAACTAAGGTAATGTGTCAGAAGCAGGTGGATGAGTTGGAGAATTATTTTAAAAGAAGAGAAAGCATGCATGGAGTGTACAAGGGTACATCAAATTTAAGGCCCATATCAAAATAGAAATTATTGTTATAGCTTGTTAAATAGAAGATTGTTCTACCAGCAAAACTGTAAATAAAAGCATTTCTACTTTTCTAGCTCATCCTACAGGGGATGCCCTTGCATGATGGTGATCACAGGCAGTCTGGTACTGCACAGGTGACATTGCTTCTGCAGGAGCTGCACAGATCACACATCTGCCTTGTGCCCAGCTGAAAAGTCGGGCACAGATGTACCTGCTCTTCTCTGGTGGGTGTGATCTGGATGGGAGCAGCCACCACTTCACCCCTGTTCTCCCCTGAGTGGAGGTCAGTGGCATTGTCAGATCAGTTTTCTTTGCATCACCAGGGAAATTCCATTCCTGCAGCGTTAGGCCTCTCAGCAGCAGCTCAAAATGCAGACCATGGGCAATGAGTTTTGGTGCAGACATATATATTTCAGCACTCAGGACTGGTGGTGATTCTTTGCACAGTGATCTTGTTCCCTGCAAAGTCAGCAAGTCCCACGCGCTGCCAGTTCTGAGAGTGTCCGACAGGAAAATCTGATTTGTACTTCCACCATTAAGATTCTATTTCCAGCCCAGAAAATTATGCTGGGTGACAACAGGCAGCCCAGCTCTGTAAAATAGTGTAGACAAGACTGTCACATTGCTGCCTTGGCAGAATAATCTGCTCTGACACTGAGGAAATCACGGCACGGGCACAACCGAGCCCTGACCCAGCTGGGGACGTGCACGAGTGTGAAGCTCCAGCACTGCCACCACAAGAGCCCTGGGTGTGCCACAAGTGACACCAGGGCTGGGGACATGCCCAGCACCAGGAATCTCCAGGCACAGCCAAAGTGCCTTCACTGACATTTGTGTGTGAGGCACAGCTGTCTGAAGCTGAGCCCCAAGACATCAGAGCTGGGGTGTCCCCCATGGGCAGTGCCTGGGGTGTCCCCCATGGGCAGTGCCTGGGGTGTCCCCCATGGGCAGTGCCTGGGGTGGCCCCATGGGCAGTGCCTGGGGTGGCTCCCATGGGCAGTGCCTGGGGTGTTCCCCCTGGGCAGTGCCTGGGGTGTCCCCCATGGGCAGTGCCTGGGGTGTCCCCCATGGGCAGTGCCTGGGGTGTTCCCCCTGGGCAGTGCCTGGGGTGTTCCCCCTGGGCAGTGCCTGGGGTGTCCCCCATGGGCAGTGCCTGGGGTGGCCCCCATGGGCAGTGCCTGGGGTGTCCCCCATGGGCAGTGCCTGGGGTGGCCCCCATGGGCAGTGCCTGGGGTGGCCCCCATGGGCAGTGCCTGGGGCTCTCAGGGGCAGCTGTGCCTCAGTCAGGCTCTGGTACAGACACAGCAGGGCTGCAAAGTGCTCTGGCACTGCTTTTGCTCCTAAAAAATACCACAGGAACAGCAGCAGCTCTACATCCAACTTTTCTTACAACAGAGTGAGGACTTGTGGCTGCCATTATCACAGATATTTTCTGTACAGCTGCATATTAAACTTTTAAGAAAATAACTAAAAGCCATTAATCACTAGCATATTTCTCACTACTGTGGTGGCCAAGGATTACTTCAATACTTATTTTAATGGATTTCTCAGCTATGAATGATTTTAAGGTTAAAGGTCTTGCAAGACTCTTTTTATAAGCTTTCTTAAATCTAATCCATCACTAATTTCCATATGTCTTGCACAGCACTAGGATAATGTAATGCATCACCACTTAAATCCCTCTCTGATAAAATTATCCCAGGTATTACAAAAATTCAAAGCATTGTTCTTAGCTATGTGAGCCTTTTTCAGATGTCTCACTAGTTAAGACATAAGCCTAATGTGCTCAAATTTTTTTCCTTTGGGACAGCTGGAATAGGAGGTTTAAGATGATACCTTGGCAGCTTAGATTTTCCACATCAGCAAATGTCACAGGCACAACTTGCTTTTTTAATGACAGTTCTTAATAGAGAACAGCTAACTTCCTAATCTTGTGTCTTATTTTTTGCCCCCAGTTCCAGTGTTTTTAATCCCACAAACCAACACTTTCCCTCTAATGTCATGTAAAACACTGATGTGACTCTTTTGCTCTTTCATCATTGATTTCCTCAAATAAATTTGCTACTCCCTGCCATACAAGATGTACAACCATCAGTCTAAGCATCAACAGTACTCTGCTTCTGACAGTTGCCTTGTTGGTTATCCAGCCATGATTTTCACAGGCGAGATGGAGATGGGATTGTCCAACTAACCAACTGCATCCTCAGCTAAGACCAGACAGCTCTTTGCTTTCCCTACCCTGTCAAGAAATTTCTGATAAATGGTGGGAGAAGGTTAACACGAAGCTGAGCCAAGTCTACCACAGTATGTGTTACAGGGAAAGTTTGTGTCCAGGGTCTAGGAGAAGCAGGCAAAAACCTGATTTTTCCAAGAAGTCTAAGAAAAATTTGAAAATACAAGCCTGTTAGCACATCTCAAAGTCAATATAACATCTGAAAAAGCACAGAACAGGAGATAAACTGGAAAGGAAGCATTGCAAGTACATTGGAAAAAAACATGGTAATGGAAGTCTTGTATGTGAAGTCAAATGTAATGGTTGTGGCAAGAGAAACCATTCTATCAAAGCCTGCAGACAAAAAAGGACAGGAAAAAATAGCACAGGAAGTGAGCAGTGATGCAGACAAGGTGACTGTACAAGTTCTTGACAATATCTCAGCAACAGCAGAAATAAATTGTGTACATTCAGCTGTCCTCTGATGCAAGAATCTGCTGGTGCAGCCCCTGGGGAGCAGCCCCCTGAGGAGGAGCTGCAGGAGGTCACCCAGAGGGAGGTGAGTACCTGTGGGAAGTTTATTGGATGCTCTGTAATGCAGCTGTGTCACATCTGGGCTGTGCCAAAGCTGATTGTCAAGCCAAGCTGAGCCAGCAGTTCAGGATTAGGAGGAGCTGCTGAAAGCAAAGGCAGACATGAAATTACAGAGAAACCAAAGTTCTCTGAAACTCTCTCTGAGGAGATTTGTTGTTTTAACCTAATGTACCTGACACCTGAAAGCCCTTGAATACCATCACCAGTACAGCTGCACTGTACCTGAAAGGAATAGAAAATTCACCCTTGGCTGGGTATGTATCACCTATCCAAGGCTGCTCTGTGCTTCTAGGTGCTAAGGAATTACAGGTGTTTCTGAAACTATGAGAGGCTCAGGTGGTTCCCCAGCTGCAGGCTGGTTACTTTCTGAAAACAAGCTTTGTTGGGCCTTGCAATAGGGAGGACTCACTCCACTGGGTTATTCAGTGCAAGTCCCTTGACAGCCTTCAAATTGCAAGCTTCCAGCCAGCTTTCTGAAACCAATATGTTTCTAATAAGTGCTTGCTTTATTTTCAGGTTGCCATTAAAGTGAAGATTTGCATCACGTTATTAAAATAATGTTGAGAATGATGTGACCTCTATTCATGCCTCATGGCCATAAATGATTTATGCTGAGCCCACCCCCATCCTCCCCCTGTACTGCCTCATCTGTGCTGACATTTCCTTGTGAATATTTAAGGTGATGTCTGCTCTCATCTCCTGTTCAAAATCAAACACAAGCACACTGCAGCACACAAGGGGAAGTGGATCTGCAGCACACAGCACACAGGTGGTGAAGGGACACAAAGGGGTAGTCTGTAAAAAGGTAATACTGAAAATGCTGCTTTGGGGTGTGGGTTGAATTGAACTCTCATCAATAAGCCTTTGAAACTTGCCTAAAATGTGATGCAAATATTGTAGTCCTATTACAGCCTCTCCTTATTTCAGTGCAGGAATGTTGCCTGGGGCAGGAGTTGAGTGTGGGTGATGGCACCAAATATGAAGGGCACGGGGTTGGCTCAGCCTCCATGGGAGATTCACCCACCCCAGAGCAACAGCTGGACCTTGCAGAGCCCTTCCCTCAGTGCCAGGGTCTGCCTGGGAGTTTGCAGTGCCAGGGAGGGCAGCTCTGCAGCTGGGGCAGTGGCACAGCTGTGTCTGGCTGCATGTTAGCCCAGCCAGAGCTGGCTCCTTCAGCAGGGCACTCACCTCGTGGGACAGCACTGGTAGCAAAAGGCATTTCAAGACACTCCTGAATGCGGACACTAGATAATTAGTTTGTTTATTGAAATGACACCACACTGCCTGCAGGGCCATGTGTTAGACCTTCTCAAGCAATATATATATAAAGAGAGAGAGAGAGTCATATATATATATATACATATGTACATAAAGCAAATTTGATGCTTCATTTATGTATTCTTCTCATTACAACCTCTTGGACATACTCCTGGCCTATGATCCAACTGTCAAAAAAACAAAACACAATAATCTGTCCCTAGTGCCTGTGGGGTTTGTGCTGCAGAGCTACTGGAATATGCACAAGATATAGGAAGGACAGGGACACTGGGGTTATTAATAACCTGTCTTTGCCATGTGGCTTTGTAGCTGAGCACAGCCCATGCAAAAGCAATCCCTGTCTAATTCTGCACACTCTGGGTGAGGTACTGAAAATAATTCAGTCTGCAAAGTAAGGACAGGCTGGAGGGAATGGGGCTGTCACACCCACAGGGCACTGTGTCCTGCCACATCCTCCCTCCCTCCACCCACTCCACCTTTGGGGCTGCCCTGTCCCCTGGGCTGAGCCATGGCTCTGCTCCCTCTCTTGGTCATGAGGAGTCTGCCCTGAAAATGTGACTGCCCCAGGCTGCTGCTAAGAGCAGCAAGAAGGATGCTGAACACCTTCCAACTCCCCTCTGCAGGTCACATCTGCTTTGTCCCCATTCTTCATCCTCCAGAACCCTCCTGGTGCTGGGCTGAGCTTACAGCTCCCCTTCCCTAGGATGCATGTGAAAGCCAAAGGCTTCTGCCAGATTTCCAAGGCTTCAGCTTTCCAAGGCCCTTGCACCTTTTAGTTACTACAGGGAAATACCAGGACTTAGGCAAAACCTCTAGCATGTGCATTTTCCCATCTGCACTTTCTTACAGTACTCTCAAAGCCAGGTGGGATTTCCTCTCCTTTCTCCTGGCTTGCTTTTTAGTCCCTGTGAGTGGAAACTGGGGTGTCACAGGGCCATTTGTGACAGAGGGAACTGGTCCTCTCCATCTCCCTGTGCTTCCTTGGTTCTTTTGTTGCAGTGGCTCTTGCTTGGAGAGTGTTCTCTGTGTTTGAAAAGCTCTCCATGCTTACAACCTCTGGAAATCACACTGTGAGTAGCTTTGCCTGTTACACAAATTTCACCAATACATTGCAATATTGGGAGATTTTTGTCACCTCTGGCAACATCATGACAGCCTCATGTGTGGGAAAAATAACCCAGTGCCACCTTTGGCCACGTTGGGATGGATTTGAGTCATGCAGATGACAGCCATGCAGAGAATGGGGACATCTTTTTGTTCACTGTTACCACAGGCTTCATTTACAACATTAGTGTCTGTTCAAAACACCCTCTAAGCAAAATCTTGTGTATTGTTCATAATTTTTACATCTGGGTACTCTTCTGGGAAACCTCACTCTATGCTTTTGGAATTAAAGTATTACTGTAAGTGCTTTTAAGATTATTCAGAATATAAACATTTCAGTTGTGCAAACCCATGAATATTCATTCACATGAAGTTGAGCTTTTGTTAGATTCAGCTCTTGATTAAGGTGTTGGACAAAAGATATTCTTTAGGATACTTTGCATGTGTATTAAGGGGCTAAATAATTACCTGCATTGTCACTGTAGTTGCAAATATTAATTTCAATGCATATAGGAAATTATGTTCTTCAAAACAGAACCAGAAGTGATTAGAATTTTGTGGTTATGTGTTTGTAATATGCTGGTAGAAAGAGCTGGAAAATGTTTTGATGGTTGTTCACTGCTTCTCTCTCTTTAAGGGGAAATAGTGAAGGACATGTGGTCCAGTCTGAACCGGCAGAGCATCTAATGGGATTATGGTGCTGTATTGCAGAGTGTGTTCTGCTTAACTCAATAAAAATGCTCATTGCAAGCAGTGCTATTGTGAACCTACCAAAAAGAAGGAGACTCCTTTACCCACGTGGTGATCAGGCATTAGAGGAGGCAACATCCTCAGCTCCAACATGATTTACTCTCAGCACAGCCTGCACATCCCTGGGCTGGCCTGAGGAGCCCCCAGCAATGCAGAGCCCTGGGAGAGACTGAGAGGGGTGTGAGCCTTTTGGGGCCTCTCCCCACTGCTCCCCCAAGCTGGGCACTGCTCTGCTGCAGCTCTGCCCTGGCTGGCCCCCAGTGCCAGGAGGGAGGGCTGGTGCCAAAGAAAATGCATTAGAACAATTTGCTGGCAGCTATTGCAACTGAGGTGTGCAAGAACACCCCTCTCCTTGTGCAGCAGGGTGGTGACAACAAAGCAGGGAATTTAGGGGAGCATCCCAGGGGGAATAAGGGCAGGCTAAATGTTATTTTTATTACAGACACATTATTTGATTAGAGAAGGTGGTGACAGTGCAAGAGGCATTTTCTCCCTTCTCTCAGTTTTCTATTACTGAGGGCATTAATCCAAAACCAAACCAACCCTCCTTACCAAAATCTTACTTATTGTTGATCATTCTCCTTCCCTGCTGCAGTCTGTGATCCTTCAGCTTGCTGGCATGCTTCAGATGATATTTAAAACATCATCAGATGGTAGCTGGGGATAGTTAATACCCACAGATGTATTTTTAAAGCATCATCATCAGATGGCATTCACAGAGAGTTAACACCCATGGATATATTTTCTGTGCATAGGTTTCCCAGCACAGGGACTGCCTTCCCTATGACACACCACCCAAATACAGAAATCTTCACCTGTAAGAGGATCCCATGGTATTGTGAAGTCAGAGCTTTGGAGTACTCTCTTGTGCAGCCATGCACTATGTTTAACATCCCTAAAATTTCCGGGAAATGAGGATCCCCCCCATTCAGAAAAGGGAGAAAAATCCTTTAACTCTGAAGAACAGAAAGACAAGCAGTGGGCAAGGGCAAGTGGTGCCCAGGGAAATAATCACCCAAACTCAGGAAGCAAGAACCTTGAAGGAAACAGAAAATTGAGCTTGGATAATTTTCCAACTCATTAACTGTTGAAATGGAGCAAATTCTACATCTGGACCTGCCTTCATTAAATTGCAGGGTTGAGTCACATTGACATCTTACTGCCTAAGCCCATGCCTCTCTAACCAGAGCAGGGAGCCAATCCCTCAGACAGGCAGTGTTCACAGCAGTGCTGTCCCATTCCACACACACCCCTGCAGCAGCTCCAGCTTCCCCATCCAACATTTATCACCATCTCTGCTGCTCAAAGGCACAGCAGCCCATGTCACCTCATTCCCTGAAATCCTGGAGGTAAAACAAGACCCAACATACCTTGGAATTGCTGCTGCTCCTGCTCTTTGATCCCACCAAGGTGCCCTGGAAATGCTGCACTGTGGCAGTGCTGGGGGATGAGGAGCAGCCCCAGAGCAGCTTCAGCAGGACAGCTGGCTGCTGCATTGTGCTACACATCTCTGTGATTCTGACAGCTCAAAAAGTTTGTGGCCCAGGGGGCCCAACAAAATATATTAAAAAATAGATAACACACATTTAGTCCCCCTCAGTACATTTTTAGGCACCTACTTTCCAGCTGGGACAGACAGGATTTGAGTTGCAAGGAGCTGAGATCAAGCTTAGCAGGATGCCCACACATTTCAGCATCCCACACACTTAATACCCATGATTGTTACAAGAGAGCAACTAGTCTGTAATTAGAACAGACATTGCCAGAGCTGCCTTTGTATTACTTATGAGTCATGCTGCTAAAATATTCTTTATTCATTATCCAAGACCTTTTCATTTCAGTGCCAGCCATTACCATGTTTCAGGCTACACAAGACTCTGCCAGACTTGTCAAAGCCAAGTGCATTCTGATAGGGATCTTCATATTTAATCTGACAAAGAGTTACTTCACAAAAGAGAGAGATCAAAAAGGTTCAAGACAGCCTAAAAAACAAACAAACCAAAACAAATCAAAAAAACCCAAAACAAAAAACTCAGAGAAAAAGAAACAAAAAACCCAACCAACCAAAAAAACCAAACAAAAACCACAACCAAAAACAAAACCACAAAAAACCCACAACAAAAAGCCCCCCCAAAATATGTCTCAAAGTAAGGGATTTTCTCCTTTTTGCTTCTCCAGGCACACATCACAGTTAGAAGAACCACTTTAAAACTTGTCTTAAATTGTTCTGTCAGTTAATTACTTATTTGTATTTTAATGTCTTTCTAGTCAAACTGAGAGGAAAAAGGCTCATGAAGAACTCAAACTGAATAGAAAACCTTTTTTTCTTCTTTAATATAGTGTATTGAACAGAAAGGGGGGAATACAGCTGAAATGTATTATGACAAGCAAATAAAAGTAATATCAGAAAATTCCTTTGGGCAGATTCTGTTCTAGGCCACTAGTATTTACCAAGATTCATTTTTTTATTCACTGTGTTATTAAATCACTGGGTTGGAAAGTCCTTGGGTCATTTCAAACCACTGTCTCATTGATTTCTTATTCCTAAAGCCTCCATAATATAGGAGCATCATTAGAGCTGATGACAACAATCCCTCCATTTCCCTCAGCAGTGGGCTAATTGTCTAAATGTTCTTTCTGCTGGAGAAGAACACTGATATTAATTCAGGCCCCAAGATCAGGTTTGTAAATAAATGGTTAGGTTTAAAAAAAATATTAATTTGACAACTGAAAGGTTTCTATAAAAAAACACAGCAGGAAATGAATGTCTCAGCTTCCCAGCTTTGATGCAGCCATGCAGATGCAGGTAGCAAGCAGGGATGCAGCATGGCAGGAGAACATCCCACTGCACAGCTGGGGCCTTGGGTGCTCTGCTGCTGCTGCTTTAAAGACTATTTTTGGTCCTCATATTGCACCTGGTATCCTTTCTGCTGGAGCACAGGCTGCAGACAGAGCTGCCTCCCCTGAGTCTCACACCTTGAGACAATGGTGTTTCTCTATGCAGGTAATTTCACAGTGTCATGTTCTGCATTTCTAAAATATTTTAGAGCTTTCTTGAATTCTTTTCAGATTTATCTGTTTAGTTTAAAGACTTAGTATTACCAAGAAGTGGAATTCATTGCTTTATATTTTGGAAAGCACAATCTCAAATGTTCCTCCTTCTTAAGTTGAAAGAGCGGCTTCAATCTGAAGTTCCTTGAATTGTGTTTCAATGAGCATTCAACCTTTGCCCTGCACAGAGAAATCTTCCCTGCTTGGTATATCTTTGTTAATGTATTTTAACTTATTTCTTCTGCTTCTATTTTGTTCTCATAATTTAATCAGTATTTCTCTTTAGCCTTTGGAAAACTGCTGTATTTACATTTCAAAGAGCAACTTCTTTCCTCCCAGATCTGCACCTGAGCTGGAGCACTTTGCCTGAGGCATGCAAGTATGAGGGAAAGGGAAAGGGAAAGGGAAAGGGAAAGGGGAAGGGAAAGGGAAAGGGAAAGGGAAAGGGGAAGGGGAAGGGAAAGGGGAAAGGGAACGGCAAAGGGAACGGCAAAGGCAAAGGCAAAGGCAAAGGGGAAGACCAGCCCTGGTATCTGGTGGTGCAATGCTGAAATGTGTAACAGATCACTGATGCTCCTGGTGCCTGAGACAGACCTGTCAAGTGTTTTGTGTCACAGGAAATCAAACTGGAGTCAAGCATTATTATTGAACTATTTCAGTTTAGCCATCTAAATTTTTCCCAGTTAGGAAGGACATGACAGAAGTACAGTATATAGTGTTATCAAGAAGATATCAAGAAAGAAAACTTCCAAAGCATTAAACTAGAAATAAAACAAAATTTATATTTTTAAGCTGAAACAATTTTTTTTTTCCCCTGTGACATCCATATTCTTCCTTTCAATAAAATCCCTGGGTGCATCCATTTCTGAAAGCACAAAGAATGTATTTACTGCCTTCCAGGAGAAGCCATGCTCTGTGGCAGCATTTCCTGCAAGAATTACAGACCTGGAAAAACACATCCACATCCGTGTGGGGAATGGCACCAGCTCCTTCTCCCAGACAAAACCCAGCAGCATTTCTCACCTCGTGCTATGCTGGGAGCAGCCTGCACACAGAGGGGGATTCTGCACCTCTGGGAATGTGATGCTTTGGCACAGCAGGGAGGGACAGGACCAAAACACCTGGGATGAATCCCAGCACAGGCAGACCAAGAAATGCTGGCTTTACTCAGCTTTTTTTCCTCTCCCTTTTCTGGTACTTTTGACTAGCACTAAAAGCACGTGGCTAAAGACCCAGTGGTCAGTTTAGGCTTGAGCAAATAAAGGTAGGTGACTAAAAGTAAATCTATAGGAATGACCACAGCTGCTGTTTCCAAATCGTGGCTGAAGGACTTTAAAATAATGGAAACTAACACAAAACTGCTTCTGAGAGCCAGAATAAGCACTAACAGGCACTAAATTGTAAATTTCTTCATTAACTCATCTTTCTACTGAAGAAATGAGGTTTCAGAGGGAATTCAGGAATCATTTCTTCCACATGAAAAATTTGTGCACTTAATTTGTTGCAGTAAACTGCTGCTCTGAATGCTGAGGAGGTCTGTGTTAGGCAGATGATGAAACAGCATCTGCCTTAACTGCTTTTCCCCCCCATTTAACTAGTAAAATATTTCCATTTCAGTGATGAGATGAAAAGCACAGTGGAGAAAATCACAGGAGAAAAGAAATTCCCAGATTTCTAAGCAGTGCTTTAGAGGGAAATGGCTGATATCACCAGACTCAGCACAAAAGAAAATAATGGAGAATTTTTTAAGAAAAGGTTTACAATGAACAAAGAGAGCAAAAGCATTTTGGAGGGGCATGCAGCACACAAGTGGGATTTCAAAACAACACAAGGGACTTGTAGATAGAGAGATACATCTCTTTCTTTATCAAAACTCTTAGACTTGTCTTTGATCTAAGAACAAACAATGACAATGGAAGGATTTACAGACTGGGGAGTTTGAAATCTGAGTCTGGTTTCCATAGATTTCCAGTTATTCAGAAGAAGGTAATTTGGAACTACAGCCTCATGGTTGTGCCCAACATTGGCTCTGTGTCCTCTGTAGATGATCTGTATATCTGTATCATCTGTAGTGATAACATCTACCCCATTGTCACTCCCTCCAGTGACACACATGCAAGAAGCAGCACAGATGTGACAGTGTCACTGCAGGACAGTGGGACCTCACTCATTTCACAGCTGGTTCAGCTCTGGAAGAGTTAAAGACCCTGACCTTTTCTTCCTTAAACAGTGTCCTGGATACTGGGTTTTAACACAGCTTACTTCATGTAAAATATGCCATTTTTTAAAAACAAATTCTGACTGAAATATTATTAAACACTTTTTCCAAATGCTTGTTCTTTTTCACTCCCTCCAAGTATTCAGTTCTCATCTATTACATCCAACACCTTACTGCACATAAAAATCCATCATTGCATTTGAAGTGAAATCAGAAGAGCTTAAATTGCTCAGAGTCTTGGGAGGCCCCAGCCCCATTTACAGCAGGAATGCATTCAAGGATTCAGCCTCTGGATTAATCCCATGGCTCAGTAGATGGATCCAAGCTTCAAATTGAAGAGGTTTGGAATACCCAGGTCACTGAGCCCAGAAATCCTTATGGTCAGCAGTGGGATCTCCTCACAGATATTTTGCTGCAGGATTTTTGCTGCAGTCCCCTTCCCTGCAGTAGGTGCAGTGCCCAGTGTGTGGTTGTCCCACTGCAGATCAAAATTACCAGGAATGAGTGAATTACTGGGCCAACACTTTTAGAGCTGAGAAAATGGATGACTGCAAAGCAGATTTCTTTTTCTTGTAACACTTTGGCAGAGTCCTTAGCACAGAAAAGGCATCATTCCCAAAAGTGTTCAGAAGAGCAACTGCTATCCATCATTTATCCTTCATGGTTAGCACAATATTTTGGGCTTCATCACAGTGGTAACCTCTGTTGGCATTGCAGATGTTTTTTAATGTTCTCCCTGGTGCATGTAACACATGGAACTGGAGAACCAGCACTTCCAAATGTTCACATATCAGAGATGTAATACAGAGGAACAGCAAATATTAATGTGAGGGAGCCCTGACTGGATCCCCTGTTCCTTTGGAGGAGTTTCCAAAGCCTTTCTCTATCCTTCAGTATTTTATCTTGCTGGGAGATGCTGTCTCAGTGAGGTGCTTTTACTGTTCTCTAGAGGAAGGAGTTTGTCCCCAGAAGAAAGCAGCCATTGATATCAAAGTAGGGGACAGGTTTGTTGCTTCATCTGCTTTAGCAGCTACAAATATCACCAGGAGAAAACATGAAGGGATGTATGCTTATAAATGGTCAAACAAAGCAGGAAGCCACATTTGTAAGAATTTTTTGCTCTAAGTAGAAAAATGTTGTTAATAACTGAATAGACCCATCTGATCACTATTTATAATTTCAAGACACCATCCTGGTTAGACCCTGCACAATCTGCTCAGCATCTCAAAGCAGCCAGCAGAAATTGGAACTTGCCAATTCATTTACCAGTGTGCTACAACCTCTGCTGTGTCCAAATTGCATCTTCCCATCAGAGTTGCTGGAGTTACAGGAAGCACAAGATAGTGTCAGGGAAGAAATTATGTCCCTAGGAAAAAGTTGCAGAAGTGATCTTGCTGGAAATAGCTGAGCAGCATGGATAATAAGAGTTCTAGCCCCTGAAATGCCAGCAGGTTGAGCAGGGACTCTTGGACCAATGCTGGGACAGTTCAGCCCCCTCTTGCCATTTAAATGTTATCACAACATCCCTGTAAGTTTCTAAATTGAAAAAAAAAAATTAGCAGTGCATAGAAATTAATCATAGGCTTGTACTGGGAAAGCTGCTAGCCAAAATAAAAAGGATCTTTAAGGTGTCACATTTTTGAGCTAGTACTGACTAGTAGGAAGTATTTATGTTTGTCTGCTCTGCCTCCAGCCTAATCAGACTAGCAGCACTCATAAAATGTGTGTGCAGCTCAAGTCAGAGCACAAGGAAGAAAACAATTGCCCTCTGATTTTCACAGGCTTCAGGAGAGGGATGGTACCATGTTTCAGGAGATCTCAGTTCCAATCCTGACCTAGACCCACAGAGCCCTGGGTGAGTGGAGTGAGCCCATGTCAAGCCCTGTTTCCCCCACCTTTGCTAAGCTGTGCTTGTGCAGAGTAGCTCTACCCTTGGCATGGTCTTGGAGGAGTGGGGTTCTGTGTGACCCACCCCACCTTCCTCACCTGTGCACGAAATTCCCAGCAGAGCTGATGTTTTTATTTTATTTTATTTTATTTTATTTTATTTTATTTTATTTTATTTTATTTTCATTTTACTTTTATTTCCTATAACCACTGCTAAGCCTGGTTTTATCAAGTATCTTCTAGCCTAATAAGATGCTGTTGTCACTCACCAAGGAAGGGCAGATGTGCAGCAGATGAAGCTGTCCAGGAGAGCTCTGGTGGCAGCACTGCAGCTGCACTTAGATGCCATCAATTCATGATAACAGTGCTGAGCAAGGCAGCAGATGTGCCAGTGCCCCAGCTGAGGTTTGGATATTGCATCTCTTGAGACCTTTAATCCTCATTTTCTCTGCCACTGCTAGCTCTGAGTTTAGGCTGTCACAGGCTGAGTTATCCAGAAGAGCCAGCAGCCTCAGCTTCCCCACCAAGGATGGAGGATGAAGAGCAGACAGGCTCCAGCCATGCTCCAACAGTGAAAATATTCCTGATTTCCTGTTGGCAGCCCTGAGACAGTTACCTAGTGCCTCTGTCTTGGGCTGGAAGTCAGTTTGTATGACTACAAGGACCAGCTTACTGCAGAAAAAATGGGTATTGTGATGATTTTATTTAAGTGTTCCTAAGTGGCATTTCATACAAAATATAAATTACCTTGCCCACTGCTTCCCTGACAAATACCTTTTCTAGCTCTTTTATTGAACAGCATAAATACATCACTTGGTATTGTATGTGTTAAGTGTGCCTAGAGATCTTTCTTCCAGCAGCATTTCATCTTGCAAAAAAGCAGAATATTGACAAAATATGTAGTCTTTGAGGGAAAATGTGATGGCCAGCTGGGTTGAACCCATCACTTACAGGAGCAGCAGTCCCATAGAAATGTGTTTCAGAATGATCATGCTGCCTTGGCTCAGTTTTCAAGAGACTGCCCATGGTTTTTATTGTGCCTGGAGTTTGTAGTGTGATGGACACCAAGGCTATTTGATGTTTTATGTTGATTGTTTTATGGCAGTGTGTCATGGGGCAACCCCACATGGCCTCTGGCTCACTCCCTCCAGTGGAATGGGGAGGAAAATGGGAAGGGTGAAACTCAGAAAGCTTGTGGGTCAAGATAAAGACAATTTAATAGGTAAAGCAAAAGTTGCACAGGCCGCAAAAGGAAAGCAAGGAATTAATCTTTCCCCAGGGCAGGCAGGTATTCAGCCATGCCCAGAACAGCAGGGCTCTGTCACAGGTAACAGTGCCTTGGGCAGACAAACACCATCCCTCTGAACATCCCCACTTCCTTCTTCTCCCCAGCTTTATGCCAGGAACATGATGCCCCATGGTCTGGGAATCCCTTGGGTCAGTTTGGCTCCTGTCCTCTCCCAGCTCCTTGTGCCCACCCAGCCTTGCTGCTGCTGGGCTGGGATGAGGAGCAGAAAAGGCCTTGACTCTGCCCAGCAGTACCAAAACCACCCCTGAATTATAATCACTGTTCCCAGCACAAATCCAAACCACAGCTCTGTACCAGCTACTGTGGAGAAAATGAACTCTACACCGGCCAAAACCAGCACACAGTGGCAAAATTTAAAGATAATAAATACTGTGCTGCTGAGTTATGGCATGTAGACTCACTTGAGTCACATCTGTAAAAGGATCTCAGCAGGTCACATCATGCCTTTGGAGCTTGGTCTAGTGAGGATTTCTAGCCCCAAGAGCTGCCCCCTGCACCCTCCCTGACAGGGCCACATTCACTCACTTCTCAGCAGTCAGACTGGGCTGTGCATTCCCTTCCCCTAAACCCCTGGAGAAGGATTTTCTCACAGAGAAACTGAAACACAGAACCTCCAATTTCAGCTGTGCTCAGAGGAGTCCCAGGATGCAGGGCACTGCTGGGATCAGAGCACCAGCAGGATACTGACTCCATCTCCCTTCAGATTTGGCTGCTGCTCTGTCACTTGGGATTTCCCAAGCCCAGCTCTGTGGTGAGGTTCCTTTGCATGCTCCATCTCTTCCTGCACTTGCTGGCCTGGAAAAGCCCTTTGATACAGATTCATTGATCTAAACCACCAGACACCAACTTCAGCAGACTCCTGAATACAGGGAATCATGAATGCCACGAGGGGATTTCATGTTCTTCATCACCACTTCTGAAGATGAAGGTGAGTTGCCTATTTAGATGAATAACATTATGGGGTGTACTTTAGAGTATAACCCCATGGTAGCTACCCCCTGACAATGTCACATTAATGAAGTCAAAGATTATTTTGCCTTCTGTGCTATCTTACACTAGTCCTAAGCACAGGAAGAAGAGGAAGAATGCCTGTTTTGCACATCACTTGCTGTTAGGCTGTGTCTGATAACATCACATCAGCTGACAAAATGTTAACCAATGCAAGCAGATCAAATGTGACACAAATGTCACGTTGAATCAGATTTTAATGGAGTTGGCAGCTTTTACACCACGGATGAAAAATACCAAGTTCAACCATCTTACCTGTAGGTGCTCAGGAAAAAGTAATGCTAGCCACTAACTCCAAGCCACATTTTCATATTCTAACTTACAAAATGGCCATTTTTACTTTCTGTTATGTTCCTATTCCTTCCCAAAAGTCATAAAAAACCATGATGAGGACTAACCAGGACAAAGCATGCATCAGCAGGGAATTAATCTACTGAAAATTTGATAAAACTTAGAGCCTGTCTCAAAAAACCCACCAAAATCAATAACAACATTTTTATTGATTCAAACAGGAAATGGATCAAAGTGTCCATGCCTCAATAAATATTTTTACTGTACAACTAATTTCCCATGAGAAGGAAATTTCAGGGGCTTTTGGTAGGCCAGGGGGAAAAAAGCAGAGCAAATTTTATGCAACAGAGCAGAAGGATTACAAAGGGGAGGCAGCACTTAGGTGATTATCAGGTGATAATACCATGTTGGGTTTTTCAATGTTTTCTTCATTTTCCACTCATAGAGAAATTTTACGCTGAGGAAAGAGCAAAGCTGATGTTTGCACCATGACTTGTGTCCATGCCCCTCCAAGCTACAGCTAACAGAGAAAACATGGCATTGGTGCATCAGAGAGCCCACTGGGCCCTTGCTCCTTCCTTACCCAGTTTCTGGAGCAGAAACATCCCCAGGACCTTTGGAGCTCCTGTACCTGTGGCTTCTAAACCAGTCTTTCCTGTGCCACATTGTGCAGGAGGTGCAGAGAATCCTGACAGTCCTCTGCAGGGATCCTCCTCAGCCTCAGCTGCAGCTCTTATCAATTACTGTCAGCATCCTGAGGGTGTTTATCCTGCAGTGCCTCACTGGGATTCTGCCTTTACAGCAGATCATTGTCAGGAGACTGGAAACTCTTGTGCCACACTAATAAGGTAATGCTCTGATAACACAGTTGGTTAATAACTTTTATTGCAACCAGAAGACAAGTCAAAACTACAGAATTGCAGCCTGAAGAGAGGAAAGAGAAAATGGCCAGCCATCATCACTGCCTGCAGTCCTCACACATCACCTGCTCACCAGCACACTGCAGCAATGGTCTGCAGCAGAGTGGGGAGGGCATGAGCTGGCAGAGGGATTCTGCTCCCCAAAATACATCACCTAGATAGTTTTCTCACATGCTGATTTTCTTTCTCTCACCATACAATTTATACATCAGAAAAATTTCCCTTCCCTGGTCTGCGTGTCTTCTGGTCAAAGGAAAAGGACAGACATCCCTGCAGGGACTGGGATGCTGAGCAGTGAGCTGAAAGTGTTTGTCAGGGGTGGCAGGAATTAAAAGGACACTGTCCAGACCATGGATATAAACTTTCATAACCTCCTCCTTGGTTTTGTATCCGTCACATAACCATGAGTCAGAAGAGGAATTGTGTTTAGCACCCTTTGCACACCAGATCCTGCTGTGCTCTGCTGCTCCTTTTGCTATGAATCTTCCCTTTCTACTTGATGAGAGCAGAGCATCATCTCCTGCTTCTCTTTTCTCTATAAGCTCGAATAGCTCCACTCCCCAGCCCAGTTCTGGGGGAAGAGAGCACATGCAGGGGGATGCTGGGGGCAGATGTACCAGCTGATAATTGTTGAAGTAATGCTCCACTAAGATTTTCAGCATATTAGACAAGGTACCTGTGCTCTTCTCCAGGCTTCCCACAGTAGCTGCTGTCAAGGCCAGGTGACTCTGAACAGAGACCCCATTGTGTAGGCCAGAACTGCCCACTGAGGGTTTGCCTTTCCTATGGAAACTCTGATAAAGGGCACTTGAACAAATCAGACATTTTTTCTGAAGTGAAAACATTTCCAGCTTCCCCTCTTGATCCTTCAGATTGTTATTCATCGTGTGCACTAGAGAAGTGCCTGCAGATGGACCCAAGCAAACTATTAATTCAATGATGAATCCTGCAGTTTACCACTAGACTAAGACTCAAATTGCAAAACAATTCATCTTCAACCTCGTTCATAAGTGAGGAACAGGTATCTCGAGGCTGGTAACCTTTTAGAAACACCACGGTGACAGATTCTGCCTGACAGGTCTGATATGAATTTTGCCAGCTGCATAAATATTGATGCCCTTAATGCTCAGCATTGCAGACTTAATCTTCTTAGCAGGTATATTTCCAGATTTGGAGCTGTGCTGGCTGCAGGGTCCCCCCTCCTTCCCCAGCATGGCAGGATGAGCTCAAGGTGCTATTTAGAGTCATTAGCCCTTGAAAGGGAAAGTTAATTGACAAGTGCTCAGGAAGGAATGGTGTGTACTTGACCATCCCAGAGGAATGGCTCTCAGCCAAGTGGATTCAAGATCCTTAAGAGCCACTGACTCATCCAAGAAGGGACAGGGAAGGCACAAAAGGGAACCAGGAGCCTGTGGTAGAACTGCTCTTGGCATGATGGGGTAAAAAACCAGCCTGGCACTGCCACTGCACTTCCACATTCCCTGCAGGAAAATTTCCCCCAGGAAATCTCTGTGATCCAGGTGAGAAGGAAGCAAAGACAAACAGGATTTCAATGGGAGTGTTTGTTTTCACACCTTGATCTTCCAGCCAGCTCTCTGAGAGGTTCTGTGTCCATGGGGGCTCAGAACCCATCTCCACCAGCCAGATGTGTAATTTATAACTCCCTTTTTCAATGTCAAAGCACATAAAGGACAAACAATACTGAGAAAGACCTAACTTTACTGACACTATGAAATATTAAGGAAACAAGATAGGAAAATAATATTTTAAAAAATGTGCATCAGTTTGCTGGGTTTTGTCTTCCGCACACCTCCCATTTGTTTATTCCACCTGCACATATCAGTCCAGCTTTAGGTAACTTGGCTGCTGAAAGCTTATTCTCACTTTTAAAATAAAGAAAGTTTTAACCTAATTCTTTAAATTAATGAGCTGCTCTGCAAATTTTCTATTTTGAACTGGAGCCACTCTCACTCGGCCCTGCCAAACCAAATTCTTTGACCCAATTTCTAAGAATAAATTTCCTCCTGAAAGCTGAAAACAGCCACACCAATCTGTATTGTCCAGCCTGCTGAAACTGGGACTTTATAATGGAAATATGTGGAGCCCTCAACAACAGTGATGCAAATTACTGTGTTTTTTATTTTTTTGCAAAGGCTATTCTGAGATTCTGAGGTCAGTACTTACATGGCTTGATGACAAGGGAATTAACTGCACAAAGATCAGGTGATATTAGAATTTAAAGAAACCTCACTGGGAAAAAATAGAAACCTTCAATATTGTATGAAGCATAGATGTGCCATTGCTTAAAGAGCTGGAATGACTTTTTTTTTTTTTTTACTTTTACACTGACAAATGGATACAAGGGAAAGGAAAGGATTTTGTGCTTTTAACTAATATTCTTTAAAAAAATCATAATCAAATCTCTATGATCAAGCCTTTAAATAAGTATTCTATAGAATGAAATATCTGGGAACCATAAAGTAACTGCAAGTTACCTGCAACCATGCAGATCATTTCCCCTTGCCTCTCCTTGCTCTTTAGGCTGCACACCCATGTCAGGGAGTGTATCTCACTGTCACCTCTTGCCTGCACCATAGATCAGTTTTGCTGCTGAGCTGCTGTGCTTAAATCAAGCCCTGTGTGTATTAATAAATATAAATTGCATAGCAGCTGGGTGCTGTAATCCTGATGGGGGTCTGAGGAGGCTGCCAGCAGTAACCTGGCAGCAATTGTTCCCTGGCACCCAGGATTTGTATTTCTTGCACTGGCTAGAGCAAGACTTCTGTTTGCTTCAGCTAATGTAGATTATGCTCCTCTGATCTCTCCTGGTGATATTATCACGCACTGTTTTCCAGGGGGGGGTCATGATAGAGGGAGAATACACAGCCAGGAGTTCTACAAGGACTTCATCTTGCAAACTCCTCACTCAGAGAAACCCTGGGGCACCAGTGCAGAGCAAGCCCTGGCTGCACTAAGCCAGCAATACCAGGAGCATCTCAGGGAAGAGCTGTTTGGTGCCACATCCCCAAACCTCTCTGATCAGAGTGGGAGGTGGCAGCAGCACCAGCCCAGGCTGTCAATGAGCAGCAATCTCTGCTCTCCCAACACAGCATTTGCTTCAGACACGGCAATAAATGCAGTGCCCAAGTCTGGAAGGATGCTGGGGCAATGAGGAATTTAACACCAGGGAATTTGACCCACAGAGAGAAGAATGGCAGCAGCACCTCAAATACTTGTTGCAGACTCCAGGTTTTCCTGAGAGCCATTTGCCTCTTTCTGGAATTGTAAACACACAAAGCAAATATTGTTAATGTGAACATCTCATGGACACAGACAAAGCACCCTCTGCAGCACATCTTCCCACCCACACATGCTGCAATGTGGCAGGATGAGGTGCAGGCAGTGCTCCAGCTTCCCTGAGAACTGACAAGGAGCCCAGCACAGTCACCCAAAAATAACACCCAGAATAATTTACAATATATTTGTGTTCTGCCTTGTTTCTTTGAGTTTTGGGGATTTTTTTTCTGCTGGAAGCATACAAATATATTTCATAAAACTGATGTATCTTAACACTAGAAATTCTGCCACTCCATCATTTCTGTTTGTTCCAGAGAGAGGACCTGTCTCTGAATCAGAGCAAAGCAGGGATTTTATTCCTTTTGATTCAGAAACCAAGATCTGTACAATTCCAAGAGAAATATTTAACCATAGTCAGATGGGCTAAAATGGTGCTAGAAGGTCTTGTTTAGATTTAGCATTATTAGAAAAAAATAGTTAAAAGCTCTTCCTTAACAAAACCCACAGAGTAAGACAGATCTGAAGGAAAAATAGAACTATGATTCTATACAGACAGCAGCAAGGGTATACTCATAATTTGAAAGAAAGATAACACCTAATTTATTTGCAGCCTTTCTTTTAAGGGAGAAAAACATTTTTGCCTCCAGCTGTAGAGAACAGAACTATTTCCAGTCCATCAAAGAGAGAAACACAGTACAGAGCTCATCAGCCATGCCTTTAATAGCAGCACCAGTGCTTGATGGAGGACCCCAGCAGCAGTCCTGAGGACTTGCATTTCCTTCAGCCACCAGAGAAAAGCTCTCCTGGGCCACGTGGGACTGGCATGATGCTACAGCTGAAGCACTGCAGGAGCAGCAGAAGGTTCTGTCAAATCAATATTTTGCTTTCATACAAAGTCTGAGGATATAGTCTGGCCACTGCCATCTCCATGGCTTCTCCTTACCCTTTTGGGAAGAGCAGCACTGGTTTACAACCCTGTGTCATCTCAAGCTTGGGAAATAAAAATGTGTTTGTGCAGAATGGGCCGATTAGCTAAACCCCTGCTGCAGGGCACAGCTCAGGTGATCCATTGAATTTTATCTGCATCCCCTCAAAAGCCTCTGGGAAGCCTCAGGAAACTTAAATAATGTAAGGGCACCAAGCACTGAACCCAGTCCCTGATGCTTTGAGTTCAACCACTTTGCTCTTAGCCTCATCACCCGGTGAAGAGGAGGGAAGTGGTGTTGGCAAAGTTTGCCCTGCAGTGGGGTGAGAGCACAGGGAGGCAGGGGAGGGGTGCAGGGGAACACTCCAATGCCTGAACACTCCTCAGTAAAATCCCTGCTGTTCTTCTGGCTCCTCAGGAGCCTGGAGCCCTGCCAGGTCTGGGAGTGAAGCGAGACTTGTACAGAACCCTGCAGAGAGCAAGAGCTCTGTCAGGGCAAACCCGAGAGAGAGACAGGAGAGGAGAGGATTTGGGGCATCCAGGTGATCAGGGATGTGGCTTTGCTTCTCTACCCTTGCTGGAGTAAAGATACAGTAAAGATAGAGCAACTGTGAGTATCAGTGGAGAAGAAAACCATGGCAACAGAAACTTAGTTCCTATGTTAATTTATTGCCATCGAGATATTTGCCAAGTGCCAACTCCCTGGGAAAAATGCATTTTTCATCAGTACTGCACAGAAATTAGCATCAGAAGAATTAATGCACTTAATAACTGACAAAGAACACTGAGAAATGTGCATGAGATATGAAGACAACTGTATTTATGTGTCCCTTCAACCTATAGCAAACACCAGCTAACTGGATAAATGTCAGTGCAAGTTTGAATCATGAGTTGGTGTCATTTTAAATTCAAGTGAAGCAAGGATTTTCTTTATTTAGCTAACACTGGAAGTGAAATAATGAATAAAGGGCACAAGCTCCTTGTTTGTGTTGCAAATCTTTCAGCCTTTAACCTAGAAAAAGGTGAAGGCTTTTCCAAAACAGGTCAGGCCATAGGCTAATCTGGCTGGTTTGTACCCAGAGGAGATGTGCAGCAGACATGGGACCTTTGAGCCCCTTTAGGCCCTGGGGACTTAGGCCATCTCCTCCTCCTCACTTTTCCTGCCCTAAGCCAGGAGACTCTGCAGCCCCTGGCCTTGCTGTGCCAGCACCCCCCAGCCAGGAGAGCCCCCATGGAGCACATTCAGCCAGACCTCTGCTGCTCCACAAAGCAGCAGCACAGAAAATCTGTGCCTGGCTAGAGGAGATCCAGGGGTTTGTGTGCTGGGCTGAGCACCTCCAAACCCACTCTAATACTGTGATCCTTGGCTCATCTCCAAGGCTATCTCCTGCTACCCCACACTCCCAACAGCACAACTTCTCCACGTGGCTTTGGTATCTCCCCTCCTTCCATATCACAGCCTGCTAATCTGAAGTGATAGAGAACAAGCAACCAGCTTGCCAGAGCATCTCTGGACTTCTCATCCTTCTCTCAAGAGAAGCCACTTGGTTTTGGCCCACAGAAAAAGATAAGAAACTTTTTTTCCCCAGCTCTAGTTCATTAAATACACAAAACACAGAATACAATAAGATGACTACTAGCAGCATCTTTACATTTCTATGAATATTTTTGAAGGAATATCAATCTCTGCAGGTTTTTTTTTTAATATACTGCTTCACCACCAGGCAGGACTGTCTACTGTCAGATATGCACTGCAGAGCTAAGTCCTGGGTTTGCTTTCAGGACCTACAGGGACTTTAGGAAACTTGGGTGGTGATGGGCTTATTTTTCTCTCTGAAGCAACTGCTCCTTCATATGTTTCTAGAAAATGGTTTTTCCAGGCCTGCCCCAAGACTTTCCCCCTCCAAATGATTAAAGACTGTTTGTTTACTCTGAAGGCAGTATAGCTGATATGCATTCTGTCTCAGCCTGTAACCTTGTAACAAACTGACCACTTCATTCAGCCTCTCGATTTTAACAGGGAACATTATTTAGTACCACATGCAAACAGGCAACTTAACTGTGAGAAAAATAGAGACTGATTCATTGTTCAGCTGATGGGAGGAATTACCTCCATCACTGTGTGATTCATCTTGATTCATCCCACGCCAGGAATCACGAAGCAATAATTTAAAGCCAACTCAATATATTGTAAGCCCTGAGTGGGAAAGCCTGAGCTTAGCACACATTGCTGGTGGACAAAAGCAAAGTGTGGGGCTGTCCTGTTGCAGGGGAGCAATACTGCAAAGATGGAAGCATAATTACAGAAATAGATGATTTTCCCCCACCCATGGTTCACTGTTGAAAGCTGACTCTCACAGGACAAGGTAGAAAAAGAAATAAGGAAGAGAAAAGGCATAAAAAATTTATTGTAGGCAAAGTAAGATTTGTGCAGGGAAAGAGTGACAAAAATTGAACTGCTACATATTCTGATGAGAGAAATAGGACAGGACATGGTAGAGCATCCTAAAACAGTGCAAAGCCTGGTGCTTGCCTGCTGGCACATGAGACAAACAGAGGACAGGTGGCAAAAAGGGAAAGCACACAAGCTGGAAGAAAATATGGGGGGAAAGGAGTCACAAAAGCAGCAACACAAAGCAGATACTCCAGGACTCAGTAACACTGAAAGATAGGGATAATGAGAAGCACAGCCAGGAAAATAACTCCAAGACCAGAAGGATTCAGGTTCCCTGATGGGGTGGGGTAGTAGGGGTGACCTTGTAGACAAATTGCAGAGTATTTATCTGCCACAAAACACTGTTTCTTTCAGGATCCTGCTATGGCCTAGACAAAAGGCTGCATGAGACAAAAAGACAGTGGATATTGTTCCCATGGCACAGCTTTAGCATGTCCAGAAACAGGGGGCTTTTAACCCTGACCTAGCATAGACTAGAAAGCCCTGATGTGGTGTTCAGGGAACACAGGCAGGGCAGCCCTGCAGACCAGGACCAGGTTATGGATTTACTAAGTGAACACAGAAACACTGTAATTGCCATCTGGGCTGCATTATTGCAATGTGGGGGTTTTAATGGAGAGTTAAGAGCAGTGCTGACCTTTAAATACCCTAAGTATTTTAAAGCTGTACTAGAAGATTTTACACCAATTATTTATTAGCATTATAAGTAAACGAGTTATTATCATTCATGAATTCTGTAACAGTCAATTTGTTTCTCTGCCCAGAGCCTTGAAGTGCCTATTTCACAATTTCTTAGAGATGTAACCATAGGAACTAAGTGGTTGCCAACATAAACCCTCACAATTAATGACAATAAGCTTTCACCCTATTGAGTGATAGTGAAATGTATACAGAGCTGATGAAATGCACCTCAAGGGCCATGGCACCCTGAAGGCAGAGGCACATGGACTGGCTGTGCAGCACTCACATGCTGCCTCAGTGAGTGCATTGGCTCAGCTGTGCATTTTTGAAACTCTCACACAGAGAATCATGCTGTGAAATGGAAGACCAAGAAGGCAGATTTTCTGCCCTGGAAAGCAGAGATCCCTCTGAGCTGTAAGAGAGAGCAAAGACAGTGCCCTTGACTCACTCCCTGAGCATCACAGAGGAATGGGAAATGGCAACAGAGAGGAGCCACAGTTCCCCAGGGACACCAGGAAAGCTGCAGCACTGGAAGGCTGTGCTCCTGCAATTTGAGAAGCCCCCAGAGCTCCCTCCCTGCAGTGGAGCACCCACCTGGGATGGGGCATTCAGCTGTGATGCCTCCTGCACTTAAATCTCTTCCGTGGAGATCCTTCCTGTCCCTTTCACATTGGGATGAGTATTTTGCCTGTGTTCCCCTCTGAAGAGGTGGGTTTGCTTTTTCCCTAAGCATCAATTGCTGGAGGATAGACAGCTCCTCTGCAGATGATCATCCTTACGTGGGTGTGTGATTTCCAAGCAATAACATGGCTTTTCCCAAGAAAGGTTCACAAATACTCCATCTCTGGAGGGGATGATTTTATATGCTTAAATACCAGGCCAAGGACAAATGCTTTTGTTCTTGCTTGCCTGTGACCAGGAAGGCACAAGACATTCTTACAGGGGAAAATGTTCAGTAATACCTGAAAGCAAACTGCTTTCTTGCCAGGGAGGGCATATACATCAGGAGTTTTTGACATTTATGGTAACAGGCTCAGAAACATCTTGAAAGACATCTCCATTTACTGCTTGAAGAGAAATATCCAGATTACTTTTCCCACAGCATGGTATGGTAGAAATTAGGGTATAGAAATTACAAATGGTTTGGGGCTTCATGAGGTGGCTCTATCAGAAAGAAATACAAGACTTTCCTGTTTCTGAGATTCTTCCCAGAGTGATGCTGTGGAGGAAGATCATGACTGCTCCAGCTCCAGAGAAGGAAACAGTTCTTTGCCTACAAGGTAGAACACAAGAGAACACAAGAACTGGGGCCTGACCAAAAGGCAGCAGAGCCCTTTTGCTGCCAGGGAGATGTTTAAGGAGAGGGTGCAGGGAAATGTAAGCAGCACGTGAGGGGCTGCAGGTTCATCTCCAATCTGGCAGCACAGAGGGAGTGAGGGGCTGCCAGAGCCAATGGGATCAACCCTGCAAAGGAACAGAACTGAGAGGTTTCCATTTAAATCTTTGTGAATGAAAACAGCTGAAAAGGAGCACAGCAAAAGCTGCCTTTTTTTCCTTGAGGAGCACTGCTACAGAAAAGTGAAGTGCTTCAAGAGGGGCAGTACAGGCAGGGGGCAGCTCTGCACACACACATCCACTTCTGCATACAAATCCTTGCTCTCTGCATACAATCCTTGCATTAAGTGATGCTGTACTGATTTTTTTCTCTTTCTCTTTTCTATATTCTCTGTATTCTTTACACAAATATTTGCAGCTCTGTAGCCTATTATTGCATTCAGAGCTAGTTGTCCCAGTACTTTTCCCTGCTCTGATAGGCATAAAGACAAAATATATTCCAAAGCCCCTATCCTATCTTGGTTCTCCCTGGGAACCAAGGCTGAAAATCAGCTCTTAGAGACACATTTTCATCAGCAGGTTCAGTTTCCATCTGAGGGGGGAGGATTTAGCAGGGGATTGAACTGGGAGGGAATTGCATCACCACCTGTGCTCCTAATTGATGATTTCTGTCAATTATGCTAATTTAACTTATAAAACTGTATGCACCCCTGTGGGGGGTGAGCTTTTGTGGATAATTTCTGTATTTGCCCCTGGAGGCCTCCAATAAAGACCAGGCTTTATATTACCACCTAAACTAGTGTTATCTCAAAAGTGTGTGTTGTTTCATTTCTAGGTCTCTTAAGGCATCATAAGAAGCCCCATTTGGCTTCTGCAGTGCAATAATCCTACCAATAAAGAAGCCTGTTTAAATATTTGATGCCATTAAGGAAACTGTACTGAACTCTTAAACAAGTTTTTGGTTATCTCAGTCATCAGAAACACTCAGAATCCTCTGTGTTTAAATGTATCTGTCTTCAGCTGGGTACAGATACACAGTTCCTGGCAGATAACAGTGTCACACCAGATAATAACCTCCTGCTGCTAGATAAACCACTCGGAGGAAGATGCACATTTGAATTTCTATTTCCTTGGCTTTAATGAGATGCCATCAGCTCAAGTTTGGCCCCATATTTAAATGTCATTAAGAGAAGTTCTATGCAATCATAACAACAATAATAATAATAATAAAAAAAATAGTGTGATTTCTACTGGAAATGGGCTTTTCTTGCAAACCCACATGTCTTTGCAGTCTTCATGCA
This sequence comes from Peucedramus taeniatus, assembly GCA_013400575.1. Lineage (NCBI taxonomy): Eukaryota > Metazoa > Chordata > Aves > Passeriformes > Fringillidae > Peucedramus > Peucedramus taeniatus. Next base: position 2,916,160 of record WBNO01023171.1, read on the forward strand.
GAACTGTGTTGGCCCTCTGAGGGTTTTGAGATCTCAAAAACTCATTTTCTCCTTCACATTCCAGCAGGAATAACTTGGAAAATAATAATTTGGCCATATATATATATTTATATCCCATCATATTATATTCTAAATAACTGCCTTGGGGTACAAGAAACCACATTAAAATGCATGCAAACTGAGTTAACAAATGTCAGCCAGAGGTCCCAAATACAAACTGTGCTTCTCAGACCCCAGGCTAAAAGCCTGAATAAACAGATGTTCTTTGCACTGTGCCCTGAAGGTTAAACTTAACCTTTGTTAGACAAACAGGGGACACTGATATTCTTTGCTAAATAAGAAAGGTCAATGGCATATATAATCAATAATATTAGAGCATTTGACATATTTTAGGTCAGGGGTTTTAGCAGAGGAAGAGAAGCTATAATATTTCTAGGGAAGGAGAAGCAGACAGACTGTGCACAATAAATCAAAAGATTAAGAGTTCAGAGGCCCCCACTAAGAGGCAGCAGCTCCCTGTTTCCACACCTACTTTATTTATTACTTTATTTGCAGCTTGGGCTCCACCCCAGCTGGAGGGAGGGTTTCCAAGCTGCCTCCAAGGAATGGCTCCTCTCTGACACCCTGATCCTGGCAGGCTTTCAGGTCCACTCACAACAAGACCCAAGTTTTACTCCTTCTTACCAGTGAGTTAGGACTTGAGATCTGGATGTAATTCCACCACAGATAAATTTTTGTCAGAAGCACTCTCAGCCATAACTCTATATCCATAGTCACAAAGAGACTTAAACAAAAAGCCCAGAAAAACCTATAAGAAAAACTGTGAAACAATTTCCCATGATCATAAAAACAGAAGAGAAAGTTAGGGCAAATCCTAGTCACTGTGTTGCTTTTTCCCTAGAAACAGGAAAACTAAATATACCAAATATATATACAAATATACCATTGTTTCCCCATGGGTTGGTCAGCAGGGTTTTTACTTTTTCTTGTGCTCTTTTTGGGCTTTGCAGTATGAAATCAAGGCATGTGTTCCCCTTCCCTTTTTTTTTTTTTTTCTTCAATCTCCATTGATTTATATTCCTCTAGGCTGTGCTGCCTTTTCCTGCCTGTGCTTCTATTCTGCTCTAACCTACCCTGCATGCCTTAATCTGTGGAATTTTTTTCAATCTTCTAACTCATGTAGATATCCATCTTTCTAGCTCAGCAAAACCCAATGTGAATATGAACAGTCTGTGTTCCAGCTCTGTGGTGCTGTGTGTGGCAGGAGCTGCCTCCCACCTCTGATTGCTCTAATTTACCCATTTGATTTCTCTTCACATAACCAAGTGAATCCTTTCTCTACCCAGGCCATGCTTGCTGACCATGGAGGTTATTTTTAATGTGGTTCCCACCCCAGAGGAGCAAGGATTGCCAGAGTTATGTTCCACCCTGCTTTGCTGAGTTACACATCACTAACTAATCTAGAATGACACTCAAGGCCCCCTGTAACTCAACAGAGCACAATCAACAGAATTTCTTCATGTTTGGCCATGTTGTTTCAAGAATAATGGGTTCAGGTGAGGTGACAATGCCTTGTAAACTGTCTGCAATGAGATACGTTTTATTAGCAAAGTACAGAACTGCAATTGTTGATTATCTAATTAAATTTCAGGCTAAGTTTGCTGCAATTTGATTTACTGATGTGTTCTGAGTGACTCACAAACATTTTGAAATAAGGGGCTGGTATGACAACTGTGCACAATGATACAGAAAATAAAGGCCTTTTCCGTGCCAATTGGAAATAAACCCACATTTATTTAAATAAAGATATTAATTATTTATAGCACTTCTGTAACACAAAGATGCTGATGCAGACACTATCATAACAGAGAATATAAAAGCAGAAACTAAACATGTGTCTTACCTGCCAATAATCCTGCAAGACATCTAAAGAAATAGTACCTTGTTTACTATAGTGGGCTGTTCCTCCCAACACACAGTGGATGTGAGATTTTCTATATTTCATCTCAAAGTCAACTAGAATACCTTATATACTCATGCTAAATATTTTCACTCCAAAGCTGAATCTTTGGTATTGTTATTATACAGAGAAAATATCTGTTGATTACATCCAGACATTTCCATCATAAGCTTTACAACAGTTTTATTGCCTCTCATTGAAAAGTCAGCATTTTGTAAGATTTAAATTTAAAAAAAAAATAGAAAAAAGAAGAAGTTGAAAACAATTAAACAACAAAAGTTTCATAGCCATTTTCCATGGGAACAAAGTCTTCTATAGTCAGGGCAATTATTCCTTTTAAAGTATAGCTTCCAATGTTCTGTTGTGAGCTGCATTTAAATAGGGAATGAACTCATCATCTCAACGTTTAACCATCTGTAAATAGTCTAAATTCAGGACATTAGATCTGGATAAGAAATCTCTGCAAAAATGTTCATTGGTATTTAGTGCAAATTAGAGCAAACTCCATTTTGTAGACAACATCAGAACTCTTTGTTCCTCACGAATTATCTGGAAGAGTAGATATTTCTGCCAAATGGTGGCATTTTGGCTGGCTTGAGTGAAAGTTGAGGGAGCATGGCTGAGGTAAAGAGTCCTTAAATTCTGGCTAAAATCAGTAGCTAGGTCTTGGCAGAGTCCATCCAAAATCCATGGGAAAGGGTAAGAGCCTCACAGTCCTTCTTCAGAGACCCACTGCTAGGGCTGTGTCATTTCAATTATAAGCTGCCCAGCAGCCATGAATAAAAGCAATAAAATGATATCCTAGAGATGTACCACTTGCTGCATTTATGGCATTAATGATGATTTCATCCCATCTTATCCCATCTGTAGCAGGGCATAATTTCACTAATACCCTTTTAAAACACAACCAGACTCTCTACTTGCAAGGGAGGGAATCAGTCCACTGGTGCCCACACGAAGACAGAGCTGTCGTTCAGGAGCACAGCAGCCAAACATCATTTCCAGAGGAGCTCTTAATTGACTGCACTTGTGAAAGATGCATCAAAATGTCCCAAAATGAGCACATTGTCACTTTTATAATTTGCTGACAGTTTGCCCCCAGGTAAACCTCCAACACACTAATAGTTTTTCTTGGCCAGCACAACCAATATAGACTTAATATCTTTCTTTGCTAAATAAGAGGAACATTTACAATAGCTGCTGGGTAGAAAATTAACCAAGTGAACTCTTCAATTTGTCTGTCCCTGTCTGTCTCCCTCATTAATTTTTTATGGAAATCAAAGACTAATTCTGTCTCTCTGCTTGTAATCACATTCAAAACATGCTCATGACTCAGTAATCTGCTTATGAACATTGCCGTTCTCTGCAGTAACTCTGCAGACACCCACATTTGGGGCGGTCTGAATGCTCACACAGCTTGCACTTGCCAACACAGTTTTTATGCCTTGCTGTTTTTGTCATTTTAGAATCTCCCTTCCATTTTGAAAGCTATCAGGGTGAACAGGAAACTCATCAAGCCAAAGTCAGAAGTCACAAGAAGCTATTCACCACACTGCAAAACCCTGGTAAGCAATTTCTGATGGCTTTAGTAAAAAAATGAATTTACTGATGATGCTTTTTTTAAAACAAGCCCAGCCTGAAAGGCCAGATGTGAAATCCCACACTTATTATCCCAATGCAAGGGAAGTCTGATCCAAATTTGTTTTTTTGGCTTGAGCAAACACTATTTGCTCAGTTCCTCTGCATACAGAACATAATGGGAGCGAGGTTTTATTTTAAATTTCAACTAGTTGCCAAGATGTTAACTTTCCTAGCTGTGTTCAGCATCATAATTACCTGCTTCAACCAGTAATTGGCTGCCTTCATACAGCAGCAATAATCTAGTTATTATTCCTCATTCTGCCCCAGTCAAAAAGGCTCTGGGGAGGAACAGTGAGCAGGTATCCATGTCACCTTCCCAGCAGCTACTGGAATAAAAAGTGGCCAAGGAGAATTTCCATTTCATGGCAATACCATAATTTATGTGCTCCTCAATGAGGAGAGACAAAAGGCAGTGATGAACCAAGGACCAGGAGCAGCTCTGTGGGAGCACGAGGGGCACAGCTGGGTTCATCATTGTTATCCTCTCAGCTGCATTTTGATGGCTTAGCAACACAGCTAATTTTACCTAAGAGGGAAATGGTGAAGCAAAGTGATAATACATCTTTATTAAGCAAATGCACTCTTATTTATAGCCAGATTTTGGATCACAAAAATAAAAGAGATAAACACAGAACTTCCTTTTTTTTTTTGTGTGTGTGTGCGTGCATAATTAGTACAAATGTTTTTCCACATTCAAATCATGCACTAAAATCAACTATCTTCCAGCATGTAAATGTTTTTCTGACTGTATGGACAGCACAAACACAATGACAGGAGAGCTTGTAGCAAAATGGTTTGAACACTTCTACTTAAAACCCTGTTCTGTACACAAAAACCACACATATGTATTGCAGAGATCTGGTAATGTATTCAAATGTTCTCTCATGCTTCCTGTGATCAGTCCCCAGAGCATAATATTTTGGAAGAAGCTAATTTGTTACATAATCTAAAGAAAACAATCACAGGCTTCCCAACTCTGCTCACACAACAACACATAAAAACAAAAATGATTTCTTTATTCTTAAGGAATGAGCCATGAGTTGCCTAAAAATAAGCTTTCATAAGCACATAAAAGTAAACACCACAAACATGAGTGAGAGAGAATTCTAAATGAGACATTTATTAGACTTGGGATGGCAAAAGAATAATGAAGTAACATGTGAAAACTAATTCTCTTTGATTTGACATGTTGATTTTTGTGTGTTTACAGCTAGGCAAGGATTTGCTGAAGAGAGGTGTCCGTGAGAACACGCAAGTGGGTCAGAATGACAAGTTTTTCAAGCTGAATTGTACCATTTAAAAAAAAATTACCTTCTGGAGAAAGTCTAAGGACAAAAAACATCTCTGCCAGCTAAGCAAAACTCTCCCAAAAGTTCTTGTGCAGAATGTACTCTACTTCTGATTATTTACCATTTTTTTATGTTTTATTTTGCCAACTACAGTATTTCCATATCAATCTAGAGCATGCTCATTTTAGGCTTTAAAACTGGGTCAACACACCCTGAAAATTCACACCAAACTGCAGTTCCTGAGCACAGATAGGCAGAGTTGTCAAAATATTCTCATCACTGAGTAAATTTGTGCTTAGAGCAAAACCAACAGCCTGGAAAACACAAGTGCCCTGCAAGCTATCAATTAAGCCTTACATCAGGAAAAACTTGTGTCAAGAGGAAATTATTTCCATTTTACCTGGAGAGATTCAGCTCTGCTCTGACATACAGAGGACAACTCAGAAAAGAGTCCACTTGCCTAAAGAAAGGGCATTTTCTTGCTGTGCTGTTTGATAAGGTGCTACAGGGAGCTCCTGTACCCTCATTGGGGTATGATTTAACCTGAGCATTTTCTGAGATTTCAAAGCATTCCCATTCCTCATCAAAATGAAAGGAAAATGCTTTCAGGATGTGTTTTCACAAAAACCACAAAGTGTTCCCAGAGCAGCCCAACACTTCATGACTGGGGCAGAAATTTGGTTGCTGGACTTTGCACACAAAGCCCTTGTATCAGTGAGGTGCAGAGGGAGATAAAGCAGCTCTCACAGCAACCTGGATGTCAGAAAATCCACCTTCCTACCAATCCTCTGGAGAGCCTTTTCCCCCAGCTGGTCTCTCCTTGCTTGCAGCTTTCTAGGCCCATGAGCCCTCTAGCTCAGAATAGCAAGATGAATCAAAAATACCGAGATATAAGTAAAACTGCAGGAAGAATGCAACATATTTTAAATTTCTGAAGTCTCTTTCATTTACAGTGGCTCAAATTGGACTTTGTGTCTTTTTTAAAGCTTCTCTTAATGCTTCTAATTAAAGAATTCATTTTGTTTGACTAACAGATGTAGAAACATATTTCATAAAATAATACCTGAATCACAGCTTTTCACTAACTTTATCAAAATTGACATCTGGTAGTTTTTGTCTGCTCTTTGGAACAGATTTAAGACAAGAAAACCTTTAGAGGACTGTTATCCCAGGTTATGCTCACCAACCAGCTCTTGTCTGTGCTAAACTCTCTATCTTGAGATATGCAACATTTACCAGCTTACACATTTTACATTTCCCACCTTGGATGCCCATTCACCTTCTGCTTTGAACTGTTTCAGGGTCTGTTAACAAGGGAAGATAGAGCTGCTCAGAAAAATAAATTACTTTTTATAAAAAATATCACAGTACTGCAGGCATGTTTCTGAGCAACTGGGTTGAGAAAGGGGACAACAACTGCAAACCATGTAGTTCAAAGTACCTGGACAAATTGACTTTGCATTACAAATTGGGCCTGTGCTAGCCAAAGGCATTAATTTGTATTGTGTTAGTAGTCAATTCAAGTAGTAGTTAATAATATTCCATTACGGTTAGTAATTAATTCAATAACAAAATTAAATAAATATAAAATATTATATATCAACATTACTTTAAATTATTATTTAATATAAATATTAAATAATCAAATTCAATAATAGTTAATGGTTAATTCAAAGCACCTATTTAATGTCTAAAGGACTTATGTAAAGATAACTTACTTTCAAAACTACAGTATCAATGAGCTATTGCAGCATCATTTTTTAGCTGCCCAAAGGATGATTTCAAAAGTTAAAACTAAATTTCTGACCTTACACTGTTACCCCAAGGCAACCTTCTGTTGCCCACTGACTAACACGGCACTAATCTGATTTTCAGGAAACATTCAGCTTTAATCCCTCTTGTGATCAGTAAAGGAAATGAGCTGGCCCATGCACTGCCTTTACAGCTGTTAGTGATGAGGCTGGCAGGATAATTCACATTGAGTCCTCTCTCCCCAAACCTCAGAGCAGCCAGAAATCCCTGCCCTCACCTGCACTGGAGTGGGGCAGGGATGTCTCAGGTGATGGGTTACCCTTCCCCACCTCCTCTCCAAATTCTCCACCTCCACAAACTCTCTCCCTGCCCCAAGTGCTCATCAGGCTCCTGTCTCTTGTACAGGGCTCTGCAACAGAGAGACACAAACTGCTTCCTGCCAAAGGGAAAAATTGCAAGAAGGAAGAGATTAATGTGGAACAGCTGTGCTGTGGATTTTTTGAATAATTTGCTGAAAATAAACTTTAATGGCAAATTAAGAACAGAGATTAGCTCTGCAGTTCTGTGTTCTCAGAGGGTAACTTGCTTGCACAAAAGCAAAGCCAGAGCTTGGCACCAGGAGCAGCTCAACTGGAGCCAGGCAGGGATGGGAGCCTGGCTGGCAGGGAGCTGCTCTCCACACCCTGCTCAGCTCTGGGCAGGCTCCTGCTTTTGGGAGCTCCACTCTCTGTGAGCTCACTCAGGAGGAAAAAGGAGGTGATGGCCCAGTGGATCAGCCTGGCTGCTCCTCTCCCCTCAGCCTGGCTCCTGAGAGGTGACCCAAGAGGTTCTGGGCAGTGGTTGAACACCATTGCCCATGGCAGGGAAGTCACTGCCTCTGCCAGTTCAGGCTTCTCTCTCCTGAATGTATCTGTTTTTCACCAGTTCAGAGGCCCAGATGAACCAAAAGCAGACCTTTCAAGTCTCTCCACAAATGTTGGTTCCCACCAAAGGAGCTGACAACAAGCAGGCAGCCTGCACCCCACTGAATGTGTTTTCTGAGGTCACCAAGAACTCAAGACCTTCAGTTTGCATCTCCCCAATTCTCAGCCACTCTCCCCTCTGTTTTCCACTCCTACAGTGGGTCTTACCCTCTCTCCCAGCAGCAGGGCACCAGGAAGGTGAGCTCAGTGGTGTGACAGCCCCTTCCAAGCAGCAATGGGATCCAAGGTAAGGCACACTCTGCCTGGCTCATGGAATGTCTGCTCCCTCCAGCAATGTCTGTTTCTAGGACCATACCTGGTTCAGCTTGTCCAGAAAACACCTTCCTTATGGAGCCCCCAATCCTGAACACAGATCTGTCAGTGCAGAGTGTGTCAGCTCCTCTCCTGCTGCCCCCTGAGTGCTGGAGTGGTGTCTCTGCAGGGAGTGCTTGGTTTGTGCTCCTGGCTGGGAGGCAGATGGAGGCTCCTCCTGAGGCAGGCAGGGAAGGAGGGAGATTTCCCTGCTGCACTCCTGTGATCTCTGAATTAAACACCTTGGCTCCACCATCAGTTTCTCCCGTAATGACTGGGCACTGACAGAGAGGGATGAAAACACCAAGTCATTCCTCCTCTGAAAGGATAAAGGCCAATAAAAGATGGATGTTGGCAGGCTGGCATGAATTACCACGCAGGCTGATGTTCTGAACAGTCCCAGCTTTGCCAGCATGCCTGACTGCTTCATGGACATTGAATAACGTGACCCCAAACATGACAGAAACTACTTGTGTCTGCAGAAATGATGTCAATTCATTCTGAAGTTAATTCATCCAGCTCTGATCACTGCTTTTGCTTCAGCTGAGAAAAGACATTAATCTGTATAATTTCTCCCTCTGTGTTTCAGATCAGACAATCCATTTACTGAATGTGATTGATAAATGAATTAATTGTGCAACATTCATTCCTTTCACTAGTTCAGAACACACAAACTGAAAATAAGTCACTACAAACCTTTATATATGAAAGATAAATTACAGATCTTTTAGGATATTGTGGAGTTCAGTACCAGAGGAGGATTGAAAGATTGTTCAACCTTGTCCAGTCCAATTCTTCCTCACCTTGCACCCTCAGCAGCCATAAGAGATCACCAGCATTGCATGGTCAAACACAAAGGTCTATTTGGATGGATATATTGCATCTGGCAGGAGAATTTTCCCTGCATGCTTCTCTGATTTGTTCTCTTACTCCAAAAAGAAGAATTCCTATTTTTTTTTGGTCTTTTTGACACAACCATATCCTACCAGCATGTAAAGTGAAAGCATTTTGAGTACAAAACTTTTGCCAGTTTTAATGTTTGCTTGCTTGCTGAAAGAGGAAATTTGAAGAATTGCACAGTATGTGAGAGGAGAGGCCATGGCTTGAAAGGGGCAGTGGTGGAAGGTTCCCAGAAGCAAACCCAGCCTCACAAAATGTGACACTTGCTCTTTTTCCTACTCACACATGTTGCAGCTGAAATACCCCCTGATTAATGGAAAATTGTTTCTTAACACTGATGAACCACTCATCAGGAAACACAAAGCACATCCAGTTCCTTCCAAACGTGAAGACATTTACTATCTGCTCTATAAGCTTTATTACAGTATTTCCTACGAGTTTTATGCATGCAATCAAAGCATCTACATCAAGTTCTGCACATTTTAAACACCTCCATAAAGCAGAGTAATGACCTTCCCCCCAAAAAAAGTTATTAAACCAATAATATTCAAGTTGTACATCAGTGAGGCACAAATATTAAGTATATGCAAATTGCACTGATAAATCTGGAATGAGCACGTAGCATCCAGCCCTTTGCATACTCACTGGAGATTCTGGGACAACAGACAGCATCAGGAGAGACTGATGGCCAGTCCTGCCAGACACCACATGGGGCTTACAAACCTCTTGAGAGGGGAAACTAATGCAAACCTGTTCATAGTCTTTGGAAATCAAAGGGGCAAAGCAGTAATTGAAATGCCACCTAATCTTTACTAGTTCAACAGCAAAGCAAAAGTCCTTTCCCAGGAATGGTTAAAACCCCTCTGATAGCACATCATTAGCAAAGGCACTTAATCAGTGCCACCCCTGCCTGCCTTGGGCTGGCTGGCACCTCTGTGCAGGTCCCTGCAAGCTGAGAGCCAGGAGCAGTCAGGGGATACAGAAGGGACAGCCATGGAGAGGAGAGCATGGCACAGACAGCAGGGACCTGGCTCTGCACGCTCCCACTGCCAGCCCACACCACCTGCCACGGGTGGGAAAGCACCAAGGTGCTCCTTTTCTGTAACTGAGTGATCATATAAAGGTGTGCAGGTAATCCCACAGCTCCCCCACAAAAGAAAGGTTTGATGTATGACTGTCTTTGCTGTCTGCCTGCCACTACCCAGCAAAGGACAGCTCATGTCTTCATGGATTTAATGCACTGTGCATCTAACAGCAAATGTTGGCTGCTTTTCTTTGCATTGCACTGCAAGCTCATCAACAGAGCAACAAGGTCGACTTCTTTGTAAGTACAGAGAAAGCAAAATGGAAAAAACTGTCATTGCATTATTATCCCCTTGTTCATCCCTGCTCCTTCTCCCACACTCCAAGGACACTCAGCCTTCGGGGTTACCATGCTGTGAGTCTGGCCCAATAATTACATTTCAAAATAAAGTTACCTGTCAAGATGAAATGTTTTCCTGATGATGCTGATCTTCTCTTCTTTTTGGGCTGCAAAAATATACTAACAGAATGAGAGCACGTTTTGGTTTTTTCCCCCCATATTTTTTCCCTTTTAGGCTGTATAATTTTAACCTCCAAACTAGGCCAGCTCAGAGAAGAAGCATTTAATCTGTTACAGTGATTAACAAAGCTGTTATATTGTTAAAGATTACATGTGAAGTGTTTACCTAAATACCATCCACTTTGTGCAAGTGGTTCCTGGATGGTGCTAAGAAAAAGCATGCAGAATGCAAAGACTAAAGAGAAGAGCCTGACTGAAACCCACCAGTCTGAAACTCTGACATTCTGGGCAGCTGATCACTTCCTGGGATATGAAATGATGTTACCCATCCAATAAGAAAGCCAGCACATTCCACAGCACACATAAATCAGTGATGGGCCAAGGGTGAGGAAAGCCTTGTAGACTACAAGATTAAATACAGCATGTCTCATATCTTCTGTTGCTAACTTATATCTTTTCAAAATTAATCAGGAGATGTAGCATACAGCCCTTTAATATAAATACAATGGGGAGCAAACCTCTCTTCTTCCTCTATCTCTTCCTGGTATTTGTGCTGCCTGAAGATACAACCCTCATGGTGAGTTTTGGGGGTGTTTGTGAGCAAGTCCTGGCATCTTTACTTTGGCTGTAGCCTCAAGCCTCCTCCACTGGTTGGAGGCATTTAAGCAGGCTCGGGATCCTGGCCAGGCCAGGAGGTTTCCCACCAGAAGAGCCCCACCCACCACTGTAATTGTGCTTTGGTATCCCTTCATTTTGGTTTGACAGCCCTTGCTCTGTGGGCTTTCATACCTTTTTTTTTAGGACATTCCCACCTGTGGTCCTGAAGGGCCAGGCAGGGACCCAGATTTTGGGTGTCACCCCCTCCTGCAGCTCTGCTCCCAGCCAGACCCTGCAGCCCCAGGGAGCTGCCCTGGACCAGAGCACACAGCTGTTATCTGCATCCTTCATTGAGCTATGGTGATGGGGAAGCCTTTAATTGCTGGTTTATTGCCTTCATTAGGAGTCTCAGCAAGGGAAGTGAATATTCCTGAGAGAACCTCTGGATTGTGCCCAAGTCAGGCAAACACTTTTTCAGGCAAACCCACCTGCCCGTGCTGCAGTATTTGCTGCCTTGTCTTGTTTGCTCTTCTGGCTCTCCTCTTTGCTTCAGCATGGCTGATAGGCTGGAATTAAAAAAAAAAAACAAAACAAAACAAAAAAAAAACCAACAAAAACAAAAACAAGAACAAAACAAAACAAAACAAAAAAACCTCACAAAAAAAAACTAAACAAAACAAAACAAAACAAAAAAACCTCACAAAAAAAAACTAAACAAAACAAAACAAAACAAAAAAAAAAAAAAACCAAAAAAACACTAAAAAATCATGCTGGGAAGAGCCTGGAGCTCAGCCTGGCTTCCTGTGAAACACACACCTCCATGCACTGCCATGGGAAAAGGAGCTGACCTTTAAATCTTGTGTTACATTGGGCTTGGAATAACCCAGAGATCTTTCTGTGTGAAGATTTTCAAGAATATTAGTAATATACAACAATTCATGGAGAGTCTGTGTTAATTCACTGCTTTGTTATTTCCCCAAACCCCCAGCAAATGACCTCTTCCACATCTGGTGGTGTCTGGAGCACAGATGTTCCTCAGGTGCTGTGCTCATTTCTTGCCAGGGAGTGGGGGATATTTTACACCTTGCAGTGAGGGATTTTGTTACCTTTGTAGAGATGCTCTGCAAAAGCTTCAGCTCCTTTTAGGACTAAAATTAAGCCTCTCTCACTGTGTGTTTAATTAACTTTTATTTGCTTGACATTTCATTTTTATTATTTTTAAGCAGTGTGAGGTTCTTGGCATTAAAAGCACATGTAAACTAATTCAACTGATAGATTATCTTCACAAAAGACATTTTTTTCTATCATCACACCACTAGGAATATTTTTCTGAGTAAAGAAAGTGGCAGAAAAAATTCCCCTTGATTACCTCAGTACAATTGGACACTTTGTGAGGCAATAACAAGAGGGGAGAAAGTATCTGCTGAGAACATGTGGACACTAAATCAGGCACTTTATGCTTCTGGTTGAGCTCCTCCAGGCACCAGTAAGGGAGACAAGGGGCTGCAGAACATTTGTTTTATTGGGGAAAAAAAGCATTTATTTCCTCAATGGTTTAAAGCCTGATTTAAACCTGGTTCCCTAAGGACTGAAGAAGAAAATAATCTCTGCACTCCTCCATCTGGTTACTGCCAGGCTTCTCCTCCTTTCTCTTCTATTTTGGGCAAATTTTGGAAAGGCCCTGGTGTCTCTGAGATGTGAAGCCTCTTCTACCTGAGTGGCCATCAGAGGCCACACAGGAGCAGAAACAGGAGCAATGTAATCAACATGAAGAGTAAAACTAAGAGGAGCACAAAATCCTCTGCTTTGGACAATAATTTTATGTATACATACACACACACACACACACACACACACAAAAACATACCTAAGAAACAGATGAAGAATTTTGGAGAAATGTTGCCTATTCAAAAAAAAAAAAAAAAAGAAATTTGAATCAATTTATATACTGAGCATTACCAAGACACCAGCTTGATGAAGTGCCCTCATGAGAGGCAAGAAAAAATTCTATTTTTGCACTCTCAGATCATCTCAACCCACAATGTTCCACCTATCCTTTTCAAAGCACTCATAATTCACCAAAGAAAGTAAACCTGGCACTTACTGCATATGAGATATGTTTACAGTGGCACAGTTACTGTATTGATTACATTACTTCCTTTTAAATATTTTAACACAGTCTTTGGCTAATGGAGTATTTAATTAAAGAGAAATAAACATTAGTTTTCAATTTATGGGTAAGGAATGCCCTTACAGTATGGGCTGCAGGATATGATCCTCCCTGTCTTTGCAGATTTATCACTTTCACCAGACATGGAGGATATAAATAACATCAGCCTTAGACTGGTGGCTCTCAGTAACTCTTCAACACTTCATAATATGCTGCTGAAAAATTGGTGTTCTTTGAAATCCTGGTCCTGAATTGCCAGAAATGTCTTCTCAGCAGCAATCAAAAATTGTTGGGAGATATGCAGTGGGGTACAGCAGTCATTATTAGGCTTACAGACACCATAGTCTGTTTGGCTGATAATAAAGTCAATAATGCTGGTTTGGAGAATAGAAAACAATATTAAATAAGCATCATGTTTACAAACACCCATTCTATTATTTTTTTTAATTAATCTTTTGCTTCCATTTTCTACAATCTGATGGATTCAAAGCCAAAAATTTAATTTTGCTCGTTCTACCCCCTTACTGAAAAAATATTTCAATCCGCATGGATGTGGAAAAGAATTATTCAAAGAGTTTCCTGCAGAAAAATGGGCTCTCTGGAATTTGGCTTTTTTTTTGCCAACATCTCCCTAATTTCTTCCTAATATCTGATCTAAACCAACCATCCTTCAGCTTGAAGCCATTGCCCCTTGCCCTTGTGCCAACCCCTGTGGTTGTTCACCAAATGGCAGCAGCAGCCGCCTCTCCCAAGGCACCCTCCAACTTTGGGCCTCCTATTTAGCAGTGTCACTGTAACATTTTGAGGGCTGTCACCTGTCCCGTGGTTTGCAATGTGACATTTCTACTTCTGCATTTTGTGACATGGCTTTTCACCCAGCTTCCAGCAGCCTGGCCCTGGTGTCTGCAAGGAGCCTGGAGCTCTGTGCCTGCTGCTCTCCTCGTGCAACACCTTGCAATGGTCACCACTGATTTTCAAAGCTTGCAGTGCAGCATTAAGCAGGAGTTGCTCTTTCTAAGGGTTTTCTGCTGGCTGTTTTTCTTCTCCTTCCCTTTATTTTTCTCCCCTCAGACAAGTCTTTGGGAGAGAGAGCCTCAGCACAGAATTACTCTGTTTGGGTGCCAAATCCTCCTCGCAGTGGGGTGTAGTCAGGAGGCTTGCATCACTCTGCCAGAAAAACTCTGCTTTTCAGTAGCTCTCAACCCCCAGCATCCCTTTGGCAGCCAAGGCAGAAAAGAACAACCTTATTCCCAACCCAAAGCATTTATTTTTTTCTCCCTCCCCTGCAGGCTTCATCTCCACCAGTCACATCCCAGCTCACAGCCACGCTCTGGTCCAGGTCTCTCCCCACACTGTCTTCACACAACTGGCCTCCAATTTGCTTCTCTGGCTCCAAACAGAGCCTTTAAAATCAAAAGGAAAGCCAAGCATGGAGGGAGAGGGAGCAAGCCAGCTCCAACATGAGCTAGCCCAGCCAGCCTGCCCAGTCCTCAGCTCTGTATCCACAGACAGGGCTCCCCCACCCTGCTGGCTCACAGCCCTGCTTCAGAGCAGAACAGGGATCCAGAAACAGAAGAGATTTTTTATTTGCTGCTTCTCTGGAGACCTCTTGAGCTGCACTCTGAGCAGCTCTCATTTAAGAGCTGGCGTGGCAGGCATTTGATTTCTTTTGAAGCACTCAGTGGTGGAAGCAATTTTAGAAAAGGACACAATTCTTGTAAGAGCAACTTCTGCCTGGGCAAATGCTGCTGTCAGCAGTGGCACAAATTAAAATGGGAAAAGAAAATTCTGCCTCTTGAGTGGGATGGGAACAGCAAAGGCTGCACCACTGCTCCAGGGCTTTGATCTCCCAGGGACCACAGCACTGCTCACGGGGCAAGTGAAATACCCTGAGCCATGGAGGTGGCACCTCACCCAACAAACCCCACTGAATGTCCCACAAGTCTTTCCTGTCTCATAAAGCAAGCAGATTATTTGCCTTTCTTTTCAGCCTTTCTTTCTTGACATTTCTTTCCTGATTCTATTCCTTCCTCAAATTCATCCCTATCCCATCACTACTTGACAGCTTCTAGTTATTACTAATTTCAGCAGGTAAAAGAGGGCAGATCTCTTCCTCCCAGTCCAAGAGCCTGACTTTTTAAAATATGTGCAATGAGATGAATAAAGCTCAACACATCACATACCTGATCTGGGCTATGGTGGAAGAGACCTCTCCCGATGGCAGTTTCTCATAATAAACTTTTGTAATGATGCATTTTCAGGAAAAATATATCAAGCCCCAGGAAAGAACTAAAACTGCTTTAGTGGCTGAGTCCCAAGCACCCATGTTTATAGGGTTAATAGCTGTGAGAAACAGAGCATACTGCACCACAGAGCAGAAAAAAAGCCCCACTCATGAAGCCCAACAATGAAAACCAGTATGCAATTTCCCCTTCCAAAGGGATTTGGAGATCACACTCTGCAGAAAGCTAGGAAAAAAATAATTTAAGACCCTTTCTTTCCCCTTGAAATGCATGGCTCTGGGGAATCTGATGGCACCTGGACCCATCCAGCAACAGCAGCCACGTGAACCCAAAAGAGACACAAGAATGGACTGACCAGCTCTGGACATTGTTTTGGCATGTTTTGCTTGTGGACATCTTCTCCCCATCCCCAGGCCCCTGAATTTAGCAGATACAGTCCTAAAACCACACTGGAGAACTGGAGTTTGCATAATATTTCCTCTCCCAGATGCCTCTGGGAACAAGGAGTCCCTTGGCAGGGAGTTTGAGAGAGGTTTTGCCTCTGCTTAGTGCCCACATTCAGCTTATCAGTGAGTCCAGGAAAGATCTGGTGTTTGCTTCAATCCCTCCCTCCATGCCTGGAGCCATGGGGTTGGCAACTCACACCAGGTTGCACCAGGCTCTGCCAAGCTCTACTAGTGGTGGAATTAAAAAAAAAATAAAAAATACACTTGCTTCTATCTGCCACATTGCTCTACTGGCAAAATACAATAGCAGAGGTACATGGTGCCAGCATGGATTCCATTTGCTAACTGAGCCCATTCTGCCCACTAAAACAGCTTTGGAACTGTGTTTGTGTTTTGCTACAGTGGCCAGATTTCTCAGCACAGACAAGGCTGAATTCCCAGCTCCCAGCACTGCTGGGGATGGGCTCTGCCTCTGCAGACTCTGGAGCAGCCTGGGAGCCTCTCCCTCTCCTGTCTCTGGCATGATTCCTCTGTTCTCTGGCTTTCCAGAGGGGAGAACTGACTCCAGATGGGTCAATTAAAGAGAGGACTTTTCACACCAAAGACTTCATCTTGCAGTTTGTATCAGCTAAATGTTGCCTTTCTTGCAATTTTGCAAATTAAAATATTACCCAGCAAATCCCAAACGTGACTCTCTGTTTAGTGCAACTTAGATGCATTATCTTTTTAAGGAAGACTCCAAAGTGAAGGTGTATTTTAGTTAGAGCAGCAAGGACAGGTTTAATCAGTGTTGAACAACTCAGTGTCTCCCCTAGCCCTTGATTAATGAGCATGAAATACCATCTACCTTATAACTACTCCCAAACACTCAAGTATGTCAAACAGACTTTTGATGCTCTCCAGCTTCTTGGGCATGTGTGGAGCTGCAGCTGAATCCAATTTGTACCATCAGCAGCTGGAGTTATTCTGCATTTGTCACTGGCACTACATTTGGCATTACACTTCTCTTAGCCACAATGAGGTGACAGTGAATGATAGAACTCTTTATATGTGTTAATACTGTGATCATTTGGGTGGTTTGAATCTGTTAGGGCACTTAAGCTATTTGTCTGCCAGGACAAAAAGGTAGGAGTGTTTCCAAGGAATTTTGACTGGGCAAATTGAATCACAGTTGAAGCCAGGAGTGGCTCTCCTGCACCTCCTCTGCAGTGTGTCTTTGAGGGGCTTGCTAAAACACCTCAAATAAATCTCATCTATCAGTGGCAGCAAGGCAGGCCTATGGAAAGCAGCTTTTGTCCAGAGGCACTCAGGTCTAGTAAAGCCATGCACTCTGAGGGGGGCTGAAGACACCTTCCTGTCAAATTGAGGATCCAGTGGCTTCCTGAAGCTGTGGGGTGAAGCCTTGCTAAACCCATGGATGCCCTGACCAAAACAACCACTGCAGGACAGAGACAGAACAGAACAGTGGACAGGCATGAACATCTGCATGAACCTCTGGCCACAAACACAGCACGTGCTGCCTATCAAAGGTGAATGGGGCTGTTTTTAAAATTTCTGCCAAGAAGAGAATCTGTGCTGTGAGAATTCCTACTGAGAGGAGAATGTGAATATTCACTATAAAGCCTGAACAGAAAGAGCTACTAAATATTTTAACCAACTCAGTCCTCCTATGAAAAAGAAGTAATTTTCCCCTCTCAGGGCCACATGGATGGGTGCACATTTGCTGCCTGATGTAGCAGCAATCATTTATTTAGGATGCTTTAGCTTAACAGCTAAAATTCAGCTCTTTGACTTCCTGTGCTTAGGAAAGAAATTGATATACATTTTTTAAACCTTGAAATAGACAGAAGCTAGTAAAAGCCAAAAAGAGGGGAAGAAAAAGGGAGCATTTGGAACAAATCAGCCTAGAGTAATCCAGAACAGGTTTAAGCATGTTTCCCCTCATATTACCCATTTCCTTCTGGACACTTTTTACTGTCTTGTTGTGCACCTTTCACCCTGTGGACTTTTCATATCTCCAGCATTCCCCTGCCTACAGGATTAAATACCAACCTCTTCCACAGTCCTTAACTCACAGCAACTCAGGGGATGCTGCTCCTTGCCACCCCAGGTATTTTCCTCTATAAATAAAAACACTGGAGCTGCTTTCTAGTTTTTTTACAACTCTTATCCAGCTTTCTTTAATCTCTGCATGTATTTTCTAATAATTACCATGTGCACACAGTGTCAGCTCTCCTTTAAAAGCTTTAATCTTTCTGTTAATCTAACTTGAGTTTTTTGGTTCTTATCTGCCTTTTTATTCCCCATCCATTGTCAAATAAAGGAAAACAGCAAGCAGGAACCTGCCACCCATTAATTAATCTGGACAGCAGAGCACCTGAAAACTCCAAATGCAAACTATGGGACACTTCATTTTCACCATCTTTCAGGAAAACCACATGTGATTCTTAATGGAAAATCTTTAATATTAAATCTATAAAACTAGTTCAGCAATAAATGAATGAGGGAAAGCAGAGGTAACAGGGGAAAGGATATATTTTCAGGTGATGTAACTAAAAAGATACAATATATTCCCAGCTTTGGGCTGCTTTCAGAGGTTATGTGTATGGTGAAGCCATTTCAGTCCAGCTACTGCCCTGCTGCCCCCACTAACTCCAGTGACACCCCATAACATTGCAGAAATTGTTGGCACCAGTATTGCCCAGTTCAAGGCACTGATTAACTGGCTGTTCACCACTGGGAACACCAACATGGAAAATCAGCTGCTTGACTCAGGAGAGGGTTTCCCTTTCACGCTAAAGACCCACATCAGACTTTACATCATACTTGGATGATAAAAAGTTTCACAGCAGAATCACAGCTGCAGACAGCTTGAAATAAGCTTAGAGAGCCATGGGCAATGAGCAATCATTCACTGAAATGTTTATTACTAGATTCATGATTTGTCATATGAAAATTTTAAAAAAATTATCTCTTTATTAGTGAATTCAAGTACAAATGAAAAATTGCAATTAAAAAAAAAAACCCAAACACCACAAAAACCCTGCAACCAACCAAACAAAAAACTCAAACACTGCAGGCTGTATTTAGGATAACCAGAAACTGGATTTTTAGTTCAATTTAGGCAAGTGCTCTGCACAAATATTTGTCTATGCAAAGTGCACACGAACTTTCATCACCTCACTTTGCTGAGCAGAGGAAAAATGAGGATGCTACGGGTTATATTCTAATTACATTCACCCAGAACTCATATATGTCATTCCATTATTACTAATTCATATTTATAGTATCATAATATGGATTCCAATAATAACTTAGACTGGAAGGTATTTCTGGAATTCTCTAGTCCATCCCCTGCTCAAAGGAGGGCCAAAGTCAGAGATGGACAAAGTTCCTGGTGTTGCATGCTCAGAGAGAACATTTCCATCTGAAACCCTGGTCAGAGCTGCCTTCAGAAAACCCTTTACAAGTTTCATGTCTGGCAGCTGCATTACCTGTCCAAGCAGATTTTCCACCTCACTGCCATGTTCTAAGCACATTTCCATACAGGTTGAATAATAAAGCAGGGACAGTAACATGACTGTCACCCACCCAGGCTCTTTCCACAGAGGTAAAACTAAAATGCACCTGAAATGGGTCTTGCTCAGAGACTGTGGAAACCAGTCCAAAGAGGACTGAGAAGCCAGCAGGGGCCAGATTTAATGCCCATCTCCATAAAGATAAGTGAACCTGAAGATGTAGGTAATTAGCTTCCATGCAAATGAGACACAGCAGCAGCCAATTTTGGCTCAGCCTGCCTGCTGCAGAAAACAGTCAGTGCTTTGCCACTGGCTGCATTGGCAGCAGGACCCAGCTGTCAGCTCAGCATGAAGCTTGTTGTGATTCCCCAAACTCACTGGGCCACAGGCTCTGTGCCCTGGGGCACCCCCACACATCTGGGCTCTGGCCCTTGTCCTGGTGCTTACCTGCACCATTTCTACCTGCTCTCCTGAGGTCTCTGTGGGGAATTACTGAGTCTTGGATGGGGGCCACCAAATCCCTGCAATCTCCTGCCCAGGAACACACTGGTTTTAGCACCTGCATGGCAAATCCCCAAATGCACAAATACTCAAATCAAGAAAAAGCCCTCCATTCTTATGGGATAAAAAAACCCCCAAGAACAAAAAGCATCACTTTTTGCTTATTTGTTTCCCATTTCCTTTGTATGAGTCTTCTTTGCCAAGGTCTCCAAAGCCAGTTTCTCCCCTCAGATTCCGTAGCATTCCCAGTTTCCACCAACAGCAGCCAGACTGGCAGTCTGTGAGGGACTGCTCAGTCCATGGGACTGAGCAAACTGAGCAAAAAAGCTTAAGGGCTGTGTCTATAACTGGAGGTTTCCCTGGCAACATGGAGAACTTGGTACATCTCATGATGTGCAGTGTGGACAGACTTCCTCACCATAGCTTCAGCCCAGGGAGCTGCAGGGAAGCAGCTGGAAGCAGGAAAGCCTCCAGCTGCATCCAACCACCTCCAGCCCAGCACAGGTCAAGGCTCTTTGCTATGCACTGAACAGCTTTGGGGGGACACAGCCTCCTGTGATGGCTTGTGTCCTACAGAAAGACCACACAAAAACCACTGGACTTGTAATGCTCTTTGTCCCAGCACACAGCAATGCCATAATGTGAAGAAAACATAGCTTGAAGCACAGCCTAAATTAATTTCTTCTTTAAAAAATTGTATGTAGCTTTACTTCAAGGATTTTGAAACCACCTAGCAACTTGGCATTTAGTAGAGCAAAGCATGTGAGAAACACAGATGCCAAATCCTAAAACTATATAAATGGAAAACTCGGGCATATCATCAGTAGGAAATTAGTCCCAATTCCCATAGCACAGCTGGAACTGTAACAACAACTCCTGATCCAAGGCAAATTACACAGAGGCCTTGACCTCTGATAATGAGTCCTGGCTTCCCAAGCTATCGTGTCAGGCAGTGGTGGTAAATGTGTGTTTGGAGTCAGTGTTTGTAGAGGAAAATGCACACCATGCAACTCAAGTAATCAGAAAACACAGGAACTGACACGAGGACAGGCAAGAAATGAACAAGAAGGAATCCAAACTCATCTCCTTTGCTGCTTCCCACTGAAGGTGTTTTAGCATATTGTTCTTCAATGCAATTCAAACTATCAGCTGATAGAACAATTATCTAACTAAAAGATTGAACCATGATTAAAGTCTAAACAAGCTGCTGAACAAACACCTACTCAGCCTCACTTGAACTTCATTTCAATTCCCTGCACATTGAGTGCTTCAGCACACAGATTTTTATGATGATCAGGCTGGCAGGGTTCTAGGCAGCATCTCTTGCCTGCTCACCCACCATTTATAGTCTAAACCCCTACCAAGGCAGGGTCACCTGCAGCAGGTGACACAGAAACACTTCCAGGTGGTTTGGAAGGTCTCCATGAAGGGAGACTGCATGACCTTCTTGTTCCAGGGCTCTGCCATCTTCAATCTAAAGTTCTTCCTCCTGTTGAGGTGAAATTTCTTATGTTTTAGTTTACAGGCATTGCTCCTTGTGCAGTCACTGGACATCACTGTAAAGAGTCTGTCACCATCCTCTGGTACCCACCTTTGAGACACTTATGTGCATTAATGAGATCCCCAATCAGTCTTCTCTTCTCCAGATTAAATCCTGTGCTAAGGGGCAGTCAGAATGGCACTTTCCAGCAGTCCAAGGGAAATCTGGAACAGTTTTTAAAGCTCCCATTATAAACCACACCATCTGAGCTAGATCCAGGCACTCACTGGTACCTGTACACCAGCAGGTCCCACAGAGCCCATGTGCAGGTGGACACGTGTGCCATTTTCAGCCCAATATCTGACTTTGGATATCATATTCCTATTTTCAGTTTAAAATCTCTGAAATTACAAAGCTGAACAGGACACCAGCACAGGTAAGTGCAGGGACACCCAGACATTTACATGGGCCAGTTGCAGCTAGGAAGAAAACCTGCATTCAGGTGAGTGCAGCACAGAAGGTTAAGGCAAGACTGGCCATGCAACAAGCCTTTCTTCAAAGGCCTTTCCACAGCCATGAGAATGAATTGAAATGGAAACCTGTTCAGACTCAAGAGAACTGGAATGTGACAGTGCCAGAATTCTGCACTCCCCAGCAAAGCCATGCTGGGAGCCACTCGCTGCTGCCAGTGCCACACAGGGCACCCAGCTCAGTCATCACAGCTGAAATGGTGAACAGATGTCACCCACAGCCAAGGTGACAATGTTCTTCCCATAGAGAGGCTGCAATGTCCCCTCCGTCCCAGTTAATGCCCCTGTCTTGGTTTGAAAGACAGGTACCTGCCAGCAAAAAGCTGGAATCTCCCTTTAAATAGAGAATGTAAACCCCCTCCCTCAGATTATTATAATTTTGCAATTGGAGGCCCTCAGGCAAAGATTTGGGAGTAGGAATAACAGTCCTTTACTAGGAATATTAGACAAAGCAAAGAAAAATACAAATGTAATAGCACTAAGGGAGAAGCAAAACAAAAAAACCAACCAACCAANCAGGGTCTCCTGTTACTGCCACATCCTTTTGGAGCGGTGTCCTCAGACCCAACTGTCCTGTTCACTTCTGTTCCCCAGGAAAAACCTGCTGCCCCCTTTTGTTTCAGTCAAGCCCCCATAAGTACCCAGCAATCAGTTACCTAGCAAAACCACCAGGAAAAAATTCCACAAACACAAAAGAAACAGATCCAACCCCCAAGAGCCCCCCATGGCAGACCCTGTGCTCCAACACCCTTTTCCAGGAGTCCTGCTGAGCTCTGTGGATCCCTTTGGAAAGGACAGATGCATTTAGCAGATGATTTCTGCAGAAAAGGCCAGTCTGCCCAGGCCTGAAGCAGAAGATAATTTCATAACCTTGTGCAATAAACAGCACCCTAGAGAGTGCTGGCAGAAGGAGGAGAGCCAGCATTCCCTTCACCACCAGCGAGGCAGCCACGTCTCCCTGACCTTTCCATGGACAATGGGGGACCAGACCCAGCAATTTGTCTGTGACAAATGGCAGAATGCATCAAATGAAGAGTTTTACAGCAGTAAAATGGCAAAATGCCAATGGGCACTGGTGGGTTTCTGTGTCACCAAAGAGCATTTCCACATCCAGGAAATGTCGCTGTCTTGTGGCAAGAACCAGAGGTGGTTATTTAGAGACCACAGCCACACTCATCATTATCTGTCACCACACAGAGCTCAGCCTAGAAACACACCAGCAAGGAGCAGGGATCATCCACTCCTGAGAGCAATAAGAAATACAAACACAGCCTGGGCTTACTACACCTTCTGGGCTAACTCTGAAGCATTTGAGAAAATGCTCAAGTGCTCATATCAACACAGTATTATGCCATGGGTGCATCAGCTGAGAACAGAGGAGATTAAACTGACAGATTGTATCCTGATTTATGACCAAAAAAATTGCAGGATCTTTACTCATTGGGCTTGAAAAATAGTTATGCTGCTTGACTTTTTAATTAAATTGTGAAGACTATTTATTATACGACCATAAATTGTTTGTATAAATACTTACGGTTTCGAGGGATCTCAGTGCAAAGGACAAATAAAATAAAAACTAATAAAAATGTATTTTTTACCATTAAATCAATAGTAATTTAAGCATGCCAAGGGTCACAATTCTATTTGAGAAAGATTGATCATCCCGCAGGAAGAATTTTTAACTATTTGGCTGGTTCCTTGCACTTTCCTTGAATCAGCTTCTCTTGGGAAACCAACAGCAAAATGTTGAAACCCGTTGATTTTAAAAAGCTGAGCTTTTGAAAATCACCCACATTTGCACGTATCAGGCAAGTGATGAATAATAGATATCTAAACAAAACTGCCCACAAGCTTGCTAAGAAGAGTGGAACACACCACAGTGGCAATAAAAGTAATCTGCAATATCTATTTCCCCATATATGAATTCCATAACAGGTATTAAAAATGAATACATCATAGAAGAGGATCTACAGGCACAATTACACATCTGAATTTGTACCACTGGTATAAAAAAAAAAATCTGTTACCCTACAATAATGCTAAGATTCTTTCAATGCCATTTGGATGACAGAAAACTGTAAGGAAAAACTACAGCTGAAAGAAGCTAATTATGGAAAATCCTGTAGAATACATTGCTGCAGACAGAAGTGAGTATAGCTTCCACTCTTTTCTGCATTGCAGATGTACAGATTAGTTTAGGTAAATATCCCTGAACAGTAAAGAGAAATTTGAGCATAAAAATAATAAATTTTGGTAGAGAAAATAAAAAGCAGCAAGCCAACACTGGTTGGGAATTCCTCCCTTTCCTTCAGTGCATCTTCACACACACACAGAGGGGGATCCTCCCCACAAGCACCATGTATTGACAGATACAACAGGTTCAATATAATCACTTATCTATGTGCACAGGGGAAGAGAAAGGGCTGGAGAAAACTTCACATCTTACAAAATATTAGATATGCAGGTCTAGGGAGTGAAACCTGTGGGGTGTCAGCTCATTTAGTCCCTAACAGGAACACAGGAATCATTACCACAGCTCATGCCTTGGAAGATGTTATTTATGGGCACTGTGTTTGAAAGCAAACCAGCCCAGAGCATTCACCTTCCCCTGGAACCCATTCCTGGGCTTTGTCTAATACTTCCTATTGGAAATTATGCCTGTCACCTATTTTTGAGAAGGTCACACCTCTGCCACTTGCTGCCAGATGCTGAAATTTAGAGGGGAGAGAAGCCCCCAGATAAACAAGCCCTTTTTCTTCAGTTTATTCTGTTTGGGGCTGCTCATGTTCCTTCTGCTCCTGGTGCCAACAGCAATATTTTTTTGCAGCCTGTCAAAACAGTGATTAAATCCAAGACTGCAATCTAAAGCCAGCCCCAGCAGCCCTAGAGAGCCACAGCAGAGGCAGACAGATCCTGCCTGTGCCAAAGGTTTCACCAGGCACCTTGCACAGGGAGGGATGGGAGGGATGAGGGGATGCAGACCCTCCCACCCCTTGGGTGGATTAT
Source organism: Peucedramus taeniatus (assembly GCA_013400575.1). Taxonomy (NCBI): domain Eukaryota; kingdom Metazoa; phylum Chordata; class Aves; order Passeriformes; family Fringillidae; genus Peucedramus; species Peucedramus taeniatus. Next base: position 2,941,010 of record WBNO01023171.1, read on the forward strand.
CCTGCAGCAGTAACAAATCCACCTGAGGGTCTCAGTTCTCCATAAACATTGAACCAGCAACCCTTTGCAGCTCAGCCTCACCTCTGCTGCACACCTCTTTATGGATTCCTGCCTGATCCAGGCTGCAGCAGAGGAGCCCCAGCCATGCACAAGCAGATTTCCCAGCTCACCTTCTGCAGGTGTCTGAGATACGAAGAGGGGTGGCAGCAAAGGCAGACTCCCCAAGGGGATGAGAGAAGGAATACAGCTGCCAGATAAACCTTTTTTCAGAGAGAGAAGATGCTGTTGGTAACTTGGGGGGAGGTGCACAACAAGGCAGTGCAGGGGGAGAAGTACTCAGAGAAATGTTGATTTACCACGAGGCAAAACCTGCTACTATGGAGGCAATGATTACCTCTGGATGAACAGGAGGGTCTGGAGCTTGAAAATCCTAGAACACACCTCAGCAGCCTCTCAGGACATGCCAAAATGGCAAATTATTTGCCAAGAGTCCCAGTGCCTGTTGCAGCCCATCCCTGGGTGCTGAGCACCTCCTGATCCCTCTGGGCTTGTGCATGAGCTCTGCACTGCTGCTCTTGTGCCAAGATGCATTTGAAAACAAATCACCTGAAGCAGACCCCTTTCTCAGGCTGCAACACTCAAAAACGCAGGTGTACCCACTATCTCTCCAAGGTATCACATTAAAAAAATTAAGCTTAGTATATTTATATTTATTAATATAAATATAATTTTGTTAATACAAATAGAAAGATAATATATAGTAAACTGTAGTAAAACATTGGAAAGCATGGACCTCTCCAAAGTTGAAAATGAGAAAAGGGTGCTGTGACTTCCTGAGCTTCTCTAATGTTTGTAATTCCTCTTGCAGCACTTGGTGAGAAAGAAAAGATTTTGCATTATGCAGGTCACATTCTTTCACTAATATTTTTATTTGGAGGCAAATTGATGCACTTCTAAATATCTTGAAGCTATCTCTAAATTCACACTTGTTTTATGGTGTATCTTTCTTCTCCTTAAAAAACTTAATAATGCCAATTAAATTTAAAAAGTTGTGTAAGCTGGATTGGTGAAGCTTAAAAATGTTTTGGCTGATTAGGTTTGGAAAGATGCCTTGCTTTGAAAACATTTTGTTTGTCCCTGTGCATAGAGCCAAAGGTGATTCCACTTAGCAGCATTTAGCACAACAGGCTATTTGCCTCCAGCTCCTGGAGAAGATACACATCCAGCCATCCTTTATCCTCGTCCCTTCCAGCCCCCACTTCACATTCCTTACACTTGCTAAGTCATATTTGTCTATGCAAAAGTCCCACGGGGGGAATTTTCAGCACCAGGTTCACAGAATTTGCCCTTTACCACCTCCTACAGATATCTAAAAGGATTCATGCAAGCCAGGGCTCCAAGGAAAGTGGGTGTAGAAACCCAGGACTCTCAGCATCATGACAACTGGAACAGCAAAAAGGAAGTCATATGTCTTGGCCAAAGTTCTGTGAAACCTTTCATTTTCAATGAATTGGCATTTTCAAAGGAGAAAATGCATCATTGCAGTATTTCTGTTCAGAACTCATACAAAGATACACTACAATAATTTGCTTTGCAACAAATCCCTCTATAAAAAGTGCTGAGCTTGCAGAGCTGTCTGCCTGAGAGGTTATATGGAAGATTTGTAGAAGCACAATCAAAGATGAAATGACATGTTAACTTCTGGATTATAACTAATCCCTCTGGAAATAATAATTTATTCAATCAACAAAATAAAATAAGTTACATTAACCTTGAAAGATCTACTAACAGCTGCTCTCCAAGCTTCACATACACAGATGAATATGTTTAGCACTGACAGTTCCCACTATCTGATTTTTCACTCTATTTTTGTCCTAAAACAGTGAAAGATATCCTTAGGCCTTCTTACTGTTTTACTGACAGAGAATGAAATTATGTGGAAGGTAATTTTCCTCTCACATGCCCCTGTTTATCTCAGGCTTGGTGTCAGCAAAGTTGCTGTACTTCATTTAAACTCAACTGGGAAAGAACACAGATGCAATTACTCCATGCAGCACTTGTGGATTGTTAAAAAAACTAAATCAGAGTGTGTGCTGGAGTTGGGCCCTTGTTTGAGATATGTGTACAAATTTTTCAGGTATTCATGAGACCTTCCCAAATTTGGGCACCACCAGGTATTTCCAGACAACTGGCACAGATTTTAAACTTCTTGTGCCCCAAAACTCACCATGGATAAAACACTCACAGTTTTTTCAGCCTGTGCTGCTGAGCTGGTGGGCTGAAGCCTGAGAAAGGGACTTTAAAATTTTTCTTTTATTTTCATTTATTCTCCCGATGTCGTGGTTTGACATTGGTTAACACACCAGGCACCCACAAAATCTGTAATAAAGGGCTCATGAGTTGAGATAAGGATTGGGAGAAAAGCACTGTAAGGGTAAAACAGGCTCAAACTTTTAGGTATAAAGCAAATTAATTTTAACAGAGTCAGAAGAGGATAATGAGAAGTAAAATAAGCCTTTTTCCCCCAGCCCCTCCCTCCTTCCCACCAACAGTGCAGGGAGACAGGGCATGGGGGTTTTGGTCAGTTCATCACTCAAAACTTTTCTTCAATTTGCTTAGGGAGAGGAGTCTCTCTTCTGCTGTGCCATGGAGTCCTCACAGGAGACAGTTCTCCCAAAATTTTCCAGCATGGTTCCAATTTCATAAGTAGCAGTTCTGCCCAACCTGCTGTAATATGAGTCTTTCCTATGGGCAAACAGTCCTCCCCAAACTGCCATGGTGTGGGTCATTTTAGTTCATGGGATGTAGTCTTTCAAGGATAAGCTGCTCTAGCTTGGAAGCAAGGGCTCTCTGTCTCTGTCTCTAGAAACAAGGGCCCTCTCTCTTCGGGGCTCCCAAAGGATCAGTGCTTTTCAGCATCCACCTGCTCCAGTGTGAGCACCTTTTCTCATGGGCTGCCAGTGGATCTCTGCACGCCCCACGGACTTCATGGATTACAGGGAGATCATTTGTTTTATTAAAGTCTTCACCATGGCTTGCAGAGAAATCTCGACTCCGACGCTTGGACCACTCCTTCTCTTTCTTTTCACTGACCTTGGTGCCTCCCTGTTGTCTTTTTCCACATGCCCTCACTTTCTCTGACTAGGAGGGAAAATACCCTGCTGCTCATAAGTACCATTGCCAGCAAATTCCACCAGTTCAAAGATTTCTTCAGGATCCTGCAGCGCTGAGGAGTTGATTTTGTTTAGGTTCTGTGTCAGAGTATCACTCACCATATCTCCGCCGCCGGCCACTGGCTCGGCCACCACTGCACGGGTGGTGCTGGCCACTGAGGCACCAGCACCATCCAACACCTCTGTTCATGTGGGGTGCCAAAAAGGAGGAGCCACCACCACCACTAGCCCTGCCCAGCTGGCTAGAGGTAGCCAGGCAGGCAGAGCTCACCCTGGGCTGTGCCAGGATGGGGGCGGCCGCGGTGGCTGCAAGGCCACACAGCTGGCACGGGGATGGTCTCACCACCCCTGAGAAACAACTGCTCCTGCATGGTTCTGATTTTCTTCTTAAATATGTCATCACAGAGGCATTACCAACCTCTCTAATTGGGCCAGCAGCATGTCTGTCTTTAGAGCCATCAGAGATTGGCTCTGTTGGGCATCATGGAAGCTTCCAGCAGCTTCTCACAGAAACCACCTCAGTGGCTTCCCCCCACTACCAAAAACCAGGCTGTGCTAAACCAGCACACCCTGTCATGCATGATTTAATTGCACCATCCAGCCTGGTGTATTTTTGTCTCAAAACCAGTTCTGGCTGGAGATAACTTCCTATGGCAAATGTCACTCTGTGATGTCCTTTGATTCCTGGTGTGCTGCTGCTCCCGTGCAGGTGATGCTGTGCCTTCCCAAACTGCACCAAACACCTGCAAAATGAGAGGCTTTACAGCAATCCCAAGCTCAGTATGGCCATTCCTGGAGTGCAGCCATTTCAGCACTGGAGCACTCCATGAGGCCTGAAATGATGAGCATTGAGATCTTGGATCCAACCCATCTTCACGGGAGCAGCACACACAGCTCTGTGAGCCAGACAGAGGAAAAGGCAAGAGGATTCCCCCAGGCATCTCCTGTTTCTTGATTTTTTCTCAGAAGGGAAATTCAGAACAAATGAAACAGAAAAGGTGATTCAGATCCACTGGCAGGCAAACAAACTACAGGAAGATCACAGCTTTTTGCAAGATCAGGTCTGTACACTGCTAGAGCTTCACGAGTTCCCCAGAGGAATAGACTGACAACAGAAAGTGCCAAGAAAAGGATGGTTCTGGAAGAATCAACAACCAACTGGAAGGCAGCACGAAGCTGTGGTGTACTGCAGTCAGCCTTGAGCCACCCTCACAAAACTGCAGCATTGCTCACTATTGCTGTAAAGCAGGGCCATTTAGCTACTGGCTTTGAAGAGGCCCCAGGATGGCAATTTCCTGGAATTGCCTGGGGAATGGTCACCAAGGTCCAGATCCACAGAAGGATTTGAGTATTGACTGCAATATAAGCTGACACCTGGGGAGAGCAGGTGGCCACAGGATGGTTTCTACAACAGCTGGGTGGTTATACACAGGAGCTGTCTGCAAGAACCTGAAAGAAAAGCAGACATCTCCTGTTAGCCAAGACTTGGCCACTGCATTCACATGTCCAGGTGCAAGCTGTAAATATTGAAAAATGTTGTATCTCCAGCCCCTGGAGACAGACAGCAGCCTGAGCAGGGGCTGGATGTCAGCACTGAAGTCCAAGCCCAAAAGCTCCTGGATGCTCAATCCTGCTCTGACTGAAGCCAAAAGGAAAGCTGGGAGAGCTCTCTGCAATGCACTAAAAAAAGCCAAGTTTACTGGTGTTTATGTTTATAAATATATAATTAATGTTTCTGAAAAATTCATTCTGGGAGCCATGGAGAACAGCAACATCAGAAGAAAGCAGACTTGAAAAGAGAAGGGAGAGGTTGAGTCAATAACAAAGCATCTTTATGATCCATATATTTAACAACTGCACCTTTCTGTGCTGTTTTTAAAAATCACCCTCGTTTGTTATCTATGCATTTGTGCAACACCTTTACCCTGCAATCCTCCAGGAAAATGATTAAATTTAATAGAATCCACCCACGTTTTAGAGCTGAGATGGAAAGTACTTATATTTAATAAAAAGTACAGTTTCTTAATGGTTATGGTATTTAATTTGCATTCTCTTTGCTATTTTAACTGCAGCTTTATTAGAACAGCATTGTTGGCTGCAGTGTTTATTTTTCACCACCATTGTCATTATAAGAAAGACATAGAAAGCAGATGAAAAACATGGAAAATAAAAAAATAAAAAACACAGCATGAGCAGAGTAGGCTGAAATGTGTGTTTTGGGGAAAAATACCTCAGATCTCTGCAAAGCTCAAATCCCCAATCAACCTCCCTATGAGCTTCCAGGAAGAGAAAAGAAGATGTAGGATGTTGCTGGCTTATTTCCATACCAATTAAACAACCTTTTGCTTTGGCAGAGAGGCACTGACAGTCAGCAGGTGAAAGCTCAGCCCTCCAGCCAGCTGTGCCCATTGGCACTCCTGAGGAGGCCTCTCCCAGTCTGCCTTTCCTTCATCCTTAGAAGGTGGGAACAGAAACTCCCTTTCCTTCCTCTGCTCTCTCCCTCTCAGGACCCACTAAGCTCTGTGGGTTGGATCTGGTGCCAGATGTTTGTGTTTGCCCAGTTCAAATCCCTGAGCAGAAGATTAGACACGTCTGCACCGAGAGGATCATCCTGAGTTTCTGTTAATGAAATCACAAAGATCAAGAGGTGAGGTTGCAATGCTGGCCCAGGGCACCCACAGGACTTGGCAGAGATGAGACATGAATTGGCAGGAAGGGAGACAGGGAATGGGGTGGGTGAGCCAGGTCTGCGTGGGTGCCCAAAGCCCTCCTGAATCCACAGCCCTGCTCCAGCCCCACCAGCCTCAGCCACAGGGATTATCAGGAGTCAGAGGGGGAAAGGTGAGTAGAAACAGCAGCTTGATCACAGGCCCCAGTAATCACTTTCTAAGCTGGAATCAAGAGGATATTCACCACTGGGGAGGTAAATAATTATATGGGTGAAAATGATGCAGTGGAACTGTGCTGGAGGCTCAGCATCCACGTTCCCCATTGTCACCAGCTCAGTACCACCCCACAGGCACTATTTACAGCAGCCCTGCCAGCTCCCCAGCCTGTTTTCCTGCCCAAGTGCAGATGCACCTCTGCCTGCTTCTGGCAGCATAGCACCAGCCCTGCGCAATGCCTGTGGAGCTGCCAGGGGAGGAACATGGATCAGATCACCTTCCTGGAAACCAGCACAACTCAGTGCTAAGGAAAGGGCCATCACTGGCCTGCATCCTCCAAGCCTGAACCAGGCAGAGAGCAAGGAATGGATTTAAAGAGTGAAGATGGAAAGACTCCAGAATGCCACAGCACGAGACACTGGGAAAACTTAGCCAGAGCACCTCAATGGCATTTGCAGCTCAGTTATGCAGGATGAGCTATGTGCATGCAGCCAAAATGGGTCCCTGTCCCAAACCCCAGTGAAAGAGTCCAGCTTAAAAAGGAGGGAGACAAGAGGAAGCAGTCTGTATTTACTCAGACCTTTGAATCTGAAGGAAATTTGATACTGCATAATGAAAAAAACTCATATAGTAGCCTTATCTCTGATGATTCTGAAAAATTAGTCGTTAAATTCTCCTTTGACTTTGTCCATAGATATAGATTTGCTTGGTTTCATTCAATCATCTTTGTTGCTTGCTGAGCACCAGCTCACCTTTCTATAGATGTCACTGAGTTTATGGCCCCATGTGCTAAGTCAAGGCACACAAAAAAAGTATTATGCCTTCATTTGCTAAGAAATTTTAGTTTCACACTAAAATGTAATAAAAGTATTATGATTTGTTTACTGCTTCTCTTTTTTAATAGAAAAAAATTGTTACATTAGCAAACTATTTAAGCTGGTTTTGATGAATAACAGACTTATTGGGAGAATAGTGTGTCCATTGATTAGATTTTGAGAGAAAGGACATGGGTTTTTATGTTAACTGGTCCTTTTGCTCACTGCTGTTATGAGTTTAGACAGATCCCCACCAAAAATCATACTTAGATCTAAAATTAAACTCACCAAACATGGAGCAGAGCCAAGAATGCCTGCAATTACAGGGCAGCAATATTCCTCTGTCCTGGGGTTCCTGTGCTGCAATACACACAAAACACTTCAGATGGAGTAATTCAGATAATATTTCAGATAGAATAGCTAATAACAATTGTTTTAATTAGCCCCTGTCAAACATCACAGAACAAAGCACTGTAACACCAAGACTGGTGCAGATGTTTTAAGATTTGCTCAAACAGGTTCAATCAACAGCTTTGTCCTGGCAGGAAATTCAAAGAGGAGAGGATAACTGAAACATTTATGCAGAGACATGTGAGCTTGCAGCTATTAAATACAAACTTAGAAAAGAGGTTACTCAAAGGGGCACCACAGATTCAACCAGAATTATTGCCAGCTGAAAACAGCTCTTCAGTAGTTTCTCTGTGCCTACTGAATGTCTGTCTTCAGCCCTTCTCTAAATATATTCCATGTCATCTTGGGAGAAATACTAGAAAGGCAAAAAGATCTTCAGTACTTGTACTCTTTCTTGTGAAAGGGCTGCTACCACCTCCAGCCTCCTTAGATCTGCTACACAAAGTGGCCCTGCTGAGGGGGGTTTGCATAGCAAAACTTCTTAAGATGATGATGCCAGAGCATGAGTGCAGTGGGCTCACCCCTGGCCTTTGCTTGGCAGCAAGAGAAAACAAGACACCTTCAGCTTTTGAAGTCTTCTTTTAAGCAGGTCAGTTCATCTGATCAGAGGCAGGCTGGCTACTCAGGAGTAGATTTTATAGGCAACTGAAATGGCAGAGAAATAAAATTTAAAGACTACATTTAGGCTTATTTAATTGATTTGCAATTACGCAGGGTATTTCACCCACAGTTCTGCTAGGATGGCACAGAGGATGCCTTGGCAGACCAGAGACAGCCATGTGTGACCTCAGGAGTGCCCACTCTGACCCAGTCAGCCCCAGAGACTCAGCTGGGACTCAGTCCTGAAGAACAAAAGTCTTGAAATCCAGAAGGCTTCAAATCCTCATTGTGGCTCCTTCCCATGTCAGAGTCTGACCACAGGCCATTCACAAGGGCTGTGCTGGGCAGGTCAGGTCCTGCAGTCAGCTTTGACTTCAAGCAGTGCACCAAATGCCTGCCCTGGCATGGATGGCTGAGCCAGCTCAGGGGGTGCCACATGTGAAGGTGGTGCCTGGAAGGTACCTCTGATCCACAAGAGGTGCTACAATGCAAAAAGACCCTGTTCCATCACACACCACTGCCCCAGTTCTGGGGATCATGGCTGCACCTACCTGGCTCCAGCTGTACTTTGCTCTTCCCCAGCAGTGGCTCAAAACTTTATGTTCCCTTCAAGGTGAGCTCTTCCTTCAAGTTTAATTGGATGTGTCGGTGTGTTTTTGTGCTCACGTTAAAGTGAAGCTAATTTTACATGGCAATATGCCAGTTCAGGAAACCAATACGCAAATTCATAATTATTCATGCATAATTCAGGGATTATTTGCATACAGTAAACAGGCCATCATCCTGATGAAGTGTCAAATGATATAAAGTGCTAATGAAAGAAAAGAGAATAGACAAGAAGAGATCATGAGATCAAGAGTGAGAGAAAGTGGGAGTGGAATATATCCTCTAATGAACTTTCAGAAGTCTCCCTAAGCTGTTGTGCATGACAAGAGGCACTAAAACACCTGTAAGCACAGCCCCACGAGCCATCTCCTCTCCCACATTTCAGTCCAAAATCTTCCATCAAGCAAGGCACATTTTCAGTCTGTCCCAGAGTTTATCTGGGTGTAAATCAGATCATTCCAATCAAACCAGAAATTAGTTCTCCCAAGTAATCCAAAAGGCCCATCATTGTCAGAGGTGCAATGTTTCATTATTAAAGGGTTCCTCAGCTGTCCCAGGAAGGTACCTACACTTTCATTATGTAGTATGTATGGTGAGATTATTTTAATAATTTCAACACAAGAGCAAACATTTCCCAGCCTTATTCAAGTCTCTCTTCACTCTTATCCTGGAGTCTATGAGGGAGACAGAGTCCTCATCTCCAGCAACTGCAAAAATACTCTACATTACTAAGAGGGCTTGTCAGCAGCATGATATTCACTGAGGAAGAAAGGGAGAAATGGATTCACATGCTGATACTCCAGCACTGGATTTATTCCATCATTTTACAGTGAGGGTTGCATCCACTGGAGAGACACAACTCTTACTGAAAGCATTCTCTTTGCAAGGAAAAACTATCAAAGGTGTTTGCTGAGAGTAAGTTCTTTCTTTTTAAATATGCAGACTTCATTACTATTGCCTTGAGCTTTAAAATGTAAATATTTCAGAAAAGGGTTTCTAGCTTTCAAGATTCACAACAAATGTGTATTTTAAAGTGTTATATGTAAATAATATTTCTACCAAACCACAGATATATAATATTTCTAGTGTAAGTAGTTACTATATACATATTAAAAACACCTCTGAGAAAAATTTAAACAATTGTTGTAAAAATATGCTCTTAAAAGTTTTTCAATATTTGATTTTAAAAACTTGACTTAACTGCTAATGAAAAACTTGAGCATGGAATAGTGCAAATACAAATGAGAAAGGATAGTTCCTATTCTGATTTACAGTGTATTAACCTGTTGCTTTGTGCACAGTACAATTGGCATAAAATTAAACAAAGTGAGGATGGTACACACCTGAAGCCCAGCCAGACTGGTCTAGGCTCCTGAGGGCTATTGGAATTTCTAGTACTTTTTGTACACATGTTATTGTGTGATTTGCCATTGATTAGGTGTCATAAAAGCCCTGACTTTGCTATCTGTTTCCACTGAAGTGGAAATCAGTGGGATCTACCCAGACCTGCTATGGATTTGTTATAGTTTCACTGAACTGCAAACACACCTATTGTTCATGGAGGGGCAGTCACATTCTCACTAAGTACAAGTACCAAAACATTCATTATTTTGATTATTCTGTGGTTTGCTCATTTCTACCGTCACACCAAGAGCAGCAAGGTGGCTTTCAGAGGACAAAAGGAGAGACAGGCTTTCTTTGTGTGCATTCCTGTTTGTTTGCTTGCTTCTTAAGCAGATAATATTGCCTCTCTACAAAACCTATTTATAATCAAGGCTTCAGTCTTGCTTTCCTCTTGGGTTTTTTTTGGGGGGATGGGGGTTGCTGGGTTTTTTCCCCATGAATGGACTGCCAGGGGGAGCTGAGCCTGGGAGATAAATATATCAGCTGCAGTAACTCTTGAGCAGAGCTGAGGCTTGGCACAGTGCTCTCTTTCACGCTGCTGTATGCATGATAAAAAGGATTTTTTTTCTGGTGAAGATGCTTTAGGAGAAAATGTTCTAAGCATGGTGCACAGTGGAGAGAAAGGGAGGGAGACAGAGTCTGGAATAGAAGGCAGGAGCACTTTGTGCCATAAGAAAAGATTTAAGCTTGTCAGAATGAAAGACAAGCATTTTCAAAGTGCATAATATCCCGAGAATTACATGGGATGTGGGTGGCTTCAAGGCTACAGCTCCTGCTCTGCCACATATAGGTTTCAAGGTCAGAGTCTAATTTTATCCTGTGATATAACAGCCTGTGCTGGAAGCTGCTGAGACAAGTCTGAGCGCCTGTCGCCCCAAGTGATTAGTGCCTTGCTTTCCTTGTTTCTCTGAAGCTGAGGACAGAGTGAGAATGGGCCAATTTGGGATCACTCCATGACTTCCACATCCACAAGTGACACAGGGGCAGCCACAAACACTGCTCCAAGCCACAGCACAGCTTCCACTGCCAGCTTTTAAGGTGAGCTGAAGGTGCTGGAGGGGAACGAATGAAAGCAGAAATTCCTGCAGTGGGCACAAGCTGTGGAAGATGCTGGATTCTTTTTCCAGTTAACCCACAGAAGCCTCAGCTTGAAAATTAATGACTTCAGGGCAGGAACCAGAAGTGCAAGGCAAGGAGGGAACATGGCAAGGCAAGGCAAGGAAAGGAAGCAGTGATTCTGTGCTCATGAATTCAAGGATCCATCTCAGATGAGCTTGGCAGGAGCCCGAGAGAAGCACTGGGATGAAATCTGACTTCAAGCAAACAACCAAAAAAAGGAAAGGTTGGAAAATGCAAATTAAAAGTCAGTGGAACAGACCTTGAGAAACCTTATAAGGATTAACACTTCTGATGCCTGTTTCTCATAGAGGAAAGGAGGGTTTGACAGGATCACAGGGCTGAATAGTTGTGACCTCTGGAAATTGGTCTATCAGAGGTCCTGGGATGGGCTCCTGAGATGAGGACAGACAGAAATCTACACCTAAGTGGTTCCTGCCTTGGAGGAAGCACAGGGCAAAATTACTTTCTGCATTATCTGCCAGTCCTGCTATTCAATCATTTCACAAATTCCCCCTAATGCATCTATTGGCATCTGCAATACATCCCAAAGAGGGAGGGAGGAAGGGAAGGAAGGCAGGCAGGAAGGAAGGCTTCTTCCTTTGATACTTTTCCTATAAACAACAGAGACACCTGCCAAAATTAACACAATTTTTGTGGGTTTGGGATTTTTCCCCCTCACAAATATATGCCAACAGATCACAGAAAATGTTGGAGAGCCAAACCCATCTCTACAGCTGAGGGCCACTGCTCTGCCATTATCATACAGGAAATGTCAGCTTTTGATGTCACCACAATGTTCCAAGGCTGGCTCAAATAAATCATGGATGAAGAAAAAGGCAAATTCTGGCCAGTGGTTCCTTCCCATTGAAGTGCAGCCCATCAGGAGAGGTCTGCTGTGAGCACCCACAGCTGCTGCTCTGTCTCGAGCTTGCAGCCCCCAGATTCACACAGGGTTTTTCATCCAGTGCAAGCCCTTTCTCTCCTGTGAGCTCACCTGTAGCACTATTAAAGCTGTCTCCTAATGACAGTCTCAGAGACAGATTTTTCCTTGCCTAAGCAAGAGCACTGCCAATTCCACCCGTTAGAAGTATTGACTGCCACAGGGTGATGTGTGGAGCAGTGAGAACACAGAGCTGCAAATTGTAAAAGACAAATTAAGTCCCCACTGACAGTTCTGAGCACCAGCACGAAGAGAGCTATTCCTGCCAGCAGAAGGCTTTGTAAGACTTTGCTAGATTGAAAACAAAAACAACACATGGTGACAGTGACCTTTGGGCTAAGGAAGAGCCAAGGATGAAGTCCTTGCATCTGTAAGGGCCAGAGGAGGTGCAGGATGATGCTGTGGGAGCACCAGTGGTGGCAGGAGCTATTCAGCCACCTCTCACTTCTGCAGCATGGATGACAGAGAGCAATTCAGTTTTTTGGCTCTCACTGAGCAGACACCAGACCCCCAAGTCAGACACCCAGGGCCATTGCAAACACTAAAGCATCTGGTAACTGTAAATCATAAATTTTTCTCTGAAGCACTGTTCAAGCAACAAACTCACTATCTTTCCTACACAGCCTACATTTATTTCTTTTGCCTTGTACCTTGCCTTGTATTTAGCTGCATTAAAATCAGCTTATTCTACACCAGTCCAGTGCTGACTACAAAGTATACTGCTGATGATTATAAATTCTTCATGATGTTATTTTCAAAGTAGGAAAGATCTGCAAGGCTGGGAGAGACTCTCCTTCAAACTTTTTACCTTAATCAATCATGTTTGCTATAAACCTGTTATAAACTTGTTATGAAGTAAACAATCAGAAAACCAGTATCAAATTTGTCTGACAAGGTCATCTTGCCCTCCTTTAATACTTTATTTGTTATGAAGTAGGATTTAAAATAATGATGCCCTCAAGGTACCTTCACCCCTAGCAGATGGCAGAAGTCACAAGGCAAGAGCTGTAATTAGAAAATCAATGGTGGTCTAATCATTTATTGTCTTCTACATCAGTGCTGGAGAGAAAAAGAGGGGGGTCTGTTTGTTGGTGCTGAGGGTACCCATTTTCCAGTCTGATACTCCTTGTCCCTGGCCCCACAGAGAATGAGAACATCCTGCTTGAGCTATTTTGGAAGTCTCCAAAGTGCTCAGTTGTTTCCAGGACCAAGGAAAGGGGAAGATGTGTCACTTTGCCTGCTAATAAGTTCCCAATTGCTTTTCTTTAATGCCTTTGGAGCTGATTCATGAAGATTGGCAGGGAAAGGGCACTAACAGTGGGATTGTGCCTTTTGCACCCCCTGCATGAGTTACCAGGCTCAGCCCAGAATTTCCCTAACACTAAGAGGAGTGTATGCAGAAACCCTGCACTCCAATAAGTGCTCTATGTGCATATGGGTCAGACAATCTTAATTACGTGATTCTTTTTTTTCTCTCAGATTCCCAGACTTATGCAGGACATTCTGCAGAGCTGGTTCATGACTTACACACTTAGAAGGAGCTCTAGTCATAAATCATAAGGGTAAGGTTTATGCTCCAGGCCTGCTTCCTAGAGTATCCAATCTTTAGTAGCAACACGGAAAACTCAGGAATGAGCTGCACCTTACCAAGGTTTTCAGCAAGGGCTGAGACCAGCTGGCCTGGCTCAAAAAGGATGCAGAAGTACCCAGAGCAGCAGCTGCACTTTGGCTGCAGCTGCTGCTCCCAGCCACAGGCTCCAGCATCTCCTCTTTTTGCAACCTGTCGGCAGGATCTCAGTGCACTGCTGGTTGGAGGGGTGGGAAACCAGACAAGAAAAGGGGCAAAGCTAGCAAAGAGAGCATCCTGTAAGTAACAAGGCAAATGGTGCAGGGGTACAGGCAGCATTCATTCAGGAGCAATTCTGGAAACATCCCACAGAGTAGATAATGCCAGGGAAGAGCATTTTCCTTTAATGGCCCCTTCATTTCTCTTTTATTGCATCTGAAGTATGCAGTAAAAGGAAAAAAACATTTGAAGCAATAAACAACCACAAAGAAACAGCCTGGCATCTCCTGAAATACACTGCAGGATTGAACACAGGCCATTTTAGGAGGGAGCAGGGTGGTGGCACAAAGGAAGTGTATTGATGATCCCTTGCTGGGGGAAATCTCATCCTCCTGTGGGATGTCTGAATGAAAATCCCACACTGCACTCCTCATCACTTGTTTTGCTCTGGGAGACTTCCCTGCTGGTTCCATGGGCATCAGGCCCCAGGGTTCATGGTGTTCCTGGGGGAAGCAGAGGTGGTGGATAGACACAGGGACAATCCTGCAGCAGCACCACGTGCTGCAGGTCCTGCAGATGTGCTGAGGAGATAAGCCAAGACAAGGTTTGTGCCACTGCACTGCAGCATAAGGAATCCAAACAGCAGAATTCCACCTCCATGGACAGTAACAATGCAGTAATGTCAGAGCATCTCTAACTGAGCTGTGCCTCACTGGTAAAATTTTGGCCCTATATCAGAAATACCAAGGAAAATGATATTTTTTTTTAGGAACTAATAAGGTGCCAAACCCCCACAGTGTGCAGGATGCACAGAGCCCATCTAAGGTTTAGATACCTGCTCCAAGCAAAGCCACAGGATGGGAGCAGCCTGTGCTGCAGATATTACAGGAGACCATCACTAAGGCTCAATGGGATGAGCAAGCTCCAAAAGTGAAAGGTTTCAGACGAGACTCTCAGTTTCAGAAAGAGTCCATGCTGAGCTCACTTGGTACTTGCAAAAGCTCCTATCTAGCAAAGATATGATAAGCAATTTCTCTGCCAAGACACAAAGAACTCTGATGCAGGTGGGGCAGACCTGTTCTCTACAGCTCCAGCACATGCACCTTCTGGACAGATCATACAAACTGCAGAGCCAGAAAGAGTTTTTGATTTGGGGAAATTAAGGCTTGGCTCTGCTAAGCTAATGAGCAGTCATTATTTGAAGCATGAAAGCCAAAGGAGGGAGATCCTGGAGCAGGGTGAAAACACACAGAGGTGTCAGGGAGAAGCACGATTACCTTCCCTTCAGAATCAGGGCACTCTCACACTAAGGCTGCCACAGCATATCCTGCAAAGCAGCTGAAATGAGAGTTACCATTGAAGGTAATGAGGAAGTGGATGAGCTGGAGATGGAACAGCTACAACCCAGCATTTTCTATTCCCTGGCTCAGCTCTGCCTTGAGCAGAGGATCTCACCAACTCCAGGCAGTGGGAGAGGCTACAACTGGCGAGACTGAGATGGGGGTTTAATTGGGGTCATCCTGGGGCTGTGAAGTTTGATCTTCTCCTACCTTTCATCTGCACTCTCTTCATCTATTCTGTGTAGACTTTTCCTGCTACATTTTCACCTTTCAGCAGCACTCTCAACAACGGACAAATATCTGATACCCAAAAATCATTCTCCCTCCTACCCTTTTCTGAGAGAGCACATCCACCTGCATTATTATAAAAACCAAGAAGGGAGCAAACAGTGTAATTAGCAAGCAAATTACACACTGCAACATAATGAAGAGTGAATAGGAGAGGGGTAACTTGTTGAGATCTATCTGCAAGTAAGTCTCCCATTGGAGCAGGATACATAAACAACTAGTCAGAAACTTATTACATCTGCATTAGTCACCACTGGCTTGAAAGCTCCAAAAAAAGGTAAGAGTTCACTGAATCCTAATTGGCAACAAACATGTGATCAGCCTCAGAACTAGTATAACAACTTGTCTTGGTTTGAAAAACAGGTGTCTGCCAAGGAAGGCAGGAACACCCCTTGTAACAGAAAACATGACCTCCTCCCTTCCAAATTATTTTAACTCTGATAATATTACTCTCAGGCAAAGATGGGAAAAGGAACAGCAGTTCTTTACAGGAATGTGTGTGTGACAGTGCAGCAGCCCCAGCCCCAGCCTCCCCTTGGCTGCAGTTCCGGGCACGGCCAGCAGGGGCGCTGCTGGCTCCCGGCCGGGCAGGGCTGCGATGGTTCCCCCGATCCTGCAGGGGGCGCTGTGGCGCGAGCTCGGCCGCCTCTCCCTCACGCGCTAATGGCGGGCGGGCCCGATGGCGAAATGGCTGCAGCAGGAACCTCAGAAGAAGCAAGCTGGAATGGCAGAGGCGAGCAAAATCACGCAGTATTAAACAAAATGTAGCAGAAACTCTGCAGCTATAGCAGGAGCCGCAGGGTGTCCCATCGGGCAGGGTGTGGGGTTACAGTGCAGTGAAACACCCGGAGCAGTGGCAGAGGAACGGCGGGGCTGGGCAGCGGCAGCCCGGCTCCTGAACACGGCCGGGAGAGGCTCCCTCAGAGGGGGAAGGGGCTCAGGGTCCCGGGTGTTCCCTGAGGCACACGAGTAGATGGTGAGGGTCCCTTCCAGTGAGACCAGGTGTTAATAAGGTCCCAGTTCAATGGCTGCTCTTAGGAGCAGAGCCTCACTCATGGTAGAAGACAGAACCCTGTAGTGGTGGTGGCAAATTCTCCCCACAGCCTGTCTCCCCTCCCCTCAATAGTGAGAGAGATAGGAACTGCACCCAGCCCCTTCCCCCAGCCCAAATTCTGTGGTATCTCTGCCCCTCCAAGAGAAACCCCTCAGGGAGAGTAGCCAGTACCCTTCCCCTGAACCCTGGCAACTTCTTGGGTGTCTCTTAAATACCAGTCATTATTGTCTCTTAGCAACAGATGCAAGAAAATTCCCTGAGAGGAAGAACGAAAGGAGCAATCCTGACCTCCAAGACAACTATACATATGTAAACTTTGCTGCTTTCTGATAAACTTTGTAGAAAGATGTTAAATAACACCTAATGCTGGTTTTAATTTAGCTGGATGCTGTAAAATAATGCCAAAATAAGAAAAACCCACAAAATCCCAAACAATCCAAAATGCCTATTTCCAGTGCGCAAGAGTCAGTAACCAAGGACATGAAACAGGTTAATTATAATATTTAGTGTAGATGTGCATTACACCGCTGACTGTCCAGCCAGGAACACCTAATTGAACTAAAATTATTCACTCTGCATATCTAATTAGAAGGCACAGTCTCAAGGCTGTGGTACAATCAGTCACTCAGCATTAGGCTTTTATATAAGACATAGCTGATGACACTCACTTGTGCAGGTCATGGAGGAGGTGCCAGTGCTGGACCCTCTGCTCTGGTTTGCAGCAAACATTACTGTTTATGATGGCCTTGATCTTTTTGTTGTATATTTACAGAACCTACTGCTGTGCACAGACATCCCACACTAAATCTATCAGAAAACATTACCCACTATAGCTCTTGGCAACACCAGCTCTGCTGTGTCAACCAGCCAAAACAGGGCTCTAAACGAGGAGAACAACTCAGATCATATGTTTTGCTAATTATGCATAAGAAGAAGACGTAAACAAGCTCCATTAAGATTATTATGCATGAGTTCATGTTTTCACACAATTCACAAATTACCTATAACTGCTTTTCTCAGATAAATAAGGTTGGAACGATACAGCTGACATTTTTTGCCAAAGACTATGACTTCACTGCAGCTTTCAGAGAAATTACTCTGAGATTTACAGTCTTATTAACCCATGACCCTGATATTGTCTGATGAGACTTGATTATCATCACAGTCTGGTGGCTGAAAAGAGTTCTTTTCTTGATCCAGAAGACTCAGAGCAGAAGCAATGTGTCTCTGAACTGAATCTGTTTGAATGAAACAAACAGCTGTGTGTGAGCATGGAGAGCCCTGTTCTGTCCAGGAGGAAAGTTGGGTCAATGGGATGAACATATAGGATGTCTTTATCTTCTGATTCAAGTCAATCTTATACAATCTGGGAATGTTAAAATAGACAAAATTACTAGAAGGCACTGATACATAATTCCCTGATCACACCAAGTTCCTTATGCTCCTGCAGAGAGATGCATGGAGAGCCTGGGGGATCAGGACCAAAAAATGGGTTTCCTGCAAGCATCATCTCTACATCCTGAATAAACACAGCTCCAAATGCATAAAGCCATGGCCTCTCCCTAGGTCTTAGATCCCAGTTAACATGTTGCTTGGCAATACCATTCCTCTTTTAGAGCTCTCCATTCCCCAGCACTTCTGGCTTCACTCCTAACTGCATGCCCACTTGGGATTTCCTGTTGAAAAATGTTGGGAAGCAACTGCACTCGATTTCTCAGTCCCTTTTTACTTTTTAACAGTGCATAATCTGAGCAGGGCAGACTTGTGACTTTTTAAATTAAGCATATTATTATTATGATACTATTTTCTTCTGGATCATTAGATAGCAGGAATGCCTTTCTAACCCCATGTTACTCTGCTAATTGCTTCAGTGGTACCTACTGAGCACTGGCCCACTGTCCAACACAGGAAAAACAGATTTGATATGAAGAGATTGCCTGTTTTTCCATAGTATCTCCTGGCAGAGATAGAATGAAAATACCTCCCTGAGATGAGAATAGCGTGGGACAAGTCCAGCATTTCAGCCAGCACTGCAAACAGCTTTGCTGGAGGAAAGCAATGATCAGCTTCTTCCCTTGACCGGGCTGTACACAAGCAGGAAGTCTTACCTAACATTTCTTAGATTTATAAATCCCTGAATGACCTTCATGGATCTCTTTAAAATAGTTTTGAAGCACTGCCAGGTTCACTAACCTTGCATCATTTCCAAAATGATGCTGAGAGCCTTTGCTTAAATCGGCTGTGGGGTAAGAACACCTTGTCCCAGCAGCTCTCTTCACACCTGAAGGGCTTTAAAAAGGTAATTTAAGGATTTCTGCAGAAATCTCATCCATCTTCCAAAAGTGGCCATTGTGAAGGACCCAACTCCTGTAACACTGAGGGCCCAGTGGACTGGAGGGCAGAACATAAGTCTAGAGGACCCCAACAAGACCTGGGTTTTAACCCAAAATTAACCCACATGTCCATGAGCTGCTGCTACCATTGAGTCAGAACAGGCATGTGCTTTCCTATGGATGTGTTCAGGCATTCAGCTTCCAAATCCAGCTTGCTCAGGGGCTCCTGCTTGTGCAAAACTATGCCCAGATCACAAATTAAGGTTTGCCAGTGGCATTGTGCTCTCCTTGGCCATGACATTCATAGTCTTTAACTACAGGCTACAGGTATTTAGAATTATATTAATGTCTCCTATATTATGTAAGGAAGATTAGAGTTCTGTTTCATTTAATCTTGCTCATCCATCATTTATTTAACTTTGCATATTGTCATTCAAGGCAAGTATTTTGAAATCAAAGCTCCATTAAACCTATTCAATTATCTGTTGTTCTGGGTAACTGTTATCACTGGGTGCAATAGCTTTTATTAACTGAAATAGAACATTACAAAAATGAAAAATATGTGATTGTTAACCTTGGAGCATCCCCAGGTCCTCATTTTAAAGCAGCTCAGGCATTAATCCTACAACTTATAAATAAATTATTATTAAAAAAAGACTAGGAAAAGTTGTAGAAACAGACAACTAAGCAATGTCTTCCATCACTGGTTCTGCTTTTTTAAGCAGGTAGAGCTTTCTTTCCATGCAGCACACAGAAAGGCTTTGATGTTTTATGTAATGCTGTTGCTCACTGAAAGGCAACTTGAAGTTCAGTATAAAATTCAGACTGCACAAAGAGCCCAACTTCACAGCTCTTTCTCTCCTATTTGTGAAATGCTTTATATTTAAGAGTATTTATATTGCTTCAAAACTATGTTCAGAAGAGACATATTGTGGTGACTCTGTCTTAATCACTTTGTAATTAGATGTACATTTAGTAACTTCAAAGTAAGAGGAAATATCGGTCTATTTCTGTACTATTCTTACTCTATGTCATGCTTGTAAAAACTTCAAAGTGTCTAAAAAACCAGTCTGATTTCATACATAATTAGGTATGGAACTGATACTTCCAAACAGCAGCCTAAGACAATAGCAACACACTTTGCAGTCCTTGGCAAGAAACAAATTGAGACAGAGACAACAGCAAGAATAGCTGATACCTGAAATCACCTCCCTGCTTTCTGGAGTGAGAAAGCTTAGGATCAGAAAACTCATGTGGTCTGTGTATCATCAAACTTCTTACTTGTGCCAGCAAGTTATCTAGAAAATCTTATAAACTGAAATGTATGAATTGGTCAGGGATAGGTGGCTAGATCCAGAAACATGCTTGAAACAGGGAGTTGCAGAAAAGTAGCAGGTGCTAAGGAAAGATGCCCAGCTCTCCAGAGGCCAAAGATACCTAATACAGGATCACATAAAGTAGCCAGCAACAAGGCAAAATTGTACTGTGAAATTCCACTGTGCCTAGATACAGTCGTTAGCTTTATCCTGGGAGAAGTTTAATCCAGGCTTCCTTGTAATCCTTTTCCTATTGCTGACCAACACCACCTCCCCGAAATAGCCCAAACTGCTGTCTTCATGGACAGCACAGCCTGCCATCCCCTCAGCAGTTCTATGATGCAGGAATCAATGCAAACTCCTATTAGGGCATAACTTTTTCTGTTGTTCCTCTGCCACAGTGCAGAGAAACAAAAAAATACCCTTGAAGAGATGCACATATGAGTTTAGATGACTTACAGGCAGCATGAGCAACAGATGTACATGAGTATTGACTACCTTTCTTGCTCCAAGTAATTACTGCAGGCTACAGTGAAGAAGCTGCAGTCTTCCAAACACCTTCAGTCACATCTCATTGGTCTCCAGCCAGATCATCCCACAAGAATCTTTTCAATCACACAATCCTATAAAAACCAATTTGGTTTCATGACGGTGATGAATCTGTCCTCTGACTAACCTTATTATTTGCTTGCTTGCTTTGTGAAGAGCCAGATCAGACAGCTTCAGATTTATCCATACATTTTCAGTGTTTTGTTAATCACCCTATTGCTTTATCGATGTTCCCATATTGGACAATCACCTTCATCTGAAGAACACTTGCTAATTGTCAATACTGGGGAGGCTGGACATTTGTGATAAGTCTGGTTAGCAGAACAGCATTTCCGCTCTTCTGTCAGAATGTAAAGATCAGCTGTAAAACAGCAGGACAAAAACAAGTAGGAAACAAAATAAAATGCTATGTGTTTTCATCCATGGGAAATCATGCCTGACCAATAGCACATAATTCCTTAAAAGAAAGCTTCCTTGTTGGACCGAGGAAACACACTTGTCCCCACCTATCCAGAGTGTGGCAGTCAGTGAAATCTCCTTAAGTGAGTTACTGCTTGAAGATGGAGTGGCTGGGAATTAAGAGCAGGAACCAGCTCCATTGGGATTACCAGCAGGCTGTGCTGAAATGAGACTTCTCAGAACAAGGGCATTATCAGTGATCACAATCCTGTTCATGGTTGTCATTAAGGATGCTGGTCCATGAAGCAGCTGTGGTGTTCAAGGAACATGCCAGGCTCATGTTCAAGGCAGGAGCTGTCTTACAGAGGGAGACATAACACCAAACCTGTGTAAAACTGCCCTGTATTACCAGGCTTTTCTTTTTCTAAAACCTTGAAATGGTCAGGCTGAGAGTCAGAGAAAAGGTGACATCAGAGGGACTGGTACAGATAAAACAGAGAATGGCTTGCAAAGAGGCCCAGCCTGATTCAGGTCTGCTCTACATCGAGCAGGTGATCACTGACACAGCCCATGTGAAGGAAGGATAAAAAATGTACTTCAGCCCCTGAAGACTCAAGATCTGGGGAAAAAGAAAAGCAATCAACAGTGCAATTTGATTCTAATTCCCAAACTTTTGAAGTCTGCTGCAGTGAAATAGTTCATAATGAAGCAATTTCTACCACCACACTGAAGAGGAGAGATGTATGGGCCAGGAACAAATCAAAAGCCACTCTACCAGAACCACTGCTCTTGAAGAGCCATCAGAATTGCTGCTGAAGTGTCTTCAGTGCACGTGACAGCATTCAGTCACTGCCCAGGCTGATGCCTGGCTAACCAGCCCTGTACCAGCAGTGTATTGCTGCTGTTGGGGCTGAGCCTGGGGCACAGATGGCTTTTGAGCTTCTCTGTGCAGGACAAGGAGTACGAGTTACTCTTATTTGCCTCCCAGAAACACTTCACCTCAAAATAATCAAGCAGAGGAAGAAAAAGGGGTTTTATAATGCCAGATACTGGAGCCCATGTCTTCAAGGCTGCCTCTCACAGGGTGCACCAAAAAGGCCCAGATGGTACAAAGGGTTTAGTCCACACAGGATTGGCAGCAACTCCTGCACCAAGCCAAGAGGCCCTGCAGTGACCTGGCTGTGGTCACCAAACCCTTGGAAGTTTGCAGGATTTTCTCAGCTCAGCTGGGACAGGGGTGAACAGGAGCAGTGGCACAGGCAGGACAGGCACTGGGGCTGAGGCGGGTCCTGCCCCAGTGCCAGGAAGGCTCAGCCAGGGCAGGTTCTGGACCAGAGCACCACGGTCAGGCAAGCTTAGCACTCACCCTAATGAGCTACCTATTACAGGAACAACACTGTTAATTTTAATGCTCTCCCATTTATGCTGGAGTCATTGTGCTCCTACACTCCCTTCACCTGACAGCGTCCACTGAGACAAACAGCAGCTCATCCCTAAAGCAGCAGCACCTTTGTAACCCATGAGTCCTAGGCTGGGGGACCAAAGCTCAGACATGAGCTCCCTGACACCCAGATGCAGCGTGGGGGATGCAGACACCTCGCTCACTGCCACTGCAGGACTTCCCAGAGCAGCATTAGTGCCTGGCTGAGGGGAAGAGATGGTTTCCCTAAAACCATCCCAATCCCTCTGTGACTTCAAGGCAAGGTGAGGGACCTGAGCAGGATCCCAAACTGCAGCAATCTGGGACACAGAGACTCCTGAGCTCTTCCAAGGGCAGGCAGAGCCACCTAGCCCCTCTCCTCTGGTAGAGAACATCTGCTTCTCAGAAACTGCAGTTTCAGAAACAGAGAAGAAGAAGGAAAACAGGTGGCATTTTTCACTCTTTCCCATTGAATTTTTAAACTGAAAATACCAACATTTTCAAAGAAGGCCAAAAAGAAAAAAAAAATTACAAGACAGGGCATAAACAGAATTTAATAGAAGTATTTCCACCGGATTTTTTAAGCATGTAAACCTTTTTATAAGTATCTATGGAAAGATTACTGCTATTTTGGATCAGCTGTGGAGTCAGCATCGAGCTACAGATTTTGCTGAGCATCCGCTCCTCTGGAAACATTTCCCAGGATAGAAAGCAAAACACCCAGAACTTCTCAGCACACTCAGTTTGCTATTTTTGTCTAAGGAAATTACCCTCCAAACTGGTCCCTTCATGTCGTAGACAGAGCAGTACCAAGGAAGAGCAGCAGCACTGTAGACACTTTGGTCACTCATCAGCCCTTTGTACAACACTGCACATACAATCCAGAGCCTTTCCCTTGCCAAATACACATTTTAATCCATTTTAATGCTGATCCTCCCTGCAGCCCCTAAGCAGTACTGAGTGGCTGAAACACAGCCAGGGAGGCAGCAACAAAGCCACTCTTCAGGTGTTGGGGAGGACTGAACCTCCCTCAGAGCACTGGTGAGATGTGAACTCTTTGGAACAAGAGTGGAGAAAAATTCAGGGAACTTTTTCCTGCTGCCCAGATGTGTTCAGCATAGCAGGCAGCTGTGCTGAACTGGGGATATCCTGAAAGAAAATCCATCAGACAGCATGGAGAACAAGAACCTGGAGAGAGGGTGGAACAATCTGTATAGCCATGGATGCTGACTAATGAACACATTCATTATCTTACTTAAAAGTTTTATTAACATTAATAAATATTAATATTAACAGGTTTATTTCCTGACAACATGCATATAGCAGAGCAGCACTCACTCCTAGTAATTCCAGCTAAATCAATGGAATCACCCAGAAAATAATTCAGTCTCAGGAGCTGCTTTATATTCAGCCAGACAGGATGAGTGACAGGATGAGTGACAGTAGTTCCACCCTTGGTTGGTTGGTTGGATTTTAACAAATATATTGTCTGGAGTTGAGCAATCATCCCCCACCTGAACTCTTAACAGAGTACTGATGGATTTTGGGTCCAACCCTAAATCTGTTCAGGACAGAAGTACCTTTTTTACTGATGTTGGAAGGTGTTGGCCAGGGCTTACCTCCCAGAGGCTGTGCTCCCCCGGGCACCAGGCACAGG
This sequence comes from Peucedramus taeniatus, assembly GCA_013400575.1. Lineage (NCBI taxonomy): Eukaryota > Metazoa > Chordata > Aves > Passeriformes > Fringillidae > Peucedramus > Peucedramus taeniatus. Next base: position 2,965,105 of record WBNO01023171.1, read on the forward strand.
GAATGGGATCTGGAGCTGGTCCATTCACCAGCCTGGGTGAAAGCCAGCACCCACCAGTCTCAGGTATCACTCTGCAGAACAGGAGCTCCACTTACAAACCCAGTTGATTAAGGCTTATACAAACATACTTTTACTTTTTGTATTTTTGCCAAAATTAACTCTGTAAAGTGTCAGTGCTACAGCAGAGCTCTGCAAAGCAGGGTATTTGTAAGGATGTTTAAAGATTTTAAAAATTGGGAAAGTGAGTTTAAAAAAGGGAGATTCAGATGAAAATTTTAAAGCCAGTTTGCCAGCCATATAGTACAAGGAGAAAAAGCATAATTAAAAATAAAGTTATCAGGCTTTTAATACTACATTTACCAGACAAGCTAAATATAGCAGCATTAGACTAAAGCATTGTCTTTTGCAGGCTTAAGTTTCAACAATTCATTTACTGATTAGCATGGACATGAAATCACTCAGCACCTTGATTTTTGGAAAAAAAAAGACAAATACTGAATTTTTACCTGTTTAAAGAACCCAAAACCACAGTGGGCTAAACATAGAAAGGGAGAGCGATAACGGAGAATGATGTAAAACCTAATTAAAGACCTTTGGCTGCCGCAGAATTGAAAACCAATTAAAAACCTCTTTTTGCCTAGGAAGGTCCCAGAAGAAATTCCTAAATCTTAATTTGCTTCTGTCCTTATCTGCGCGGTGACAGGTCTCTGAAGCCTCCTCAGCCACGCCAGGAAGATAAGAGGGCAGTGAGCAGAGGCACTCGGGGTCTGCCTCCCTCTCCACAGGCAGAGCCGCCGGGACCGCGATCTTTAATTACAGAGCACAATCGGGTGCTCCATTAGAGAAAAGACTTTTAAAGCCCCATTTAGAACTTGATACGCCAGCCTCAATACCTCGCTGCCAAGTACAGCCCTGGTGGAGGATGAAGGATGATGCTCAGCCCAGGCCATACGTTGAGCCCACCTACTCCTGTCAGCGCTTCCAGTGCTCGCAGCTCAGGCTGTCTTCTGTCCTGCTGCACGGGGGTAGTGCCTTGGCACTTCGCCAGACACTTGATACCATTTTGTTTTATTGCTGTAGGGAATTATCAACGACAGAAGCTGGGAACACTCAGAAAGGCTTTTTACAAGTTTATACTTAATTTAAAAATCTAATTTAAATCCCTAGTAGCCTTTCCTTTTTATAAAATTAACACTTAATTCCTTCTTTGCTACTTGAATGAATTCATATCTGTGGTCAGCCAGAGAAGATGAAATTGGCAATTACAATTCTGGGGTGTCATACTGCATATGAGTAATTAGAACCACGGATTTTGACATTGATTTATTTTCTTTATTACCACTTTTTGTTGCCTATGACAATATCACTGTGACCTGTGGTTTGAGATTCACAACCATGGCAAGTGCAGAGACCAGAAGGAACCAGAGGCAACCAGAGGCCTCAGCTCTGCACCCAGTTCCAGCACTGGGAAGGTGCAGCTTGCCCACTGTGTGCCCACAGTGGTTGTCCTCCCTAGTATTGCCAACACACAGAGCAGAAATCCCAGACCACTGAGTCTCTGCAAAGCAGGATTTGGGAACTGGTGCAGTGCCAGGGCGGGAGCATCTAAGGGCAGAGGGCATGCTGCCTGATGTGTCCATCACCCGAGACATTCTTGGAAAGATATCAAAGAACCTTTTCTCCTGAACATCTTTCCCTTTTGTTGAATGTTCCCTTTATCCTATTACTGCTCTCCTTTTCCCTTCACTTTTTTAGATTTCTAACATACTGTTTTTTCCTTCCCACCAAGGCAGACTCAATCTTGCCTCCCACTGCAGAGCTGCATGGCTGGGTCAGCTCTCCCTGCTGGAGGCAGCAGGTGACCCTACTCACACCATCCCTCTCACAAGCTCTGGTCTTCTCACCTGAAGAAGGAGAATTAAAATTATCTTAGCAAAACCCTACACAATGATGGATGACTGATCATGGCACTTTCCCCCCAGAGATCCCACAGTTATTGCTTGAGCTGCAGCTTGCTGGGATTTTCATGATTTAATGTTTACCCATGAGCTACCTGAAGAGCAGCTTGGGCAGTGCAGGCCCTTTCATCATTTTTCCTGCTGAAGTCCCAGGCTCCATCCAAGTCAGCATCTGTAGAGGAGCAGCCTGTGCCGACACAAAAAAAATATCATAGCACTGGTATTTGCAATTGATTAGCAATGACAAGTGCATCCACTCTAAGCAAAAGGACCACCAGAGTCCCAGAGCAATTACATAAAGCAAACTCTCACCTTGAGAACATATTGACATTATTTTAAAACTCATGCTCCCAGTGACTTTGCTCCCTTTGCTTGTGCCCCTCATGATGGCAGCTGTGGTGGATTGCTGCCTTGAGTCTGCCATACCAGTGATCGTCACGTTCCACTCTCTCCCAGAGCTGGGATTCTTGCTCTCCATGGACAGGGATGGGTGCTTTAATTGTAGCCTCTTCCCCCAGGACTGGGGCCTCAGAGGAGCAGAGCTGTTCCTCCCAGGGACAGCTGGGACCCTGAGCCCTCACTCTCTGGAATGCTGGGCCATGGAGCTCCAGGGCTCTGGTGGTCCTTCTGCTGTAGGCAGGTGCTCTCATCACTGCTGAGCATTTGCAACCAGCCCTCAAGGATCATTTCCATGACCAAGGGCCATTAGTCATCTGATGGGCTTGCTCACCATGCCAGCAAGTTCTGCTGCTGCACTCCTTACATGAAAAAAGGCAGCTTTAATTTGGGGGAGGCAGCTTTAAGCCTGCTGGAGGAGAAAAGCCATCACAAGTTCATCTAGTGCAGTTGATGGGAGCTCTGTGTGTTGGCTCTCACGCCATCAGATGCTTAGTGAGAAGCAACTCCAATTGGGAATTAACCCATTTTGCAGTTACTGCTAAACCTCTGGGTTTAATTATTTTTAAGAAAGTATTTTAATCCCCATTCCTAGGGTTATTTTTTCCCAGAGATCTCTTGGCCTTAAAGCAGGTTCATTTCTACAATGGCAGCTTCAGAACCTTGTCTGAGATAGGTTGGATCCTGAGATCAGGGGGCTCCAGGCCATCAGACACATCCAGGTATTCCAAAACCATCAGCCTCAAGGGCTCTTCTACACACAAAAATAGCCTCTAATTTTGCCCCTCCCTCCCCCACTGGTACAGCTAAATTCTATTTTTCTTTGTGCCAAGCCTTTATTCCTGAACAACAGGCTGCCCAGAGAGAAGGATAAAGAGGAACTGTCTAGAGGTTTGTGTATTGTAAGGTCACAGCAGGCCTTTCCTGACGTAAGTCACTAATAGCATGGCTAGACACACTAAATGACATAAAAGTCAAGAGTGGACAATTAAATATAATTTCAAAGTGATAGTTATCCTACTTGGGAAGGCCACTGGATTTACAATGTCTAATCCTTCGCAAAATGTCTGTATATTAAATAGAAATAGTTAATTCAACCACATATCCTCTCAGTGACCTCATTAGTCTATCCCCTTGCTAAAAATACTCGTGGTTTGTCCCTGGGAATACAGTGATTCTCATTAGCAAGTCATGGTTACTCTTATTTAATACAACAGCAAAGACTAATACACATGAAAAATACATCAAAGAAACTAAACAATATCTTTCTGCCTCTCTGAGGGGTAAAAACAGTCAGAGCAATCAGCTATTTTCTTGTGAAAATACAAAAGAACCACCAGACCACTACATACATAACCCAGCAATAATCTTGTGCAGGTGTAAATTAGCCCCTACCCCTCCCTGTGCTCAGACCATGCTTTGTACCCACAGCTGCAATCTTTTATTCCCTTTATGGCACGTCTTGGAGGTCCATGACAGGAGTTGCACTGACCTGTCAGTGTTGTGCCACCTGCACACCTGCCACCTGTGTCAGGCTCAGTTCTTGTTTAAGTCACAGCTTTCCAATGTCTTTTCATCTCAAGATGCTGGCCCTGAATCACAGGCAGTGTCTTGCTGAATTTTTCCATGCTGTCACATCACTCCTGCCTGTGAGATGCAGCATCAACCCCTGCATTGCCCTTGCACACAAAGGCTAAATTTGCTAAAAAAATATGTTTACAGAAATGTTAAAGTGAACAACTGGAAATTCTTAAGACTATACAAAGCATTTCCCGTGAGCCTGCTGGTCACAGGGCTGGTCAGGATCTCCCTTTCTCCCTCTCTGTCCATCACCCAACCCAAAAGCACAGCTCAGTGAGGAGCAGCTGGTAACACCAGAGGCAACTCAAAATTGCTGAATCCAGCCCCTGTCACAGCTGGAAGCAGAGCTTGCAGGCAAGATGCTCCCCTGCCTGGAGGAATTTGTGCCCAAGGGGGCCCAAGACCTGAGTGCTTCCCTGGCCTTCACCATCCTTAAAAAGCAAAACCCTAAGATCCTTCCAAACAGTATTTTTCCAAACATTTCTTTAAAAATCACTGTAGCTTTCATAAAACTCATTTTACCTGTAATTGTATCGAATTGTTTTGGTGAAAACTGTTCACTCCCTACTTGGTAATGGCCACAACCAAAACTTGTTCATATGCCTATAGTAATACTGGGAACATGCTCCAGATTTGTTTTTCTAAGCCTAAAATTAATTGAAATAACTTTCCATTAAGACCCATAAATCTGATCTGTGACCCACATGCAAACATTTCACCTGGCTCCACATCATTCACTGGAGCTGAAGGGAAAATCGACTTTAAATGAACATAAACCATAGCATCTGAGTATTTACCATTGCATCTTCTTCAACCAAGGAAAAACAGTTCCTTTGTTACATCCTTCCTGTTCATCACTTTTTTCAGCTGAGAACACACAATTATTTGTGATAGAAATTTTAAGAAGTAAATAAAATTAGTTCTAATTAGTAACCAAAGTACTTTTACTGAAGAAGTAAGCTGTAAATCTTTGGGCCTAGAGGACATATTCTCTCTCATATTTTCTGTGATCATATTACCAGAGTCCTGCTACTGGGCAAACCTGGTAAATGAAGCACAGAAATATCAGACACTCTGCAAGGTGTGAACAGGGCAAATGCTGCTGCTGTTGGTTGGTGGGCTTGTACTCTTTGCAAGAAAAAGTTGCTACTAAACTGCTGCAGCCCTTTTCAGTGTCTTAATGGTGGAAAAATGGTAAAGCACCTGCTACAGGCCAGGAGAAGGAGAAGGGATGAAACTGCTTTAGATTTGCCACTGTGGTGCACATCTTTACAACCAAATGTTCACGTATAAACCATCATCCTTTGGCTATGATAAAACATGCACTAAAAATAATTTTTAAAAGGAACATTCAGTTGCTATTTACCCATTATTGTTTTAGCCATTCAAGATGGTTTGCTATTTTTGTCCCTTTTTTAAAACAATTCATCCCAGTCCACCTTGACATCTTGTTTACAATTTGTTTCTAGCCACAGAGAGCTGACAGATGTGATGTGATTAGCAAGACAAGACAGCCTAAATACAGAGCAGACAGCACAGCAGACAACACGCAAGGGGCCTGCAAGCTCCTCTGCACGCTCCATCATCCCTACCAGCCCTGGAAGTTTCCATCTGACAGTGGAGATGGGCATTAACCCCTGCAAGTCCACACAAAGGTTGGTTTAAAACAGGCCGCACTTAGGAGCAAACCCAGTTTCTGTTGAATTACAGAGAAAAAATGTCTTTCAGCTCTTTCAGATAGGAACATTTCTAGTTCAGTTCCACTATCATTAGCAGAGTTACTAAAATTATTTTTGAAGATCAGCTTGTGTGCTGTGACCTTGTCCTTGGTGCCACCTCAGCAGCACAATGGGAACAGGAAGAGTCCCACAGCTGCTCTGAGCTGCAGGAGCAGAGCTGCCTGTGGGGAAACCCTCCCCTCCAGTATTCAGAGCTGTCAGACAGGGAGTCATCTGTGTGTATTCCAAGCAAAGGGGCCAGGACTGGGAGGGCAAAGAGAAACTGAGGAACTGTCTAACAAACCCAAATGAGCATTTCTGGTGTTGGCAAATTCAGATACCTGGGATCTCTCTTGCCAGGATCTTTACATTACAATGCTTTGGCTTTTCAAACTGCCCCCCTCCACCCCGCTCAAGCAACAGGCAACACATCCAGAGAAGAAGTGACTTTACAGTCATTTGATGGGGTCTTTCCAAAATACTACTGCCCAGTTTTGAAAGGCACATGAGGCCATCCAATATCCACCCCTCAGTACCACACATCTGAGAATGTGCTGTCCAGGATCCGCAGTCAATGGGGTCATGATACTTGATCACAACAGACTTTCATTCACTTACTCAGTTACTTGTGGCAATTCAAGAGCTGCTTTCATAAAATAACCAGTGGTCATGATGTTCTTCTGTGCCTTCCGTGGGTGGCAAACATAGCCACTTGACAGCACAGTCTTTGCTGTTGACATCAAAAATGTCACCTGACCCCCCCCCATCCTCCTTCAGGTAGACTACAAGATGTTAGGGCTTTTGAGGAAAAAAAAAAAAAGTAATATCAATAAACAGATGGAGAAAACAAGTCTTTCAAACCTTAGCTGATAACCAGTTTCAGAAGAGTGTAATAAATTATTTGTACCCATTTTATGTGTAAGGGAATAGAGGCTTCCCAGGTGGCTTAGAAAAGAAACAGGAAAGAGAAAGGTCTTCCTCCAGCAAATGGAACTAGGAAAATAAAGATGTATCACACCCTCTGACCAAGACCCAGCCCCTGGGCAGGCCAGGCTGAGGCTGACCCTCTCAGATTCTGGCCCTGCTCTCCCTTCATCCCCATCCAGAACCTGAACAAATGCCAGTGCTGGTTACTGGGAAGCTGAGGAGCCACCCTGCTGGACATCACCCGTCCCTGGAGGTTCATGGCACTCCTCCCTCAGGGCACTGGTTTTGCCCAGCAGCTACAACATTCAGGGCTTCTTCCAGCAGGTCCCTCCCTCCATTCCCAGCACTGTGCCCATAATATTTAGCAATACAGAGGTTTCACTTGCCTCTTAGCCCTCATATTTGCATCACACACACTGAGATCCTTCTGCTTAATCCTGACCCATTTCCAGTGGCAAAGCAGTGACAACACAGGGTGCAACGGTTTGGTGCTGCAAAGTCAGCTCTATGTGGGGTGTAGGGAGAAGGCTCAGAGCAGAGGCTTCTGTAAAAAGAAACTCCAGTAATTTTTAGTTTGTTTGCTAATTGACAAGCTGATTTTAGACTGCATGAAAGACTAATTGCTATTCCTTTCAGCCAGTGAACTGTTAATGAAGCTGGAATTTGTCCTAAAGACCATATGGCACATGTCATCTCTATGAAGTTATCTAAATTCCAGAAAGTCCACATTTATAAATGTATAAATATGGAAGAGGAAAATGAAATGTGATTCTTTAAGAAGCATAGTTTCTGCTGTAACCCTAAGTTCCAAGCTGCAGCTGTTTATTGAATGGCATTGGTTTCTCATGCCACATGATGTTAAGACAAAAAAATTCATCTTAATTTCTAAAAGGCAGCAAAAATTAAGAGTGATATGAAGAATGTGAGGCATCTTTCAAAATTCCCAATCTGATGCCTGGTCTAATGAAAATGCTGGTTTACAATGAGGATGGGTTCTCTTTGGGGAGGAAGTAAGGACAGGGAGAGCAAACAAGGTCACAGCTTTTTTCTTATCAGCATCCCTAAGTACAGGACACATGCTTAGTGACATGAAGAGGTCTCAGACATGTCCCTAACTACTTAAACCTCTTCATGGCCCAGCCTGCCTGGAATCAGACTCAGAAAATGTCTGAGAAATATTTAGGACTTCGGCAGAAAACTGGGGGGGGGGAGAAATGGAGAAATGCCCACTGTCTCCAAAATCAGTGTCTGATGAGTGCTAAAACCAGATGAGATCACTCAGACATGTTCTTAGTGACCTCTACGTGCAATGATTGCAGCTCAAATTTGTCCTTTGTTTTGGAGAACCAAGATTTGAAGCATTCTGATGAAAAACCAAAGATAAAAGAGAAAATCCTTCCTCCATGCAGCTGGATGAAGGTATTTTTATGGCTCTGCTGTCCACAGTGGAACCCTGCTCGTCCCTGCTCAGAGTGCCACAGCAGGACCTGCCTTCCCAAAGTCACACTCCATCCCTTCAGCCTCCCAGAGCCACGGGCTGGAGCAGAGGTGGCCACAGATGGCCCCTGGCTCTGGGCAGCTCTGGCACAGCAGGGACTGGACTCATCCCCCGACAGGAGCAGGGACGGGATTTGAGGATGCCCCGGTGCACGTTGTTACTCCATGGTGTAAGACAGAAGTCACAGAGCAGGGAATAATGCAAAGATGTTTGGTTTTTCCTTTTCCAGCACTGTCACTACAGGCCAAATGGAAACCTCCTGGGTTATTACACAAGATAAATTTGACAGGATTGTAAATCATAAAATTGTCCCAAATGGCAGAGCTGCTGACAGCAGACACTATCATTCAGTTGCACCTGATGTTTCCTTTTCTTTGTTTCTTCTTGCCACAGGAAGAAACATCCCCTCCTTAAAACTCCATAAAGTGAAAAAGAGAAGCAGAAACTCCAAAAAAATCTGAATGATGAACCAAAACCTGACATTTCATGTTTCCTGGGTTTGACTAAATGCAGTAATGCTGAAATAACTAGATACATAAAATCTATTTTTAAAAGGCTTAGGAAATGAAACCAGAAAAGTGTATCCTCTAATATTCTATGTAATTTTAAAACATTTTTCAGAATTGACTAGATAGAAAACACTGTGACTAATGGGAACTAGGGCATCACTTATGTGATATGAGCACTTGAGACATCCCATATACACACAAAGTCAAATATTAATAGTGTGGTATATCAACAGAAGCAATCTCTCTTTGTTTTGGGGACAGATGTAGGGATTTATTTTATTGTCTTTATTTACAGCAACAATCCTTTCATTGCTAATATCCTCAACTCCTGACAAAACATGCCTAAGGGACAGCAGCTCTGTCTCCCCTTTCTGGAGACTTGAGCTGTGCTTTAACTGCAATTAGGAAGCTGTTTTGATTTTCCTTCCAAGTTCACTGCTCCTGACCCTGGTAGAGGTTCTTTAGTCACACAGGGTTACTCCCCTGAAGATGGAAGAACATCACTCCCAATGAGTCTCTCTGGGTAGGAAGGAAACCTCAGCACCCAGTGCCTCACCCACGTACGAGCAGGGAATGCACACTCTACAAACACTGCACTGTATTGCAGGCACTCACTGCAGTTACATATCTGAAAGAGACAAATATTCAAAACTAAAGTTAACAAGCACAGGCCAAAACAATCTGCATTTAAATGTATTAAACAGGGCAGGCCTGTTCTTCAAAGCAATTTTTTTCCAGAAGTGTTTAAGAAAAGAGATGACCCCTCTTTACCCCAACTAACAATGCAGCACCCATCAGCAGGAATTTTATGACTCTGTGATGGTATTTATTGACAGCTGTCAACCATTTGGGTAAAAAATATGGAAAGATACACTGGCAGGCACTGAGTAAGAAACATGGGGAGGGAACTCAGGTGATCAGTGGTGTGTTTATTTCGGTGCATAAAACATGTAAGGAAAATTATTTCCACATTTCTAAGAAAAGGTTACAAGCAATGAAAAACAAATGGAAAAGAAACCAAGCAATTTTTTTACAGTAACGTTGAACAAGGGAGGTAAAGGCAAAGTTGTTAATTCAACAGAAGCCAAGTATTTTGGAACAATCCTGGTTATGAGGAACACAGGTTAAAACAGACTAATTTTTCCTTTATTAATGAATACTGTTCTGTGAAACAATGTTTAAAATCTGAAATGTTCCTACAGCTCTTTTTCCTGCAGTGTTGTGCAGACAGATGAGAATAAACAAACTTGCTCTCTACTGAGAGCTGGAAAATATGACCCAATCCTGACCTTCCCTCCCATGATCTCCATCTGGGCACAGAAGAAAGAGCAGAATCAAAGGCCAACAAAAAGTATGGTTACCCAAGGAGTTCCTGTGCCTGCCCCCTTCCAGAGCCCTCAGCAGCTCATGTGCACAATTCTCCTTGCAAAGGGGATGAGGACACTCTGGTGGTCTTTAGATGCCCAGGTTACTAAAGTTCTCAGCCTGAGAGATTTGCCTCGTGCACACAGATTTCAGCAGGGTTTGAGAACATCTTGCAAAGCAGTGAGGGGCTGGTGGGGAATTAAATGTCAAAGCCATGGTGCTCAATCCACAGCTCCACATGGTCTTTAGCTCCACAGGTACTTCAGATGTAAGAACCCAAGCTCAGATTGATTTTGGAACTCAATCAACAGGCAGCAGGGAAGACAGGAGGTGCTCTTACACAAGGAAACAGATGCCAGACAGCACAGAATGCTGTGGTCTGAGGGAGAATACAGCAACAGGCCAGCCAAGAGTGCAAGCAGGTATAAATAACTGAGCTTTGACTCACTTAAGCCAACTATAAGTTATTAAAAAAAAGAAAATTATATCTATATATCATTCCCTATTTAGTCTGTGAGAGCTGAAAGTCCAAACTAAGCTCTAAACCATGAAAAAAAAATCTAAAACAATATGTATTTTTGTTCCAGTCCCAAACACATTTCCATCTGAGATCTTTTCACATTGCAAAATGATTTCTCCTAAACACTTAGGAAACAGAGCTCCAAATATAAAGGGTTTAATAACCATGTGGATAGCCTGACAGCATGAAGCTCTGAAAGAGCCACCTGAACCTTTTGCTCCCACTGCAGACTCACAGAGGCATTACTCATTTTATGAATAAAAAGTTAAAAACTCAAACAGCAGCAATAAATATTCCCAAAGATGGGGGAAAAAACAGCACTCGAGCCAAATACATATAGTAGAAGACCATCCCCTCAGGAATGTCAGCCACTTATGGCTCAGGCTGTAGCACCACTCCCAGGTTACCTGGGCTACATCTCTATACACATTACTAGGTCATTAAAGAGCTCTGGAGGACTCCTGTGTGTCACTGATGGTGGAATTCCTGAAGAAAACAAGCCATGTTGTTTCAGGCTGTGAAAACACATCCCACCACGTTTTCCCCAGAGTGGGTAATCAGCAGGTCCAACAGAGCTGGACACCAAATTTGGAGCCTACTGACAGAGAAAAGAACTTCACTTAATGACCTGTAAAAGACTGGCAACAAGAACATGTGACCTGGTGACAAGCAGGAAAGCCATCCAGATTTCCTAGCTTGCTCTCAAACTGCAATCACCTTTTCACAGCTGAATGGGTTCTGCAATACTCACGGGACTAAAAACTTTATCAATTAAGCAAAGTATAACTCTGCCATTTAAGACTTTTTTTTTCTGACCACGTTTGCACACAAAGAATCATTATTCACATTTAAAGTAAAATACAAAAGGAAAAATACCCGATAAGCTACATATGGTGTGCAAGTAAAGAACACTTTCACAGAGCATGGAAAGCATAAAGTGCCACATGAGAGCTTGACTCTCCCTCCAGATCTCTGGGTCACCACTGCACACAACCCTCCACACACCACGTGAGGTGCAAGCCAGGAGGAAACGGGACACACACTACTCCTGCAACATGCACATACCTTTCACTAGCTTAGAACTGCTTCTATATTTCAAAGAATGCACAAGCTGAATTACAAATACATTTATGAGCAGGGGGCTATTTTCTCTCTTGATGTGCCACTAAAAAAGCCTCAGCTTCTTCTGTTCTGATCAGGAGCAGAGATGTCAGTTACAAAACCAAGGATTAAGGAAACAGTGACCAGTAGAGTCAGACATGATGTAAAGGTGAGGTAATTACCAGCTGGAGGGCAAATTAAGAAGGAACAAAAATTCTGGTAGGCAGAATAAACTTTGCAAAGAAAAGTGCTATGATCTTTTCTGATCAGATCATCCTCAACTCTTTGGTTAGAAACCTCTCCAGATATTTGTACTGCACTTGTTGCTGTGGTATTGAATTATTTTTTAGGTCCAACCAGCCCATCAGATTAAGACTGTAAGCCTTTAGGTAGAACTTTATTTATCTGCATGCAAACTGCTCTAATCCATGATTGCCATTATTCCACTAAAGGACCAGACTACTGGTTTGAGCTTCTGACTGTTACTAAAATGCTACTCCTTACAGACCCCTCAGAAACAGAATGGACAATTTAAAAATAGCATTGTTTATAAGAAAACAACTCATTTTTGTCCTGAGAGCAGGTAAAGTGACTCTTCCACCCAAGGGGCCTGTAGAGCCACAGCAAGGATGGTGAACCCTCTGATGTTAACAATGTAAATAAACTTTACATAACCTGGATTTTCCCAGGTCTTCTTCCCCATTGTTTCTGTCCTATCTCAAAACACAGAACCAGGGAAATGTCATCTCAGATGTCTGGAGTCAGAGTGCTGAGTTTTGCAGGGATATCAGATAGGCCTTTGGGCAAACTGTACATGGAAGCAAGCACTTTTGGCATTTGCTGCTAATTGGGCACCAAAAAAGCAAAGTCTGAATGAATTTTGCAGTGTGTGTCTGCATCACTGGGAGAGGGCAGACAGCTCCCGTGGCTCTCCCAGCTGGCACACCATGCAACCTTAATTTCATTCAAGCCAAATAGCTATCACTGCTTTTTATCCAGATGCTTTTCTGATTCAGGTACTACAACTGCAACATGAGAGAACCCAAGATTTATGAAGAGGCAGCCTGAATGGAAATGGAGATGGGTATTTGCTGTATCCATGCGTATGCCTACACCTGTGGAGAGATGGAAAGGGGTTCTTATGCTATGGTGAAGAAAGATGCACTGAGCATCGAGTCATTTTATACTACATTACAGAAGAAACCAGTTTGCAGTTTTGGGCAAGCCTTTGATGTTTGCTTTTCAATCCTAGTGAGTAAATGTTAACTAATGTCATTATAAACACTTTAATCCAGAGGGAAATTTAAAAAAACAAACAAACAAAAAAGCCCAAAGATTAATTTGATCTAAGCACTACATTTAATCCAATGATGACAAAATGTTCAAAATTAATTCTTCCACTTTACCTATAACAAATAATGAGTAAAAAAAAAAAAAAAAGCCACACACACACTCACAAAAACAACAACAAACAAACAAACAAAAACAAAACACAAACAAACAAACAAACAAAAAAAAAAACCCTCAATATTAACACCATATACCAGCTCCTGGCTATTCAAGGCTCAGAATCTGAGCCTTGAACAAAACTGACATCTTGGTTTTAAACAACCTCAGAATGATCAGAACCCATATTAAGCTTCTTCCAAATAGAGAATACCAGTGAGATACCCACTTTTAAACACTGTGTTCCCCCATCCCCAGCACACAAGGAGCAGGATATATTTACATTATCCTAAAGGAATTGCAACTGCTTCAAGTACTTTTCAGTTTAATTATTAAAAGAGACACTGAATATGAATTTCAGGGGATTTAAACTCAAGCAGGGTCTAAAATCTGGTCTCTAAGCTGGAAAAAAAAATTAGTAGCATGTGACACTTAAATGATTGACAAATCCTTAAACGACATAGCAACATTTTTCTATCCAGTGCTTTGCACAGCATAAGAAGAGTATTCTTAGAGTGATGAATCAATTTATCTTCACTGGCCAGTTTCCAGGAGTATCCACTGGTGCCACTATTCCACCTGCAACAACCTTGCACAGCCACATGGAATTGAGACTTCAGTTTTTTAAAGAGGAAGAATTGATTTTGATTTTAACCAAAACAATTATGACACCTAAAGTTTACATGTAGATTTTGGTAGTGACCATTACTAGTAAACTGCAAAGAATAAATACCAGTACTTCCAAAACTGACATCACAGTAATCCTGCTGCTTGATGCATCAAGCAGGGACAAAACACAAAAAGCAAAATCCCAACAAAAGTCTATTAAGTTTTACTTGGTTATTATTAATAGGTAACACAATAAGTTGGTTTAAACAGTTTTCCCCAGAGGATGCCCCTGTGACTGTGTTCATTAGGAAAATGACTTGTAACATGATGGGAAGTTCAGAACAATCACAATGGCATAATCAGAGCTGCAGTTTGTCAGCAGGGCACTGTATTTTAGAGCAGGTAAAGATTCCTGTGAATTTGCAGGGCTGCACACACAAGCAGTTCTCCAAGGAAAAAACATTAAAACTGTTTTTTCATCAGTCCCTAATGATAAAATGAACACATCAGACCAAAATAGTTTCTTAAAAGTAGGTCAAAAATACCCATTCATGATCACTTCTGCATTGGTTTCCTAGCAGATTCATCTACCCGCATGGATATACGTAATGTGTATCCTGGAGACAGTGAGGCAGAGGAAGAAAACCAAATACATTAATGAGGTAGCTTAGACTGGGTAACTGCAGTTGAAGTTTTATTGAACAAAAGAAGGTAAAATGTGGTAGTCCAGGTTCACTGAGCAAAAGCAGCTCTCTCACTGAAGCTGCACTTTGTGCTAAATAACCTTATTAACTGAGACTATACAGAGGACACATTATGCAAGTTATCTCAACAGCAAAGGAGAAAAGGTAGATTAAATTTGATCGGATGGAACCATTTGGTCAAATTCAGTGGCTTAAGTTACTGGTTCTAGCCCTTAACTACCCATATTCAGTACAGCCATACCACATACACAACTGCACTGAATTCCCATTTGTTAATAGTGTGTGCTCCCATGCAAGCGGAAGCCAATTCCTGAAAAAAAAAAAACCAAATTAAAAAACAAACATGTTTAGGATGTTTTGTTTGAAGCATCATTCGACTGACTCAGGAAAAACACTTGATATATGTTATAAAAAACTCCCCTCCTCTACAAAGTCTGCTCCTGTACAGTGCTAATAGTTTAAAATTATTTTATTTCTTCCCTCTGCCTAAGAAACTTCATATGCTCTGAAAGCACCCACAAAGTCAGGTGGGTAAACAGATATGTCAAAAATACTCTGTGTAAAGAGGGAGGTAGCTCAGGCCCCTTGGCAACCTTCAGAGAGTTCACATTGATGTGGTCTACCTACCCTTGTGATCTGCAGTCAGAAATGAAAGGAATAAGGATTCCAACATGAAATTCAGTGACATGTTCAATACAAATTTCACTCACTGGGCTCCCAAATGTAAGCTATAAGGTACCTCACACCCAACATACAACATTAATAACGTACCTAGTTCATACATTTTATAGACAATACCCTCTCATTTGTTAAACATTTGGCTCGGGCGAGTACATCTTCTTTTGTTAACCACTTGAGAGACATTCTAGGCCAAACAAACAGCACGAATAATGTCAAAGTCTTTTTTTTTTCCAGTAATTGTATGCAATGCTGTAGGCTAAGCCTAACAGAAACTACTGAAGAAAAATAACAGACCCCATGATGCAGTGCAGAGGTGTTACTACAACATCGTGAGCCAAGGGATGGTTCTAAGGTGCTGAAAGAGGAGACTCTCTAGACGGTGACCCTGTATTGTCCTCCGGAGGGAAAACAGTGAGAGTGCAGGCTCGAATGCCACCAAGGGATTCTGGAAGGTCAAATACTTTATGCCACTCATCTTTTTCTGGATCATACTTCTGAACTATTTCCACCATACACCGGTTATTCCAAGAATATCCTCCAACAACATAGATTTTATTTTCAAAGACAGCAACCCCAACATCACTTTGCCCACGTAACATGGCAGCAATTGGAGTCCACTGGTCTAGAGTTGGTGAGTAATATTCACAGCTTAGAACATCATCATAATCACTTGTTCCTCTAAAGTGATTTCCACCAATAACATAGAGCTTGTCTCCTACAGTACACATGCAATGCAGACCTCTGACTGTCGTCATTGGAGCTTTCTGAGTCCATTTGTCTGTGTCAGGGTCAAAGCACATGAGTTCCTTTTGGAAAGTATCATGGGTAATTCCCCCTAAAGAAACAAGACACATGTTAGAGTGGTGTTCACCCTAATAAGCATTAAACAACAAAAAATACATTTTACTGAAAGAATTCCATCTTCCTTAAAACTTCTTCACTCTAGCTTAGATTACTATCACAGAAATACTCCATTTTGAATTACATTTGTTCCTTTAAATATGGACAGAATATGAACAGAAGCCATGTCTCACACTGTACCTCATTACACAATTGATACTGGCAGATTAAAAGAACAAAAACTGTTACCTATGCTTCTATTTTGCAAAATTATTCCTTTGCTTGTATTCATTCAGTTTGCTAGTTTTGTTTCTCACCATCAAGAATCCATTTTCCTTTCAAATTCTGATACTATGCCACAGTGTTTTTAGTATCACATAATAGAATTTTCATCAAAAATCTTTTTTCATCAACTTCAAGTGAATAGAGAGATGACACATTTCAAGCATTCTTCAGTTAATAGTTACCTATGGGTCCCTCTACATTTACCTTCCCCATAGCTCCTGCAAAAACATTTGGAGAGGCTTCAGGACAAAAAGAAAAGAAAAATCTGTGGGATCTACATGAAAAAAAACACAGCAGACAGCATATGCATGTGCCACCTGCAGTAAGACAAGCAAAATGGGCAAAACACAACTGACAGCAGCATGGTAATTAGGAGCTCAATGGACTTGCTCACAGAAAAATAAGCACCTGTACCTTACAGTAAATTCTAAAGCAAATTCCTCCTAGCCTACTGCCACAAGAGCCCCTAAATGAAGCTGCTCCAGCACATCCCCCCACCAGTTCTTGTCAGCTAAACAACCTTGTCCCATCTCCTGCCCAGAATTTCAGCTTAGTTCTTAAGAGGACATCCTTTAAAATTTCAGTAGGAGAATATAGGCCTGTGATCCCTGCAATGATCACTGACAGACAGATAGAATCTTCTTTAAAAATTAAGCTAACAGCATATTTTCAGACAATCCATTTGGAAAAAAAAATGTAACGAAACTATATCCTCAGTGACACAGAGGACGAGCATATTTCAAATAAAAAACCAGTGAAAGCACAGATATCACTCACATGCTATGATTAACATGAGAACTTAGCCCTTTGCATTACCTCAATAAAGGGAAATGTTTAAAGTGATAAAATTTCCAACGCATTCCAAAGTTTATAGGGAGGGTGTGTTTAATTGCTATATTATATCATAATACATGTTATAATTATTTAATACTGTTAAACACAATTATAATTATATATTATAACAATGTTACGTTTAATTATATTGCTATATAAATTTTTATGTGTAGCTACAGAAAACTTTATTCTGATTGGTAAAGTGGGTAACTGCTTTGGAACTCAGTTATTCAATTATTAAGCATAATATTATCTACAATAATTTTGTAAGAACCTGCAGTGTATGTGCTGTTTGACTAGCTTCATATGAAAATGCATCACTACTGATACCATGGCAATCCTACTGTAACCACAGACTAATTTGTACTGTCTGCTGCTGAAACAGAAGTTGTTAGATAAGGAATTGTTCCACAGAGATGATGTCACAGGCATGATTTACCTGAAATATACATTAACCCCCCATACACGGTTCCAGCGTGACCATAGTGGGGTTCGTTCATTTTTGCCACGTAGCTCCACTCGTTCATTCTGGGGTTGTAACATTCCACAGTGGCTGTTGGAGACAAATGAGAGCATTAAAGTGTTGAAAGCAGCATGGCAGTTTGGTGCTGAGCTCAGGGCGGTGGCAGAAATTCACAGAGGAAGTGCCAACGAGCAACACTGCTCAGCTGAGGGAGTCTCAAGGGAATTATTAAGCACTATCACAGAAACACAGAACAGACGAGGTTGGAAAGGGCCTCTGGAAATCACCTAGTCCATCTCTTCCAAATCCTCTGCTAAAGCAGGGTCACCAAGAACAGGTTGCAAAGGATTGTGTCCAGTTGGGTTGTACCATCAGCAAACTTGCTCAGAGAACACTCTGTCCCTTGCTAATTTTCTACTGTATTGCAGTGCTTTATTAAGGATTTGCACAGCAACATACAGCACAGCATATGAAAGTCACTACATCAATTTACAAAAGCCAAGCTTAAAAAAAAAAAAAAAAAAGGAAGAAACATCTCTGAATCTGGCAAGGAGATAAGCAGTGCCTGTGCTGATGTACAACTCCGTTTGTGCAGTTTCCTCTGCGAGTTGGAATGTTAAAATGATCAAGGGTTTTATCAGATCAGAAATCACAGAGGACAGTACCTAGCACCCAGGAGTCAGTGCAGAATGCATTCCTGAGAAGGAAATCTCTCTCCAATGTAAGATGAGAGAGATGCAGGTTGCAGGAAAAGGGCTGCAACAATCACAGGGAATACAAACAGAAGGCAGATTCAATAATGGAACAAGCTCTAGGTTTGGCAGCTTGAATAATACAGTATGATCAGAAGGGCACAAGATCCTCAAAAACCCCATAATATAGCGGCTTTATGATGCACAGAGAAATTGTCAATAATTAAGCTATCTTAAAGACAAATTAGATCTCATTTTAAATAATTAAAGACTGCTTAATATCTGTTGGATGTTTATGAACTATACATAGAAAAGTCGAATCTGTCTTTAAAAGTGGCATTTTACTTGCTCTAGAACAAGTTTTTTATTGAATCAAGGGTAGAAAATCTGAGTCAGCTCTGTGGAATCAGTGATGGTGACTTAACAGTGCAGGATTACACATCAACCAAGAGAGAAAATACCCTTAGAATCTGAGAAAGTTGCCATTATAAAGGCAGACTGTAGTTAGTGTTAATTTAAGCCTAACTACAGAATTATAGACCAGGCCAGTAAAGAACATCAGACAGTAACACACAGTGAATACAAGGCACCTCACCCTAATTCCAAAGCTGTTTTAAAGAGATCCTCTGGATCACTTTAGAAGAGTATAGCTACGGTCTCGGATGACAAAAACAATCCCTAGTCATGAAAAAATTAGTATAGAGCACATTAGAGTGACCTCCTGAATTCTCTTTTAGTTGCTGCATAACCTCCTTATTGTTGCAAAATGGGATAATAATACACAATTCCATGCAATTAGTGTCTCAAGTACACACACTGAAAATAGAAGCTTCCAGTTCCAATGTCAGAAATACAGTTTGACAGCCAGTTCAGCATCATCTAAGGCTAGAAGTGAGAAATAAAAAAATCTATTTTGCACATAAGAATTATGTGTTAAATTGTTACAGCACACTGGATTTGCTTCAGTTTTTCCCCACCCAGGAGCTGAACTTTAAATTTATAAAATGCAGAAAAATGCCAGTCCAGAACATTAAGTTTATAATACAGGGCAAAACACACTAAATTTCTGTTTTTTTCTAAACAAATTATATATGTTGATTTGCATGTAAAAAATTATTAATTTCATATTCTTGAAATTGTTTCAAAATAGCAATGAAATCTTGAAATGCATCTGGTTCTTTGAGAGTGCCTCACACAAGGACTCCCAGTTCTGCCATCTCAGGGATGTGTAAGATGGACAAATAACAAGCCAATACAAAGTAACTGAAGTCAGGTGTGTCTGCAGTACTGGTGATGTACTGAATTTTTGATCTAAAAAATTTGCCCAATATGGGCAAGTTCCCAAGTTTACTCTAAGAGATCTGCCTTGGTTGTTTGGGTTTTCTTAATAAAGAAAGAAATCTCCTTTTTAAAAAAAATTGTATTATTTTCCATGCTGCAAGCTTTCTGTATCCCACCACTGACTTAGCCACAAATCCAATGAATGCTGGAGACACTCTCTTGCCCAAAGAAAGGTATAGGCACAAAGAACTGATTCCACAAATGACACCTGAAATTAAATCTGTGAGTTGTTTCTGTGCAGTGCTGCCCTGACATCACATGCAGTTTTTGCCCAATTCCCAAATAAACCCATGCTCACTCTTGTAAACATATTCATCCATTCCAATATTCTTTTTTTAAAAG
The DNA here is from genome assembly GCA_013400575.1 of Peucedramus taeniatus. Taxonomy (NCBI): domain Eukaryota; kingdom Metazoa; phylum Chordata; class Aves; order Passeriformes; family Fringillidae; genus Peucedramus; species Peucedramus taeniatus. The sequence goes on from WBNO01023171.1 coordinate 2,984,915, forward strand.
GAAAGCTCCTTTCCACTCTGCTCTATTTAGCAATCAGAAGCAAAGGTGTGCAGAAATTTCAAAACCAGAAGGAAACAGATTTGATGTGCAAGTAATTACAGCTGTCCCAGTCGCACCCCTGGGGCAGCCCCTTCCAGCCCGTGTTCGCTGCTCCTCTGTGCTGAAGCATCTCTCTGCTGCTTCCAAAAACTGCATCCCCTGCCCAAAGTGCTGCCACTCTGCACCGAGGTGGGGAACTTGTATTTCTAACACACTCCAAGGACAGGGAGAGCAGAGGATGTGAAAAGGAAGAGCAGAGGATGTGCAAAGCAACTGCAGAGCCAGCAGCACACAGATAAATGTGACATTCAACGCTGGACAGTTTTATCTCACTCTGCACTACAAACTGCATTTAAGAGAAGCCATAGCCAAAATATCCCTTTAGCAAGAGAAGACAAGACCTGCAGAATTGGTACCCATTACCACCATCACTGTCACCATGTTGTAAGGACATTATTTACCTGAGAAAGGATGGTGCTGAGTACAAGAGCTGTCACTTTCTGATGCGGCTTCAAAACTGTCTTGAACATTCCCGGTACAGCTAAAGCACTGTCTGACACTATTTCAGACAAACTATTCCAATCCAAATCTCACATTCACTCTGCTCTAAAACAAAACTAATCACTTTCCAGCTGAAAAACCCTACTCTTCTGCTAGACTGATCTGTATACTTGTTTTCCCTGTTACCATGCAAGGTCATTCAACTTCTCTCTTTTAGCAAGATATTCCTCTGCACTGAAAAGAAAAAAAAATCAAAATTCCAGCTATTAAAGGTGCCCATAATTTAAAAAAAACATCTCTAGAAAATCTCCAGACAGAGCAGAGTTCACAAAACACTCTAAAACTGCTACTTTAATGCACCTAAGTGAGAGTGATGGATTCATTCTTCCGACACCAAGAATGATTCAGCCCAGACTTTATTTATGTTTAACAGTAGAACTTCTGATGTGTTCATTACCATAATCCAGGGAAGACAGGCCTCATTTTAATAGAATTAAGCAATCTCAAAAAGACACAAAGTTTTGGCAGTCCCAAGGGATGTTCAGCCTGCACTCATTTTATAGTGCCATCTGTGATGCTATTTGAGGAGTATACTGATATTTAACACGTCTCTGTCAGTAGCTTCTAAAGTGTCTTGAGGTCTCTTAGAGCAGCACTTAGCAACTCTGTGATGTCCCAAAACCCAGGCTCTTAATTTTGTTATACTATTTCTATAATACAGCTTGCTCATGTACAACTCTAAGCTGACTTCATTAAATAGTCCTGAATAATTTTGTCCTAGCATAGCAAGAAACCACTCCAACATAAGCCTCTGCACAAGAGGTCCTGTAGTTCACACTCTGGTCTGATACTCACAATACTACTCTGACAGTAAACAGCCCAGCTGGATACTGGTGCATATTGATCAACAACATTTAAAATATATTAGCTATATCTTTATATATATATACATAAATATATGCACACACACTCACAGGGGAAGTTTTTACATAAACAAGGAGGGTTCAACATCATAGAGAGCATCTGGAAAATAAATATCTTCCAACTGGATGGGCAGAGGGTCAAAAGAACAGGTAACTGGCCTGGCAGTTTTCTCTTTCTGTCCTTATTGCAGCATGATGAATGAATCTGTGGTTTAGTCGCAACTCAACATCCCCTAAAATGCTTAGGAAAAGCCTAAATATAAAAACCCCAAACTCTACTAAAGCCTATCAACAGCAGAGCCTGAAGCAGATGGAAAATACCTAAATGCACAATTTTTCTAGTACTTACACACACAGCTTCTGCCATCATCAAACACCACAACTGAACTCTTACAATGAGCTATACAATCTTCTTGTCAGAAGAGGAAAGAGTCTCCAGTGTCCAGCTGGAATCTGCTGATGTGCTGTGCTTCAAAAGTATCTTTGTGAGCCACACCTGCCAGACCTTTTCCCTTTGTCTCTTTTTCCAAAAAGTCTTTTTTTGCACACCTGCCTTCTCCAGGCTGGGCTCCTCCCATGCCCAAGGGCTGTTCTGCCTGCTGGGAATACCTCTGGCAGGTGCCTGCCTTGACATGGAAAGGGAACTAACCAGAATTATCTACAATCCTTCCAGGAGTGGTGTTTAATTCTGCACAGCCCTAAGCTGTGATAGGGTTGAAAAATCTAAATTATAATGTCATAATTCAGGACATTTAAAGCATACATTTACCACATTCCAACATATGTACCACATACATGGAAATTCACTCATCCTGTCCAGTGAACCAAACTTTTCTCAGTGGCATGCACTGGTAAAAACAGCAGCTCATCATTACACTAAAGGAAGTATTACAGATGGAGAAAATGGCATTTAGAAAGTTCTCAGAAGAAGAAACATCTGAAAGCTGTTTTGAGAAGGTTTGATAGAAAGCCTCAAAAAGTATAATTTTTATTCCTGTGAATGTCAGGGAGAAAAAGAAAATGTTTTAGTAACTTTAATCCTTTGGCCCTTTTCCATAAGAGCCCATTTTCCAGAAAGCTCAGTTCAGGTTTTGGGAATTTTTCCTCTCTAACAACAGACTGAAATTAGTTTGAACCCAAGGGCAACTTCTTTAATATCTGTCCAACACATATTTGACCTTCTCTTCTTTGAAAAGCCTGGGAGTTTTTCTCTTCTGAACAGAATGGTAAGTTTAAGCTGGATTGCATCTTCCAGTTGTCAAGGTTTATGAGCAAAATTTGAAAATGAAAAGTGACTCACCTCACAATTAACAAGGAAAGAACCTGAAGCCCCAAATCAAAGCATCAGACAGCTACAATATTTAGCATTTAGAGTGCTCTTCCCACAGAATGATCCAGTGGCATTTTTCACGTCTCTGTGGAAATTGCTACAGCATTTTAATGATATCTTTACAAAAGAATTTTAGAAAGGTGATAAATTTTGTATTTTAATTAAAGAAAGCAGAAGAGTTGAGGTCAGCAGAATGATACTGCTTGATCTAATTTAAGGTAACACTGCACTCAAAGCCTCCCTCACACACAGGTTGCCCTGGATTAGTGACAATATTATTTCATATTGATTTTGTCAGACTTGCAACTTTTTCACTGACACTTTTATAACCCTCCTGTGTTCAGATTGTACAGTGCACAAGGTCAGCAATCTGATTATCTGCTATTAATTCATACTGTTAGAAAATAGCTCACTGGAGCTATATATCAGGTTTTCTGATACTCAAAGATCAATACATGTTAGCTTGTACGTTTAGTCTTTCAGAGGATATTGAGATTGTTTAGGATGTATTTTCAGGTAAATAGTGATACATAATAAAAAAATTCTGAAAACCTCAGGATCTGCATCAGAAAATGGATGTCTAGGGACATCAAGTTATTGCTAGGCAGTTTCCCATCTTTTTGGAACAGGAGTCATTTTTAAACATCCCATTTCATCAAAGATTGGAATGGAATTAAAATTTCTAGCAAAGCCAGGCCACTTTTTTCTGGTGGAAGCAGTGTACTGTATGTTTCCTGTGAAAATTTGCAATATGACAATGAATTAAACCTGTGTATGAGAATAACCAAGATGCAGTAATTTTAAGAAGCCACAGATCCTGCAGTAGAAATCAAGTTTTGTATTGTTTCAATTAAATATGTTTCTCACTGCACTTACAGATATCTGTGCATTTCTGAAAAGCAAATCTTAGTAGCAAGAGGTAGAAGCCGCAAAGGGACAAGGGATAGGTGAGTGTTGGGCTGAAAGCAGCAAACCAAATAATGAGATTTACATCTGGTTTGGATATAATATTATGCTAAACTTCCAAGCATAATCTCTGTGACATTTCAATTTTAAAACACAAACAAATTTACAGTTGTGTCTCCTATCACAGACTTGACTAAATGCTAACCCCTATGGCTTTGCATAATGCAGTGGATTAATAGGGGTCATTCTCTGCATATTTTTGTTAAATTTAAATTTAACATCTATTTATTATTTGTTTCTATCTTGCTTCCTGGAAACTGATATGGGTTTTTTTTTTCTTCTGTTTTTAGTTGCTTTTTGGTGTGCTTTTGGGTTTGTTTTGTTTTTGTTTGTTTGGGTTGGGGTTTTTTTTGGTCAAGCTAAATTAAATATCATTTATGAGGGGGAAAAGAAGAGGCTCCAGGACCAAGTCAATCAGTCATTCATACAAATAAGATCCTACATGAAATATAATATTTTTAATAATTAAAAAGCCCAGAACATCAGAATATCTGAATCTCACTAATCTGTGAGTGAAACAAATCACCGTCATTAGACTAAAACAAAACAAACTAACAAAAAAAAAAGCAACAAAACAAAACAAAAAAAAAAAAAAAAAAAAAAAAAAAAAAAAAAAAAAAAAAAAAAAACCACCAAACTTGGCATTTCAAATACTATTCCAGAAAAGTTTTGTCTTTTAAAATGTAATGTTCATTGAACAGCAAGTTTCAGCTAGAGCCATGTATCCCTTAGGAATGGATTTTGTTTCTCAGCTAAAGTAATGATTAATTTTTTCTTTTTAAAACTGCATTTATATTCCCCCACACTTACACAGGCAGATGTACACGCTTACTTCATGTTTCCTGGTAAAGGCCAAGATAATGGATAGTATGCATCAATACACAAGACATACATATTTGGAATTTTTTTTTGGTGGGATCCCTCCTAAAATTAACTTCTAATAGTATCCAGACAAATTTCTCTCTGCATTTGCAGTATTTCCAGAAAGCAGCAGCACTCCAATGACTTCAACTTGTTGCTCTCCACCCTTTCCCTGGGCAGCAGGGCATTTCCAGGCCCAGCAAAAGGCAAGGGGCTGGCTCCAGGAGGACTCACCTAGCTCACCCGCTGCGTTCCGACCTCCGACTGCGTACAAATGTCCTTTGAGGGCACTTAGGTGGAAGAAGGTCCGTTTCTCATTTAGAGATGCCACTTGCATCCACTTGTTGTAGCGAGGATCAAACCTGAAGACTGTGTCGACCGCCGTCTTTCCCTTGGTGTCATAATTGCTCTGGCCCCCCACCACGTACAGGAAGTTCCCGATGACGGCGATGCCGTGCTGGTACCTGGGCGCATCCATGGGAGCCAGGGATTTCCACTCGTGGGCCTTCTCGTCGTACATCCGCAGCTCCTTGCTGACCACCAGCTGCTGCCTGAGCACCCCCCCCAGGGTCACCAGGTGCGTGCTGTCCGAGCGGATCGCCGTCCGCTCCGACTGCATCACCGGCTGCATGTACGGCATCATTTGGTAGTTGCTGGCCTCCAGGAGCAAGTTGACACAGGTGTTGTCAGTTCTCATGAAGTCCACTGTCTGAACGTAGTTGATAAGATCCTGGGGTGTCATCAGGGGAAACCTGATGTTCTTCATGAGCTTTGCGGCATACTCCATGCGAGGCTCCTCGTAGCGCAGCCAGCGACACGCCGCCTTGAAGAGTTCAAGCTCAGTGCAGTGCTTAAGGCTATTACTTGAAAGCACGAAGGCAAGACGTTCAAAGGGGAGTTTCACAAATTCACCAGTACTTAATAATGCAGGGAAGTTCTTCAGGATGAAATTATTAACATATTTATCCACTTCTGTGAGATTGTACGTGTTGGCAATTCGCCCAACCTCAACACAGTTTTCCAACGAAACCTATTAAGTAAACAGAAAAAGGAATCAAAACATTTTCTTAATTTGGTGTCTAAATGATAATGTAAAATTTAATGAGTACTGTAGAATCAGCAATATTTCAGCATTTTGTAGTGCTCGAGGTGATTTACACATGAGCAAATATTCAATGCAGTATATATATATTCATGACTGCAAGGGGAGACCCAATTTATCCCTTATTTTGAAGAAAGAACTGAGACAAGTAACAAGCAGATGGCATATATTATGTCAAGTACCTTATACAATGCTGAGGCATAGCAGTTATATAGCACTTCATCTTTGAAAAGCTCTGAAAACATCTTTGTAAGAAAGACATGTGGAAAATTAAGTTGAGGGACCAGGTGATCAGCCCAAGGTTACAGAAAACAAAACAAAATCTCACCGTTAGACATTTTCTGACACTATTGAAATTGTATTGGCATAATAAAACCAAAGAGAATGGCACAGCTAACCCCTACATGCCACATATTTTGGACAACTAATATTTACAGTGCTCAATCTCACAAATACATTCCTTTAAAACAAACAAAAATGGATTTTCAATAAATCAAGGCAATGTTCTTAGAGACTCTTTTCAAAATTAAATACATGTCAAAAATAAGACAAAAGTAGTGATTTTAGTTTATACATAATTTTTTAAAAAGAATGAACCTAGGAGAATTTCCCCTAAGAATACCCAGCTCATTAAAGGCTTTAGCAGTATGGCTCACACCCTAATTTAACTCAGTACTCGAGTGACTGTATGTTGGCAATCATCTGTTTTACACTGTAGCTGCATTTATCTTTTTATATCTTTGGCTCCTGAATTTCTAAGGTCACTTGGGATCCAAGGCACAGGGAGGAAGAAGCATGCCAGGAATGGGGCACAGTTTCTAGAGGGTTTTCAGAGAATCCAGTCAGTTCCTTTCAGGAAGCTCTCTGGTATATGTGCCCAGCAAGTCAATCAAATGCTTCTTGCTGAGAATTGCAGCTTTTTTGCATTCAAACCTTATTCCAGTCCAAGCTTCATTTACACATGTTCTAGTCTCTGTGCATGTCACTCCTACTCAGTGTCAACCATTTCCACAACTTTGTGATTCTCATTACATTTCTAATGCCAGAAGAACTTAAGCTTACAAATCTCACGGTTATTTTTAAAAAGATTATAAAGATTGAGGACTATGACCCAACTGGAGCCTAAGAATTCAAAAACCTTCAAATGACTTCTGGTCATGACAGAGATTAGAAGATTTTAATACTGTATAACTCAATCTGGTCATTGTCCTTTAATACCAGACAATTCAAATGTCTAATGAGTACAGGAATAGGAGATTTTCTTAATTCACTAGAAACTGATCTAACTTGCCCTAGAGTTAAGATCTACAGTCATCCAAAATCTTCATTCACGCATCTTGGAATGCCTACTAATCCTCTAATCAGGTCCTATCTATAAAATGAATGTGCAGCAGACTGCCAGGAGTTCTACTATGAAAATATTTGTGCTTTATATACATGGAAATAATTTTTGTTTTGACGGACCACATTGTTTATACCAAAATATAATCACACCAACTAGCAACAGCCTATAAAATATTCTCTGACTGGCTTTGAGGATCAGCATCAAACAGATTGCCCAGAGAAGCTGTGGCTGCTCCATCACTGAAGTGTCCAAGGCCAGGCTGGATGGGGTTCTGAGCAACCTGGTCTAGTGGAAGCTCCCTGTCCACAACAGGGGGGTTGGAACTGGATGATCTTTAAGGTCCCTTCTGACCCAGGCCATTTTTTGATTCTAATTTCTATAAATTTCCTTTCAGATATTTTAATTCACATAAATAAATTGCATAATGGAAATAACAGCATACCCTAAATTAAGTAAATGAAACAGAACATTCTTACTTCTAAAATTTTTTTCAAGTTGTATTACAAAATAAAGCAATGGAAAAATCATCCCTTAACAAACAGCTGACTTGCAGTATACCACAAATCTTAACTCTTGCTATATAGTTACTGTATTTAAAAATCACTTTGGAATACATTGACTGGCACCAACCTAGAGAGATGCAGCACTTGCTCCACATCAAAGTAGGCAGGCAGAAATTACTGCATGCAGGAAAGGCACATTTGAACTTAAAAGATCAAAGCAAAACCTGTGCAGGTTCTGTACCACTGGCACATGCTCAGGATGCAATGAAGTATTTGGAGCTATTCCTGACTGGCTGCCACTTATCAAGTGCCCAGAGTGCATCGAGTTATATATTATCATAATTATGTTACACTGTAAATCTATACAGCCGAGCATATTCCTGGGCTTCTTACATTTGAGAAATTTATTGACACATTACACACTGTTAATGACTGATGAACATGACATCAGCAGCTTCCAGTCAACCCCTGATTCTCGGAAAATTTACTTAATGCTGCCTTTATTAATCCACTGGGACTGTACTGCACTCAGGGTTGTGCTTTTCATATACAATTGCAAGTACTTCCCATTATGCTTATGAAATTGTGCACTATGTTTGACTCACTAACAAATTCCCCCTCTCACTGCAAATCAGGGTGCCATATTAAATATTGTCTTAAAGGTTACTTTTCTTGCAAAATTACTGTTACCCTCTTTACTGTGCTCTAAGATAATAATCAATGTATCAGGCTAAATTATATTGCAAAAACTTAAAAGTCATAAAAATATATATTCTAGAGATTCTTAAATACTGAGCCAAAAAATAATCCTTCAACAGAAAGAAATGCTACAGCTACTTCTACCTGAATATTCAAAACTGGACAGAGTTCAGTACAATAATGTTAAATAAATATTTCAGTTACCCAAACATTGGGGTTTTTTGGTTTTTCAGAAGTTTGACTTATGCTATGGTTCTGTGTGGAAGTCAATCAGGAGCTCTTCTATGAAGAGAAGGAACTGCTACTCTGGAAATCCCACTGAAGTGGACAGGAGAAATGGAAATATCAGGTGAAAATATAAGACTGACTGTACAGTGTATCCAATAGCAAGCAAAAATACTCACAAGGAAAGAGCTAAAAGCCATAAACATTCAAACAGCTAAGCAGCTCCACAAGTAGTTGAGAATTTCAGTTAAAAAAATCCTATTTTACATGGACTTTGACTCCTGAGCAAAGCTGCTCACTTGCATTACTCATTGTAATTGCTTATTACAAAACAGAAGTTGCAGAAAATAGTAAAAAGCTTTTCAAAAAAGAAAGGTCAAGCACAGCACCATGTTATGACAGCCTGAAAAACCCAAAGCAAAAGCCACAGTAGTTTCTTGAGAAAGCAGTTCACTTAATTCTTTAAAATTTTGAAGCAACCACTTCCCAAGCTCTCATAAAAACTGGCTATAAAATACTACAAAACTGGACACAGCAAAATTATTGCAATTATGAGAGCCTTGGAGAACAGCTCAGGAAAAGTAGAATGCACAAAAAACTCCAGCCCTCAAACCTGGTAGCACAAAACAATCAGGTGTCTAACTTTGTTTTGTTTCAATGCCTGTCAGACACTGAAGCACTTAATGCAGTGCTTCAAAGAGTCAAAGCTTAAAAGAGCAAACACACCCCTGAAATCCTCAATTTTCCTACAGGCTCCCAGTGACAGAAGCCCAGAAAAACCAGCACAGAAATTTGACCAGCTCAGAAAACAGAATCCATTGCACCCCTACAGTACAAAGTCAAATTTCTGGTAGCTGTCATAGCTGGTCCCAGGGTTAAATCCCACACTCTCACAAAACAGATTAACTTGCTCCATCCTCAGATAACCCAGCTTTTTGACAAGACACCACTTCCAAGTATTAAGCCCTCAATATTTGACTATATCCTAGTAGTTACAAAAGTGTAAAGCAACAAATTATAGAAGGAATAAAACTTTTTTGCAGGTACATCCAAGACATTAATTTTCAATGTTTGGGAATGTTTTCTTTAATTACAGTGCAACAACCCTTTCCCTATTACCCTGTTATTTTCCTAAGTGCTGTAATTCACTTGGGTAAGTTTCTCATCTTTCTCCATTTCGTACACTGCTGCTACTTCTGCAAAATCAGTGTTGTGTCTAGAACTCACTACTCTGAAAACATTTCCACAGCATTTTTATGAATTTTATTTACATTACAGCTCAGTCAGATGGGAACACGAGAATAGTCCTAGTCTATTGTACAGCTATAATTTTTGAAAACCAATAGTAACAGTAAGACTGAAAACATCTCAGGAAGTATTCCACTGTTTCTCTGAGTCTGTTTGGTTGCAGAGCAAAGATAATCAGAGGAATGGGCTACTTGACAGGAGGGGTGTAAATGCAGAACAAATAAAAAAATACACTTTCAAGTCAGCTACAACAGATACTGTTCTTTGAAGGTCTCATTATTTTTGTTACACAAATTAAGCTGTTACCTTAAACTTTGGCTTTTCTTTGTAAATATTTCCAATACCCTCTTATGAAGTACACAATTACATTATGCCTCACATAAACTGACTTCTATAATCTCTTTAATAATGGACTCCCCAGACAATTCAAAGACAATTAAAAATTTGTCTGGGAAGGGTTACCTCAGCTCTCAAGCCAGCTAACTTCAGTAGAAATAAGCTCAGTACTCACTCAGAATATTCATTTAAATTACAGAAATGCTCCTTCAAAAAGAAGTTCATTTGCTTACCAACTCTTGGTTCAACAAATTTAGAAGTAAGGTCATTCAAAAATTCTTTATATAAGGATGCTAAGAACATAACTAGGCCAAGAGAACAACCTCAGTTTTGTACTTCCTCTACAGCTATATCATGAATGAGATTATGTCCCCTTAGACATCAGTCTAAATGAAAGTATTCCCAAAAAAATCCCAATAAAATTGAGAATTAATAAAGTCTTCCTCATTCTTTGAAAATGCAGTATCAAACACGATATTTCTTATTTGAACAAAAACAGTGACTGAGTCAACATCACAAGTGAACATACTTTTAGAGAACGAGCATTTTAAACAATAACACAATTCAATATGAAAAAAATTCTTTCCTTAACAAAGCAAAATAAACAAGGAGCTGCCCTGCCCAGAAAGGGGAAAGGCCAACACAGTGTCCCCAGGGCTCAGCTCCCATCAGAAGGAGCCCTTTACAAATACCTGATTCAAAACACCACCAAGACCTTTTTCCAGGTTGATATTTATAGTAATGTCAAAGCTGGAGAGGCATCATTTTGGAGGTTTAAAAAACACTGAGCAAGATGAAATAGGTGGGGTAGGATTGAAGAGTATTAAGCTTAATGAATCATTATCACAACATTATCAGATGACTGGTCAGTTAGAAAATATCTCCAAATTAAAAGCAAAATGGCATTATCAAGCCTGAATATCTCTAACACATAGTAGGAAACAGATTGCTGTTATTACCAGCTTAGAGTCCTCTGGTTTGCATAAATCCTGGTACATATTCTCAGTTAGGGAGGTCACATTTCTAAGCCTGTACTCTGCAGAGCAACAGGAATATCTGCTTCTTCATTTCTCATTACAGAATCGAAAAGCTGAATTCCAGCTAATTCTGTAATTGGTGTGGAACACTCCTGGTAAAGTCAGAGTTCTAGTGAGATGTATAAGCATTTAACAGCAACACTAGAAAACCTCCAGTGAACATTAAAAATAACTGCTTTGACAGCACAGCTCTTGCACCACTGTTGTTCTGCAGCCCCACAGAGCAGGGGCTCCTCACTGCTGGCAGGTCAGGAAAGGTACTGAGGGATCCTACCTGGGTATTGTTTTTATCCTGTGTTAGTCAGAAAACAGGTAACTGCACCCCATTGAGATGGAAGGGCTGTAACTACAGGAATAAAGTGACTGTAACTGAAGCACACCTAATGAATGCAGCAATGCTAGAGTGAGTGCAGTCATGCAGAGACCCTGAAACATCTCAAATCAGACATGGAAGGGAAGAATTTCAACGTGGTAAAACACTTGTATCCAACTCATGCTGTATGCAATACTCAGAAGAAAACCAAGTTCCAAGGAAACTATAAAGCAAATTTGTTCTCTGTGAATCTAAGCTATGAATAATGGCAAGTTTTAGACATAATTTTGACTATTACATAAGTCGGTGTCATTACAGAATAAAAAACAAAACTACATACCAAGGCCTTAAACACTGTAAATGGGAAACAAATAGTCTTACCCCAGAGATAAGAAATACTTTACAGAAGTCCAAAACAGGTAAAATCTGCAAAAAACTGGCAGCTTCCAGAGTGTCCTGAAGGTTGTCCATGTTAAGGGAAAGTTTTGCAGTATAGATGAAATCAATGATCTTCTTTAGGCCTATTTTGTTCACACCATGAAGCTTAATGCACATTAAATCTTGTTCCTTCATTCCTCCTGAAACAGACATGAAGGTAAATGTAAATGATCATTTCGAAGGGGTTGAAATTATTTCATAAATTTAAAGATAATTAAAATATAATTTTAAATTAATTAAAAAACCCCACATGCAACAGCAGAGAGAGATGTTTAGTCCACAGAGTTGTTTGCAATCCTGGACTGATTCACACACAGCCCTGAACGTGTGTCTGAGTGTCTGAATGAGAGCAATTTGGGGACAGCAGTACACAGCTTTAATAAAAACACCACCTGTGAACATGGCCTTGAAGTAATCACTTGCAGAAGCCATCATTGCTCTGTGGACAGGGAACACCTCATCACCATCTCCAGGAACCAGCGTCACATCACAGAGCAAACCTTCCACCCGCAGCTGGTCAAAACCCTGCAGGAGAAGCACAAAGCATCCCTTGGATCTGGGAGGAGAGCAGGAATCTCTTCTTTCCCTTATGTAAATATTTATTTACTTTTACTTTTACATTTATTTTACTTTTACTACTATTTAGATATAGTAAATATATATATTACTTTCATTTAAATATTTATAAATATTTATCTTTACTTTGAAAGTAAATATTTACTTTTTAAAAGAAAAATATTTACATAATAGTGTAGGTCAATATTTACATGTGTAGTGTAGGTCCAAAAAGTGACAAAGAAATAATTTGTCATCTTAAAACCATTATCTGTAATATATTCAATGATTATCATTCATTGAAAACAAGCAGAATAATCATTATTTTCCAGATACAGCTGATGAATGCCAAGTACACTGATCCTTAAAAAGTAGTTTTATTCAAATAATAAAGTTATTTTCAGGAAGGAGTTAATTTGTGAGCTTTCATAATAGCAGTTGTTTCAGGTAGGGACTGCTATCTTTTTTTTAGACCCACCCCTTCTGGTCACATATGCATTCTAGATATAATTCTGTTCCACAGCAATTTAAGGGTTTTGCAGCCTAACAGGCTGCAGAAGTCTGTGACCTGAAAGGAAAGCTGTTACCTGGTTCTATGATTATCAAATTTGTTACCAAAGCTGACATGCTAAAAACTCCAAAATAAGCTCCCATTATACATCTGATCTCTGAATCACTTACAACATCTAACTTTAATAAAAAATAAAATCATCTACAGCAGTATCCTAGAGCAAGATTTCTTCCAAAGATGTGCCCAGTTGTGGATACTGGAGGATGGATGAAATACTCTCCTCCTTCATTCACTGGAACAGAAACTCAAACATAAAACATTTTCCTTGGAACTGATATTTTTCTAATACTAGCAAGAATGTAAATATTGTCTCTATAGATGTTCTACCACGCAGTAATGCCATAGTCAGACCCAGCACAGGGCATTGCACCAAACCTGGCAGGCTGTGCCATCTTAGGGACGTGCCTAACATAATTAAATAAAGATATTTAAGTGAGCTTCTTTGATACAGCTGTCATGTCAGAGTTTAAATGTTGTTACCTCTTAGAACTTGAGACTGGACTGGGACATGACCCCAGGAAAAGGCCAGACTTTTTTCCTAAGCTGCTGCTGAAAGCTGAACCTCTATCTCACAGGAAAGCAAGTCCCAAGCAATGCTTGCTTGTGGGCATTGACAGCATAAGAACATGAGAAGTTTTGAGGCTTTATAGGAATTACTGGACTAATAAAATCTATTGAGTGGACACATTGTTTAGAGCAGCCAAAATTCTCAGCACAGCTCAATACATATTTAAATTTAATATTAAAAATATTTAATTACCTGTAACACCACAGAACTGTGAGTATTGCTGGTGAAAAATCTGGTGGTTCCTGTCTTTGAAGACTGTAGATGGGCAGAGACGCCCATATCGCTGCTACCAAGAGACACTTTCATATGAGGATCCTCCTCTTCCACCAGAGATCTAAGGAAATTGGAACAGAGAAACCTTAAGACCAAAGTAATTTTTATTCAGTGATCTTTTGTTCTAAACCCACAGTCTTCTGGGATGAAATGTAACAGCACAGAGGCTACGGAGAAAAAAAATCAGCAGGCAACAGAATCAGTCCTTAGTGGTTCCCTTCAGCTAATTCAAGAAGGTGAAACATTAACAGTCTCTAAAAAGGCATAACTACTTTTTGGCTTGTAAGTTTTTCCATTTCCTTCCATCCCCAGCTTCCTGATTTAGACACTTGCACACTATGTTATTCCTACAATCCAGTATTGTAGGATGTTTATAGAGGTTTCTTCTGGTTTCCAAAATCAAGCATCTTTGCTTTTCCTTGCCAAACTGGCAAAACATTGAAACTCTAAGTGTAATATTAAAAAAAAAAAAAAGTATTTTTATTCTTACAGCTTGCATTGCCTCATCCATACATGACTATTCATAATAGAAAATATACATCATGGAGTTTCAAGCTGCAGTTGGAGTTTTTAACCTGCTGTTAGAAACACCCAATTAGAAATCCTTTAGGATATGATATCCAGTATTCTGCTACTGTCCAGACAAACACTTCATAATTTTAATTTAAGATTTGATTCCAAGCAATTACTGTCCAAATCTAGACAGGACGAGCTAATTTTAGGTAGAATTGTTAAAGAATTACTGCAGTATTATTAGCCTACTATTTTAATCTTCAGATATAAATTAGGTTACATCTGAGAGCCTAACTATGCTAACCTGTAATTATTACACAATGTAAATAAAATTCTTCTACAGAAATATTAACAACTAGTTTCTGTAATTTCTGTGATTTAATGTTCTATCTATGAGCCTGTATAGAGGTATAATGAAGATGTACACAATTTTAATTACCAAACATAAGCTATTAATCCACAGAAGAGGACATCTCCATTGTTAATCAAGTATCTCCATATCTCAAAAAAGATTTATAGCTGTTTGACATAACTGCTGCAAATTTCAGATACAGAAATTTTTCCAAATTTTAAACATGCAGGTTAAAACATTGGCCTTCAAACTAGTTTCAGAAATTACTTTAAGGAACAAGAATGTGCTTAAATCCCCTCGTTTTTCCCAGTTTTGATTATGATCACTATGTAAGGACAAATTTGGAAATTGTGGAAGAAAAATAATTTTCATCATTTCCTTTTTTTAAAAAACATTTATCCCCACCTTCTTTGGGTACAAAGACCATGCAGAGCATTTTCTGAAACTCACATATTACCCTCATAGCATTGATGTGCCTTGTTCAAAGCCATGAGTACAAAAGGTCAGCTACAAAAACATATTCAAAACAAATTCACCATTCAACAGTGTACATGGGTTTGAAACAGTGAGATTTTATGCACACAGACATAACATTGTAGGAACAAGGGTACATCTAAACAGCTGTGACTTCTAATGTACTCAGCTGAATAAACTCATGTGGATGAACTGCAGCATGCAAGATTTGTGCTATTTTTGAAACACAATTATCTCTATTTTACACAACAAATCCAGAGTCATTTAAACAAAGTTTACATGGTATACCTTAGAAAAGGGCTCTCCAGACTATCTCTGCATCCAGCAAATACAAATATGCAACAGAGCAGCAAGCAGTTGCTGGCTCACGACCCAAAATATTTTTGTTCACTCGGTTCTAGGGTGTTTTGGGTTTGGTGAGTTGTTTATTTCAGTTTTCATACAATTGCATGGAGGCAAGAGTCTTATATAATTTCAAAGGACATCGAGTCTCTAAATTTGTACATGTCTTCCTAAGAAGAAATACAAAATAATAAGGGGAGACTTGCAAGCGTGGGTGTGAAGAACAACAGATTCAACAAGCATGAATCTGACTCTTTGCTCTTGAAGCATCTTCCCAAAATGTCAGATCAGATAGATGTTACATGAAGGAGTATTTAAAATACTTTCTCTGAACTCAGAAGAAAATAGAACCTGAACACATCATTTAAAATCATTATGAAAAGAAACAGACAAGTTAACCAACCTTCTTGGCTGCTTGGAGGGGGCTTTTTTTACCATGTTTGCCACATCCCTGCTTGACTTCCCGACAGACAGCATAATCCATAAGTCTTACAAATGAAGGCAAAGACTTTGAGCATGATTCATTTATTCCAAGAACAGCTGGGATAATGGAAGCATTTTTCTGAACATGACACACAACTTCCCATAGCTCTGTTCTCTACAGGTCATCCTCTATAGAACACAATGCCTTGCTAAAACTTCAGTCAACAGAGAGGATATAATAAATATTAAAATACTTGCAATACCTAAAAGTAGACATTTGACATGCCTGTTGTGGCTATAAGCAGTTATTTCCTCTACCTGATTTTCAATATATAATGAGCAGTTCTCTATCACACACAAGCTCAGCAGCTCACCACCTGAAGCTCTTCTGCAGAAAAGATTTTCACTATTTCCCTTCCACATTTGCTGTTATATATGGACAGAAACTTGCACATGTTGATATGAGGCATTAAAAACTGAATTCCACACTATAAAAATTCACCTGAGTATAACATTTGCAATTCTAGTCCTAAACATTAACTTGGCTGCGTAGGATTCCATGTGAATAAAGACAAGCAGATTATATTAATATTATATGGCTTTTGGCTTATATCTAAGCAGCTATGACCAAAAAAAAATTGTGATGTGGGTTTTTTTGTTTGTTTGTGGGGACTTGGGGATTTTTGTTTGGTTTGTTGTTGTTAGAGACACCACTACAGCTTAGCAGTTCTGGAGGGCTGAGCACCCTCTCATTTCTGCAGAAAGTGACATTCAGAAGCTTTGGCAGAAGTTCCAAAGCAAGTCAGCAATAACACCTGGCAATAAGGCACTGATCCCCTGAATTCCAGCCCAGTGACATTCACCAAGAGGGAAAAAGCACTCCCAGAGCAACCACAAATTCTGCCTTTGTCACTGGCTTGGTAGCAGTTCAGCATTTATGTCCACACACCACCAAGAACCTGTCTTTGTAAGACAAAGTGAAACTGCAACAGTGCTTAAGCTCTGTGTAAACAGCAATACACAAAGAGCAAAACCCAAGCATTGCATCACATACCCTGCAACAAAATCTTCGAGTATTCAGAATGCAGCTTCTGTTGCAGTGGCTGTAAGATGAAGATTCAGAAATAAATCTGCCATTCACACCCAGAACAGATGGGAAATATGCTGAATGTCCAACTGACTTCCCAACAGAACCACAGCAAGTACACCTGTCTTGTTTGGACACTTACCAAAGGCATTATTTACATTTATTAACATAGGTCTACTAAGCACTATCATTAACTCAATAGTAATGAAGAGAAACATATTGATTTTTTTTTTTTACTTTAAGTACAGTATATCACAATTAAGCATACTACCAAAGGAGAAAGTTAATTAACTTTCTAATTAATTCTATTGTTCTGATCAATAGAAATCATTAAACAAAAAGTGTAGCAGTACCATTTTTAACCAGAGTTTTAAAAACTTAGGAAACAAAAGTTAAAAGAAGTCAAAACTACAGTAGCATGTAGTGAGAATTCACAACAAGCTGCTCTAAATGTGGATGTTAAAACCACCTCCAACACACACACTTGGTCTGGAGAGGGTTGAACATCATAGTTACATCACAGTAAGAACAAGAGAATGTTGGAGTTGAATGTGACATGAATATTAACCCTGCAAGAGGAAGGCAGAGGAGCTGCCTGACTTTCTGCAACCTCTGGGAAGCAGTGGCTTGCAGCTCAGAGAAAGGTGCCAGAGGTTAATTAGTTGCTATCACAAAGTAGGTCGAATCAGAATTTTCTTTCTATCTGCATGTTGATTCTTTTAAGTACAGCACATTTTTTCCTAGAGGCTACAACCAAATGTGCTTTTCTCATGACTCCAAGTTAATCCTCCAAGTACTTCCAACTGATATTTTTGTAGTGATGAAATACTGTGTTCATTATATGGATATTAACATGCTTTAACTTTCCAGCAAAAACTGACAGATTTCACTGGCTGGAGTTAAACATGATTCACAGAGGCAAATTGCTTTCTAAACCACTTAGCAAGTATTAACCTGTTAAAACAGTTCAGAGGCATCCAGGTGATGCATGATAAACAAAGATCCTTAAAAACTGTGACAGATTTTATTCTCAACTAGAATATTCAAATTATGCAGTTGCCATTTTGTAGAGCTTAGTGGCACAAATGAAATAAACTAATATTCTGTTTTAACATTTTCTTCAGAAGTAGTCAAGTTTATTCTGATGCAACAGGAACAAGGCAACTAAGAATATTGTTAAGGATTTTTTCATTTCCATCAGTAATCCATTCATCTCTTTCTCAGACTATTGTAGAAACTCTCTGAAAACAAAGTAAGGAGATCAGCCTACAGCTAGAGATATTTTAGAGCACATGTTCTCCAATTTATGTAAAACCCAGTCTTTACATAACTCAGTAAAAGCTTTGCCAAAGCTCGATTGGCCAGAGAGTGAGTTCTTAATTTGGTGAAGCTCAATAGATCATTTTTGAAAGGACTATAACCTTATTTTCTCTGTCAAATTACTGTTCAATGAACCATGAACACAAGTGTTCTGGTCTCTGGTAAAATGGCTTCTGGTGCAATCACCCCTGGCATGTGCCAGGACTCTGGTATTTATCAGGTAACAAGGACAGAGATTTCAATCTCATATTAGGTTATTCTTATTGCAGGCCAAATCTTTATGATTTTAGGACCTATCAAAAAAAAACCCTGGTACATCCCAGGGCTATCCTATGCATACATCTATGCATGTAATTCACTAATAAACCTATTAATTAAAAGGCCAGGAAAATACAACAAAATTTTCATTTGCTATTAAAAATACAATAATTTTTTACTTTGTATGCATAATCTCCCAAAGAGTATTTAAATAAACTTAGTCTCAAAAAAAAATATATATATATTGACTATATTGCTGTCTTCCCATTATGAACAGATGTTCCATCTTCCTGAGTAATGAATTTAGGAATTCCCCAATGAAGAACCTGGCCACCTTGGAGCTCAGTAAGCAGAACTGATAGGGCAGCATTGTATTAAAGAAAACCTCATCATATTTTTAAAGAAATTCAAATAATATAATTTGGATGTAAAAATTATGCAATCACGGTATTTCACATTTCCATTCTGAATCTTCTACTCATACAATTTCAAGAAATCCTTTATTCAGGCAAAGAAGTTACTTTTATACTTGTCCTCCCCTAAAATAACATCTCTTCCTTTTATTACTACTTTTTATCAAGAATTTCTAATTTAATTCTTTTATGGTATCGGCAACCCAGTAAAACGAACTGGCTTTTATCAACTGCTAATTTATCAACTGCTAATTTCTTATTACAAAAAAGTTTCTAT
Organism: Peucedramus taeniatus; assembly: GCA_013400575.1. Classification (NCBI taxonomy): domain Eukaryota; kingdom Metazoa; phylum Chordata; class Aves; order Passeriformes; family Fringillidae; genus Peucedramus; species Peucedramus taeniatus. The sequence continues at coordinate 3,004,207 of WBNO01023171.1, forward strand.
AGGAAATGCAAGTTCATGTTTAAAAACAGCTACATGACTCCAGCCAGGAGAGAAAAGAAAGAGAAAAGGTGATTTTTGTTCCAATAGGTTGACATAGCAAGTTAACTCCTCTCCACAGACCAAGGAACAGGCTCAAACCTCAGTTCTGGCTTTGGGGCACACAGGAACTGACACTGCTGCTGCTCAAGAGCCAAATGGAGCATGAACACAAGAACAACACTGGAAGGCAGGACCTAAATTGCTTTGCATGGATCACCTCTGTGACACACACAGTGCACCAGGAGTGGGAATCCTGCCTTTTTCTCCTTTATCACTATGACCAGTTGTCCTACACTATTGGCTTCGGATGTCACTGTTTTTACTGGACAGTTTAAAGACCACATTTTTATTAGATGAACTTCAGGCTGCTGCTGAACATAAAAACACCTTGTATTTATCAGGCTACTGGTTTTCTTTAAAATGATATTTAATTCTGTTCACTTGAGAGGGGCCACCACAACCAGAGGTTTACAGACCTTCTTCCTCAAGTGAATTATCTTACTGTTAACTACTATTAACTACTGTGAATCTCCTAAACAGCTAATGGCAGCTAGTGCCAAATACTGCTTATTTTGGACAATGCCCTGATGTTTGTATTTTAATATTTCACTTTTTACACCTGATCTATTTCATACATTAGATGGGCAGCAGTAACAGCAGAACATTTAAAAATATTTGCTTACTAACTTCATACTGAGCTCTTTTAACTCTCCACTCCAGGAGAAAGGCACAAAGTAAAACTTCCTGTTTCGTAAATTAAAAAGCAAATAGATGTCCCATTTTCCACCTTTCATCTAAACTGAGGGAGTTCTGTAAAGCAGAACACAAAAGCAGGCTCTATACAATAGACCAAAGCAGTGAGAAGTGGGTTTTTACTTTGACAAGGCTCTGGCCAAGGGAAGCAGAGATGAGGATACAGGACTTGAAAATCCCTCAAAATGGGCAGAGAAGGACCAAGGTCTTTTGTGGGCACACACTGATGGGCAGAGGCAGGCAGAGCACCAGCTTTACCTGCTGCTCTGACACACTTACAGCACAAGATGCTCATTGCAGTGACCAGCTGAAGGCAAAGTCAGTACAGAAGCAACCTCATTGGAAGGACAGGGACAATGACACATGCTTAACCACAGGCTCCAGGTGAAGCTATTTCTAGAAGCAAAGTTTTGGAGACTAGTACTTAAATGTCAAACCTTAACCTTTCCTTTCTTTTTTCCTTTTTTATTTTTTTAGTACAGTCAAGTCTCTTTGGACTTGAACATACAATCACCATATCATGACCAAGCCCACATCAACAGAAATGATGAGAGCTACTACAAACACTCAGGTGATTGAAGGCATTGTCACTGTTCCCAGCACTGGTGGATCTCAATGGCAAGTAGGAAAACACAGAAACAAAGATTGTCCCAACATCACTTAAACCTTTTTGTATCACTTTCTAGTGAGGTCACACTGTGACCAAAGCCAGCAGAAGATCAGTTGCCACAAAGCCAGCAGAAGAGGACTGAGCAACATCATCTGTTTTGGTATGATTTCCCAAGAATATGCACACAGAAAATATTCTCTCCAAAACTCCTTCTTAAACAACTAAACAATCACAGGTCTCAAGCTGTTTGCAGCATAATTACAGCCCGCTGGTTAATTCAAATTTGTTTTCCACAGAAACAAAGCAATATTTGGCTCAGTCACTGCTATAAAGCTTTTGTTCCTAACAGCATTTAATCTCTCTGGGAGCCTTAGTATCACATCCACATTTATCTGTTTGACAAAGGGTTTGCATTCATTGAGCCATTCGTAGCTTAAATCTGCGGACTCGCATTGTTTAATGATGCTAAATTAGAAACAGTTCACTAATGACTTTTTGCCAAAGTTGGTGTTTGACTGTTGATTCCTGCTATTAGAAACAGAAAAAGCAAAGGAAATACACATTTTGTAGCTTTTCTACATATGGAGAGCTATTTTATTCCCTTAATGTTGAAGAAGGTAAAATAGAAGGGTCGGAGGTTTCACAGTTTAGGCTGGACTCACACTGCATTTATTTTCTGTTCTTTATATTTGGTCTTAAGTACTCAAGAGTTAAATAAGAATTTTGACTATGCAGCTTAATACTTCCTGTGTATTACAAAACACAAAAACCATTCTGCACGCACCAGCAGATTACAGTTGTACCTCGTGTGTCCTTAGTTTTCACACACAGAAATCAGTAAGTTAATAGAATGGCCCCTTAGAGACAGATATAAGTCTAAGGAGGCACCTGCACATTCAATATTTGGTAATAGAACATACATCCCACTGAATTCCTGTAACCAAATTAGGAACTACTCCTCTTAAGAGCGGTTAGAGGTTTTTTCCCTACATACTGGTCAGAATAATTCTGATACTTTAAAAGTCAGTAAGATTCTGACTTTAGGGCTTGGGTTCTTATCTACCATTCCTCTTGCTCTGTCACTTCTCACAGATGATTTAGCATCCCTTTATTGCAGTCTGCTGGAGAGGATGTAGAGGGGCATTAATTACTTTCAATTGTAAAATATTTTCCCCCTATGTGATAAAGCATTTAGATCTATGCATGCCAGATAAGAGGAGCATGTGACTTGTTCATCCCATGAAAAAACACAATTGCAATTTAGACATTGATACAATCTTTGTCACTGCTGGACAAAATATTACAGCAATAATATAGATGCACACTTCCACTTCAGTATGATAGCTACACATTGTTACACTGCAATTCCCATTATTATCATTTAGAACAAGCAACTACTATTTTAAAATCCACATATTCACCAAGCACTTTTTGAAAATCCACAGGTAGCCCCATCCAAATGTCAACAGAAAATACCACTTAACACTAGAAAAGTCAAGGAGCAGAATGTGACTGAAGAACAAGATTTTTTCACCTTAACAAATAAATAATGGCAAAAATAACAAACTGGCAGAACTGACATGCTGGCAGAACAGGCTAAGTAACATATTCTAGATAATTCAATAAAGATGCTTTACCATGACACAACACAAGGTCAATATTGCAACATCCTGCAGCATAAGGAGAAGTGTGTAATTTTGGGGACCTGTAAGCCACATCATCCCCCATAAAGTCTCCCCAGAAAAAACAATAGCCCCAGGAGACTTCATGACAAATAAGCTGGAGGTTTTTTCTCATTTTTATCAGTTTATTATAGCAATGAAATTTCACATTTCAAACTTAGAATAATCTATTGAAATACCTATTATATAAAGACCAGAAGAAATATCAACAGGCACAAAGGAGAACTCTATACATAAAATTTCTAGGATTGAAAGCAGTCTCCTACTACTATGATACAAGCCCCTTCTACTCCCCACTCATCCAATTCATCGTTTTGCATGTACTGTCAGATCAGTTTAAAACATATTTGAGGTGAGATGCATATTGACTTTCAACATGTTGAAGTCTGAAATATCTAGGAAGCAATGTCATAAAATGGAAATGCTGCCAGAGACAGGTGCTTGTGAATATCATGTTGTCTGTCAAATGCTCAGGAGTTCAACAAAAAGGTTCATTTACTAAAAATGACCATTGAAGGCAGCAGACACACAGAGAGTGGTGTCACCAAAGAGAACTAATACAGGTGGTCTGATGAATTACACACACCCCCACCTTTTCCCATTTAAGTATATATCACTGTGTAGCATAAATTCAAAGAGCTCATTGTAAAGCAAAGCAGATAGTTGGAAGAAGACACAAAAGCATTAACCTGTATAACCAATATAAGCAGCTAAAACTAATGCTGCTTACTCCAGAGTACTAAGAATTTATTCTACTTTTCTGCACAGTAAATGATTTCCATTAGAGCAAAGCATTTCCTATCAGATTAATTTCATAACCACATGACTCAGGTTATAAACCCTTAGATAGCAATACATTTGGAATACCACATCTGTTTATTTCTCCTAATATTAGTCAGTTATTTATGAAAACACATGCAAAGGATAGTTTCCATTTAATACTATTCCATTTGAAAGGATAGAAGGCACTAAGATTGCAAGTGGATTATTATGAAATAAGAATTCTTTTATTTTACTTATCTTTAAAATTGGCATGCAGGTGACTAAAACCACTCAATTGAACATCTAACTTCCTAAAAACCAGCTAAGGATATTCTTGCATGACACAACAGAGAATAAGCCTCTGTAAACTGTTTTTGCAAACAGTATTTTTGCATTATTGAATTCTTTGTACATGTTCATCATAGCACTTTAATCTCCTGAGTTTCCAAAAGCATCTCTTCCATTTGTATTAATGGAAGATGTGCACAATTAAAAAAAATACATTAGTGGTGTGAATAAGAAAGAATTCTCTTAGTTCTTGATGTATGAGGTGCCATGCACTATGAACAATAACTGGGACTCATGCTCCTTTATGCCTCAAAGCTGTTAATTCAGAACGGTTCCTCACCCTCACTGTAGTAGTGCTTTAATTCTTAACCTCTGCTTATGTCAACCACTGTTGCTTTTTTGCTTTTAAACATTTGGCACTCATGTTAAACAACAGCCACGATGCCATGGGACACCACTTTTTCAAGTATTATTCAGTCTGTGTTATTCACTTTCTCCTTCCTTCTTAGTCACTTGCTGAAACTGTCCACCTCATATATGAAGTCACGTAGGTCTCTCTCCACATAGTCAACACAACCACAAATATGAATATGATTGGACTAGTGGTGCATAAACTTGCTGTAACAGCTTTCACAATGTTTGACAAACAGCATCTATATTCTAAACCCCAGCAAAATAAGTGCCATGAAAGAAAATGCAGCCTGACAAAGGCGTGTGCATGTACCCACAGCTGCATTCCTAACCCATGCACCAAGCCAGCTGCACTACACCTACATATATTGGCACATGCCAGTGTTCCAAGTCTAACAGAGCCTAATTTTCCCTAAGCAATGTCAGTGGAGCTCTCCAGCTTGGGGAAAGTTCAAGCTACTCTGGATGAGTTTCACCAGTCAGGGAATGTCTTCCTCATCAACGAGACCCGTCACCCTCTGTATAATGTGAAGAGTCACCTCTTTGCAGTCAGGATGTCCTGAAAATATCCCTAATAAATAACTGCTGGTATAGAAATCCGCCAGCCAAGAGGCAGCAAGTCCCTGCTGCTCCTTCCCATTGCCAGGAAAGGGGTACCAGCTCCTGCAAACCAAGCAGACTTCCCAGTGACAGAACCACGTCCTCACCTACAAAATCATTTCACCTCATCTTCTGCAGGTCCTTCATTTTAGGTACTACCCAGCCACAAGTTCCCACAGCACCCAACTCTGTGAGATGAGCTCCTCACATTCATTTTTCCCCATCAGCAACTACCACAAACTTCCCAAGGAGAGACTGAGCTAAGCCTGCACAGCTGCAGGACAGCCAACCTTTTGCAGTGGCACTTTGTACATAGGTGCTTCATCCCAGGAGCCAAACCTGCTCACAACCACCAGTCTCAGCATTTTGAGACAGGGAAACTAAGGCAAAGTTCAGCTATTGGGTACACAGACCAAAAAAACTCTAGTAAAATCTATGCATCCTGATCATCAGTTTAATCTCTAGATACGCTGCTTGTAAATCATAAGTAGGATGAAACTTTTAAAGCCAAGGTCAACTTTATTAGAGGAACCTGAAAAACTGGAATTTCATTTTAAATACAAGAAAAAAAAACCCCAACAAAACACTTTCAAGACCTTCCTATTTTGCATTCCAAACTACACTAAGCCCCCCTATTTCGTAAGATTGAGATGTCAAGCTATCAAAGGGATTAAAAGCTCAATCGTACCTTTGTATACCCTAGATCCAAAATATTTAGTAACAAAGTGTTCATCTGTGAATTCTAGAGTTTTATGGCCATTTATTTTACATCAATACATGTTCCATTTCACACACCTTTTACTCAAAACCCTTTACTCAAAGCATAAGCTCTTTACCAGTGTGCAGAGTGCTATTTACGACAGAAAACTTATAAATACAAATATGAAAAACATCAGATTATATAAAACAGTATCAAATTTACTGTTATCTCTACAATGAAGGTAATTAATCCCATCACCTATTTTACTGGCCAACCTAAATTACAAGGGATTTTTAAATTAGTTGATTTATATTGCCTAATCAAATAGGTGCCATTTTGTAATGTTTCTCATTCTTTATAATAAAATATATGAATAATTTTAGCGTTAGATATATGAGTCCTCCTAATGTCAGGTCTGTGTGCCAATAAAGAAATGTCTTCATAAACACTAAGATACATTGAGTCATTATCAAGAGATGATTAAGGCTGCTGATCACATATTTCTCATGCTCCAGATAAGCTCAGCATCATATAGTTTAAACATGATCACTAAACCTGCTCATACTTTCAACACACTGAGATAATCAGCCACACGATCCCCATCACAAAGGCTGGAGCATTCTCAGGGCTAAGATTAGCACTTTAAAGGCAACACACAAAAGAAATGCTCCCTTTCAGCAGCAGAGAGATCAGACTGGGCTAGTTCTGATTTTTCTTGCATTTAAGACTACTACAGCTTAAAAACAACAGCATAAGATAAAACACTAATGACACTGTTTCCCTGAAATAGGTTCAACTGTCTCACAACTCTTATCACCACAATACTTTCCTTATATTTAAAACATTTTTAACAACTCAGAATAGGTAGCAATTTATCGGAAACAGCTTCTCTTTTGGTAGCCTTAAGTATATTTGATGCTTCCCATAGAGACTGAAGCACATCCACATCTTGTTATAAGATTAATTAGCCTTAGATGCGAGCGTGCCCAGCTCAGGTTTTGCACAGCCAGGTTTGCTCCCCCAGCCCTTCTGCCTGAGAACAATAGTGACCATGCACATGGCGCTGCATCCTTCCAGCCCCACCATAACAATGCCACGCTCAGCAACAACAAAAAAACACATTTAGAGGACCTGGGCACCTCTCTCTTACAGCATGTACCTACATAGCTGAAGTAAAAGCCTATCTGTAAGCAGAAAATACAAGCTTGAAAGTGCTAATATTGTAGGTATTAGCCTTTACAGCAATTTTCTGATAGAAAAGTCACCTACACTGCTACCTGTGCATTTTAAAGCAACTCTTCCTCCTTTTGGAAGAGCTTCTTGCTTAAATAAAGGCAGAAGGAATTCAGTACCCTGAGCTTAGTAGTTTTATTTCAGAGAAGGAAAAAAAAAGCCACCTGTATATGCTAACACAGAACTCACAGCCACAAAAGGTGAACAAAAGCTGCATCAGGATTTGGCAAGACAAAGGCACATTGTGAAGCTACTTTACACTGACAACCTGTATAACTACATAAGTATTCAGATATGAATGATTCAAATTTATGTTATAAGCTTTTATTGTAACTTTTTATTAAAACATTCAATTTGTATTAAGGCTAAGACTTTAAAGAACAAAACAAGACCAAAGCAGAATGATTTCACCTCTACAAGAACTCACACGAACAAAAGTGCAAAACAATACAGCAGGTGATTTCAAGCTCAATTTCCAAATGAAATAGTCAGGAGAAGGCAATGTCCACATATACACTATATAGAAAGCCTGCCAGCCTCAAAGCTTAACTTGTCATTTCAAGATCAGCTCTACAAATTAACACCACCACAAACTTTTCAAATGAACATACACAGTATCATTATGAATAGGGCTTAATCTGCACAATTCTCTACGTTTCAACAAAAAGGGAAAGACTTGACACAACATCCATCATGAAACATCCAGGATAAAATCGGGAGGGGGGTCTACATAGCAAACAAGATAAAATTCTGAGTGCCAATGTCATTTAATATGTATCAGGGTATTTTGCCACAGGGTAGTCTCACAAAAAGAATTCCCACCTTATTATCCTCATTTCTCTCACTTACATGTATGCTGGAGAAAGTGGCGATGACCTGGATGTTTTAAGCACAGGAACTGGGAATTTCCAGATAGCAGGAGAGCTCGTTTTCCATTTCAATGGCATGTTGTCACCACGGTACTACAATAACAGTAAACAGCGTTTCCATAACAGACTACCAACTAGGACTTCCATTCCACACACTACTGACACAGCAGTGGCTGCTGCTAAGAACAAGGAAATGATTCTGCCAATGCCCTTAAACCGATGCTTCCAATCTGTAAAACAGGGCTGTAAGGCATCTCCTTTTAAATCCTGCTGTCCCCTAAAGCAATATGATGATTCTATCCTTCTAACTCAACAATAGTGCCACCTCGTTAGGGAAGCACTGACTGCAGTATATGTTAAGAAAAAAAAAAAAAGAAAAGACTGCACTCTGCACACCAGCATAATGCAGCTTTATTTAATAAAAGCAGCTAATTTTTAAAGTACTGTTTCTGATGCTATTGTTCTACCTTAACAGGGACACTGCAGCACTGTACTATATTCTCTTCCTATTAACCTCATTTCTGACCAATGGAAGCAGAAAAAAAAAAATGGGTTTCATATGAAAATGAAACAACATACCTACTCAGAATACACTTGTCATCCTCTGAACATTCTTCTTTTGAGCTGCAACAATACAAATGGGATATAAATCTCAGCATAGCCTTAGGCCACGGCTAATAGAGATCAGTGACTAAATTCAGCAGCCTGTTTTCCTCCTGTGCAAGCTCTGACCAAACAATACAAGAATGCCATTATGGAAAAAGCCCATTGCAAAAATCAGTCCTTCTAATCCATAGCTAGGAAGACAAAATAAAGCAGAAATCGCTGCAGGTTTCTGCATGCTCTTCTAATAGCTTCTGGTTCAGGATGCTCTCATTTTCCTATTCTCATTTCCAAGGAGGAAGAGCAAAATCTCATGCATTTTACAACATGATATGGGAACACAAATATCACTCTGTCTTCTGCAGTAGAGAAGCAGAGACTAGCAGGCTGTTAATAGCAGTCTTTGTAGGAACGCTATCAACAATCTAATTCTCAACGCCCCCCCAGCAGCTCCCAAATTGCCTCCAGAGCTGACGAAGCAGATGGTCACGCAGGTCCCCATCAGGGACCACTCTGCAGCTCAGGGCTCTGCTTGGTGACCTCCCGGGGCTGACGACAGCAGGGAGCAGGGAAGGCAGGCTATTAAAAAGGGAATGGGGAATTTAATAGCATCTTATGCAGAAGCAGAGCATGTTTCTAGGGAAAAGAAGGCAGAGATTCCGCTATACTGATTACCTTACAGGAAAAAAAGTGCATCACCTCTCATGTATTGCCACAGCAGAACAAATCTACGCTAAGATATTTAGTCTAAAGATTTCTGAATAGTCTCTATACAGCATGACAATTTTTCTATTCATCAGGAAAGCTTAATCCTCTCATTAAAAAGCCAACACCCTGTCACGCTACTTAGCAATAAGGAATTGAACCAGGAGCTATTTCTATAAATTTATTTATTCTAGTAACATTTAACAACACTCTGATAGGGTTTTGTAACAGTGAAACATTTTAAGTTTCACTGTTACAAAATGTTTTTCACAACGTTAAAGTTCAACTTTCAGATAAAATCACCAGGGAATAATTGCTGCTCCTGATCACCGTTATTGAAAACGTATTGAAAACAGTTTTGGGCAAGCTGTTACCAAAACTAAAGGCAAGGAATTAAAATAACACAGGACAACCTCACTCAAAAGCAGATGCACCCCTTGGACAAACAATTGAGGGCCTCTCTCCCACTTCTCTGAAGTTCTAAATTACAAATGAGCAGCATTAACCCAGGCAACAAAATTCACAGGAACTGCTGCTGGGATGCTGAACAGACACCACTGGGTATGACAACAGTGTTTATATCCTGTGACTATTAAGAAGCACTAGTTATGCAAAAACATCCATGCAGTTTTAGCAGTCATGCTTTTAGCAACAGAGTTCAAGTATTTACATGCCAACAGGCAGGCTTGGCTACACACCTGGTCAATACTGTCCAGTCTCTCACACACACAACACCACACTACTACATCATGCCAGCTCTGCACTGAAGGGCTAGAAATCAGGTTGAAAGATGTTAGATAGCAGCTATTATAATCACAAAGAAAAAAAAAATCATTAATTTGCATTCACACACTCAACTTTGCTTTTACACTCACCATTATACAGAAAATGTCTTAAAATACAATAAACAAATGCAGTTACTCCCTTCCTCACACCAAGTGCAGCCAGTGCAACCAACTGGTAACTGCTTGTAAGGTCTCTGTCTCACTGCTCTGCCACCCCCAAGGAGATCTTCACATGTTTTATTTATTAAGAGCAGCATGACTAATTAAAAAAAAAAAAAAAAGAATGAGGCTAAAGACAATCAATGGACCCCTTTTTCAGAAGTAACTCCTGGAACATCATTTTGATCAGTAAAATAAAATCCAACTCAAGCCACAAAGTCATTCCCAAGCATTAACTGACATTGAAGTCAATCCACACAGACACAGAAATCAGAGTTACTTCTCACTTTTGACCCCAACAAGATCATTCCCCCTAGAGGACAACACAAGTCCTCAAATACCTGCTCTCCCTTGTGTGCTCCTGGTCTCATTTTTCCACTTACTCTACAAACAATATAAATAAAACCTTAGCAGAAAAAACAGTAAACATTTTTTTGAAAGTACAGAAATTCCAAGCACTGCCAACCAAATCCCCTCCCAAAGTCCAGCACAAACCACTCCACAAAACAGCCCATGTAAAAAATCCAGAACTGAAAAAAGTAGCAGTGCCAGGTACTCTAAAAATAGGGAAATGCTTGTGACTTGCTAAAGAACCACCATGTGAGAAATGAATCACCTATCCACACATAAGGAGAAAAAACAAATCAAATCCCATTTTCTTCCTGTCAGTCACAGATTGGTTGCATATTCACAAGGAAAGTACTATTATTATGTCTTTTATGCTTTACATCAACTATTCCTAAGACAACAGAACATCTCAGTATATAATTCTGATATTTTAATTAAGACTTCAAAATAATATTTTAGCTAGACATTTAAATATATTGGAAAAGTAATCTGATCTCCTGGAGTGCACTGCACCACTGAATATACATTTTTCTCTTCTCATATTACACAGCTTTGCCACTCATCCTCAAATGAAGGATTCTGAGGGCCAAAAGCAGCATTACAGCTCTGTGCAGAAAACTGCTTGCTGAAAAAATATTTTCCCAGGCAAGTGCTCTGAAAACATACCAACTTGGCACACAAACTGGAGATGTGCTTTAAGTTTAAAACTCTTAAGTGCTGAAAATACCATGATAATTGCACAGATTAAACATCATTTTGGGACCATTCGAGGGGTTTTTCTGTAGTTCTCTCACAAGCAAGTCCACATTCAAAATTAAAAGCATCTACTACTTATAACTTGCTTGAAGTTACATTCTACTTATAATCCAAGTCTGCCACACATCCTTAATTCTGTGTATAAAAGATGAGAAATGTTTGGGTTTTAAGCAACTATTTCCATGCTCGTGTTTCCAAAGCTGCACTGAGCACAGACAAAGTTACTGACAGAGTATCACAAACTCCTGCACAAAACTTGGCCATAAAGGAAAGGAACAGGTGGCATAAGAAGCAAAAAAGCAAATAATGCCACCAAAGGTAAGATCCCAAGATGCCATTTTACAGCCCTGAGACATTAAGCAAGGCCAGAAGCTACTGACTGGGGCTGAACAGCAGTGCAGCTCTGATCCCACAGAGAGAAGAAACTGAAAAGTGCTTGTGATGAGAGAGGAAAGCATTTCCTAACCCCCCTCCTCCATCCCTGCACCTACATCCTGCTTCACTATTGACCAACAAGCAAAATTTGTCCCCAAATGAGAAGAGCAGGCACACAGCATCACACTCAGCAAGCACATGACCCAATCACACAGACCCCCTTGCCAGGGCACTGATCACAGCATCTTTTCTTCTGGAAGCTCTCCCTGATCTGCAGAGCAGGAGCACAGCTGAAACCACATCCCTTGTGACTCTTCCTTTTCTGGGGATATCCTCTTCCTTCCCTTGTGCAAGCTGCTACCACGTTGTGTCACACATATGTCCCCTTACAGCCCACTGTGCTCACAGTTCTGGCCATCTCTACATCCAACAAAACTTTTAAACCATCTCTGCATTTCCCATAAGACTTCATAGTTGTTCAAAAAGAAGAAAAAAGCACAGGCAGAAAGCTGTATCAGAGCTCAGGCAATATAAAACTGTACTAGTCTGAAAGTATTTATTCTTAGCCTTTGAATGCCACCCGAATTTTTGTACAAAAACAAAGCAGAATAAAAGTCAACTTCTAGAGATATTGCTGGATTTTCATCAGTTTGTACAGATAATGAGTTTAACTTTTTTCCTCAGCTCTTAAACTGTTAAAAACAAAACTGAAAAAAATACTTGCTCAGTCAAGTGATTTGTTGTGGTTAAAAAATTGCTGTTCTACTTTAGCAGGCTACTTACCTCTCTCCTTTTATTCATCTCTTAGGTGTCAGAGGAACTGAAAGCACCAGGTGAAAAGCAGGGTTATGCTACATCACAACTTTCTCAAGCCTTCCAAACCCTTTCTAGCATGACCTGAAAAGTCTTCTCACTTCCAGAACCTCAGGCTTCTTAAGCTTTCCAGAAAGAAAAAGTCAAAGTCAAACAGGGGATGTATATCATACAGTGACAGTATGATGTACATCTCTTACTTTCATCTAGAAATGTAGACAACAGAAAGGTCTTAATATTTGTGTCACAAACTATTTCCTACTGACACAGTGTTTATATAAGAAAAGATGCCAGACTCAACAAGAAAAATACCTTAAATGTTCACTGGTCTAACCACTACCTTAAAATGGTAGTGGTTAATCCAGTAAACATATTCAAATTTCTGATATTCTTCTCCCCCACATCTGTGTTCTAAAAATTCATTGATACAAAAGCATGTTTCCATTTTAAAATGTGCATTTGTTATATGATAAAATCCCTGGTTTATGACATTAGCAGTAGCAGAGCTTGCTCCAAACTGAAGGCAGAAAATCAGTTTCACATAGGGAGGAACTGCTCTCACCTTTTCTATATCTTCAAACCACCAGCTTGCTGAGCTGATGAATCCTACACTACACAAGAGCATTTTGATACAGAAGAAAATAAAGCAAAACCCCCAAAATCCAGCAAAATATTCCCAAAGTCATGGAGCTCAAATGCAGTAATCATTTCAATATCCAAATCATTTCAGCAAATTAAATATGGCTGCAAAGGCACAAGTCTAGAAAGTGAAGAGGAGCAAACAAGGATGTGTAACATTTCTCTACAGGTTCCCTAAAAACTGTGTGATAATTTAATTGGCTTCCTTACTCAGCTCTTTCCACTTCACATGGATACTTCTCATGCCTCTACTTCTGGCTTTTCAGTCTATTAAACTGCAGCTGTTCCAATTACTGGAAGAGAATAATTAAAAGATGGTGTTGACAGTACTGCCCTATACATGAGTCAGTTAATTAATACAATTTCTTTGACCATGTATCACCAAAATATTCATACCAAAATTTATATGAAGGGAAAACAAGTCTTTGCCTAAGGAGGAATCCAAAGGAAACCACTGCAGTCACATCTGCAGTCCTCTCACAGCAACACTGAAACATTCTCCAAATACTGAAAAAGATTGGCAATATGCACCTGGCCATGCTTTTACTGAAATGGCAACTTTTCTGGAAACATCAAAAATCTTACTAAGAAACAGTCTTTGAATGAATTTTTTAAAATTTCATTAAGGAATTAGCTTTAGAACTGCTAAAGACAGTTCTGACAATTATGCTGTACTTTGACTTGCTACCTGCTATACTGTCTCAATTTTTTTTATAACTGGGGGTAAAAAAGCCTTCAGACATCAGATATAAGTTACAGCAGCTTTTAGAAGCAGTTGTACTTTAGACATCAAGATGCATGTGATGGATAATAAATGGATCCATCCATAATCTCATCTCAAATGGATTAGAGATGCTTAGAAAGTAGTTACTATCAAATAAATTTAATTCTTTTAAACTGGTATGACTGCTCATGGAACAAGGAACAATCATAAAGAAGTGAGAAACTGGGTTTGCAGCCAACCCCTCCTGCTGTCAAAATGCTGTAAGCAGTGCAGGCTCCTGTCTCTATTGCAATATGTGGGGCCCTTTCTCAAATAGGAAAAAAAAATCCCCAAATCTTTAAATATTAAGTTAAACAGTCAGGGCATGTCCTATCTGTTTAAAAAATGCTACAGTTTTCTATCCACTCACTCAGCATTTTTCCTGCATAAATGAGGAAATTGCTGCAGTAACATTTTAGGATGCATCATTTCAGTGAAAATTATTATACATAAATATAGACATGCATACTATATATATGGGATTGTGTATATAGCATGTGTGTCCATATATATATATACACATATACACATACACTATATATAGACACACATTATTTCTGTACATATTTGACAAATACACATTAGCCTGCATCTGACACAGCCACTTCCCCTTCCCTTCCACACACCTCAGACAGGAGAGATTCAAATTCTCAAATGATTTTGAGACTACCAAAGTAAGTATATGTTCTTCAACAAACCAAAGATGCTGAGAAGGACTCATGTTGAGAAATTAGTTTCTCCATTTCATATATTCTTCAAATGTCCATAACCCTGGTCTTTGTATCATTCATAAATGAAAAAAAATCTTATAGTCTTAAGTTTGGAACTTCTGAAATTATTCAGCAATAGCAAACATTCAAAAAAACTCACACCATTTCCTATAAGGTCACAATCAACTACTTTTAAAACTATTTAAGTAAAATAATTTTGCTCAAATCTTAAGTCAGGTTCCCAAAAACTTGCAGGAAAAGGGAGACAAGAAATGCACAAATTCAGTCCCTGCAGAATTCACACTTTTAATATTTGGAAGCATTCATTTATGAAAATATTAAAGCCTGTCTCAGGTATATTTGGTAACCACACAAAGTCTCAGAAATATTTAGAATATTCTGAAGTGTGTTTCTTACCATGAAAGTGGATTTTATTTTATGCCACTTATAGATGTCTTGCATTTTCTTGTGTGTATTCTTGAAGAGAGATTTTTGTAAAATTGAGGTAAGATTTGTCAAGATGCACTGTTAACTTGATTACAAGACACAGGCTATAATATTTGAAAAATCATCTTTGCTTGGGTAAATTACTATTATGTAAAAGTTATTAGGTAAAATAAGGTCTTGAAACACTTAGTAGGAGGTAAAACCAAAAGTGAGCTAATGAAGGTTTCCAATTTTTGATCTAAGTCCATGTACTCTACTGACAGCACACCCCTAAGAAGAAATGCTTTTGAATTAGCACCAATTTATTCAGAGAACTTGGCTCATCTTCCCCAGGTGATTATATTTAATAAATTAACACAGAAAACTGAATGCACAGTCACAGCAGCCAGACTGACCCTGCTGAAGATAATTGTCTGAAGCAACATTGCTTTCATTAGGTCAAACTGTGAACTACAAAGAATTTATTTCTAAACAACTTCTCCACAGCTGTTATAGTCTGCTGGCTGCTCAATTTATTTTAGTAAAGTATGCTTAAACACATTTACACATCAGACTCAAATGCTGCAAATATATTAAACAATTTAGTAATGGAACAGAAGCCAGGAATGAGCACCAGCCATGAACAACTTCAGAATTTCCTGCAACACAGAAAGCAAACTGCAAACTACAGGAGTCGTGTTTTTTGGAAATAGTCTTAAAGTGCAAGTTCGTAGGCTTTTTCTTTCATTCTTGCATTATTTTTATGGAGTCTGTTAGTCCTCTTGCATTCTCTAAACCTTACCATCTTAATCCACTGGAGTGTGTTTTTGTGGTCCTGAATACCTACAGAAAATTACAAACTTCTTTCATCTTTAGCAGCTCTGAGAACATAAATTTAAAGAAATTTCCATGTTTCCAAGGCAAAGTTTTGAAAGATGCCAGTTAGTTATTTCAAATATGTTATGGTGGGCAAATATACAAGCTATTAATTCATTTCCAAAAGCAGATTTAAAGTTTTAAAATATTCACTTAGCAGACTGGAAGAACTCTGCAATTGCAATACCCCTATTTAGTGGCAATCTGGATAATTTAGGATCAAATGAGGACATTCTGCTTTGCATAAAATAATTGTACATAGCAAGAAAAGTACAAGCTGATTTTAGAAACGCCCATGGAAGAATGGCAATCTTACCTGCATTTTTAAAAATCATCAACTATTTAAATTAAATACTATAAAGTCTTATGATTATAAACCTTTCTTTCATAAAACTTCAGACATCTGACTCCTATTCAAAAGTGCAGTTCAGTGCTCTTACCAATGTCATGTACCAGCTTCTACAGGTTATTTTACCAGCACTCCATACACACTTGACAGTGTCCTACATCTTTATTGAGACATGTGGCCACATCCTTCACCTGGCAAAGCCCCCTTCAGAAACAGAGCCCTGAAAATAAATCAATGAAGCTCAGAGGAAGAGAAGACTGCAGAGATGTGGGTGGGAGGCTCAGCCCGGTGAAAGCCACCACCAGCACAGCTGCACCACTTCATTCCACCCACATCATCTGGTCAGGAAAAAAAGGGTCTAAATTCTGCAAATAACTCCAGGCTCCTATGCAAAACAGTCACATCCTTCTCATCTGTGTGCTCCAGTGAATCACAGCAGGCTCAGGAGAGATCACATTAGAGAAAAAATATTAAAATCAATAGATGTGCATGGTGTAGAGGTCCTTGGGGTGAAATAGCATTGCACAGCTGTGATGCATGAAGACACAATGCAAGAGTCAGCTAAACCAAGAAATATCTGTATTTCAGCACCTTCTGCAGCTGCAGTAATGTACTTTTCTACAGCTGAAGATATCTTTTTGAAGCATACATAGAGAACACCAAGCAACCATGATAACTTTGAGCTGGGACAAGCCCTTCTCTGAAATAGTTCCAAGTAAAGCAGTTGTAATTCAGGGCTTTGTCTGACAGAGGGAGCTGAAGGAAAGTGAAAAAAATCCCACGCATCTCATTCCTTCAAAAGTTTCAGGGTTGCCCTACACATTACAATTAATGTAAGTATTCTAACAAAAAGGGGGTTTAATCTAAAATTCACCCCAGCTGTGTCTGGCACAGGGCACCTCTGCACTGACACCCCATTACCAAAACCCTGCCCATCATGCCCAGTGCCCTCACTCTAGGAGTGAATAGAAACAATACCTCCATTTAAAATTTATTTAGTTACTTTTTGATCAACACCATAGTGGAGATGACTGCTCCAGAGACAGACTAATAAGGAAAGCATCAAATGAGAATGTATCTAATACCTTCTTACATCAGCTTGTCAATAAATGCAGGGCAACACTGAACAAAGACTAAGCTTCCAACTAGAACAAGATACATATTATCTGAAAATAGATTGTCATTAAAAGGCTCATTGGTCTTCTTTGCACATTCTTTTTACATACTGCTTCTAACATCTAATGTTGGAACACCTAAAAATCTGCCTGTGGTTAGAGGTGCTAGCATGCAAAACTATCATTTATGTTACCATAAAAATAATTTATTCTTTTATAGCACTTGCTTAAGAGCTTAAAACAAACAGGAATTGGTCTCATTTTGCAAATTGATAAAGCAAGATATTTAAACAATGTGTTCGTGGGAAACTGGGATTCTGTAAAACAGCTCAGAAAAGAATTTCAATGCACACATACTGGATGACCCCTTTCTTCCCCTTTGCATTTTCAGGTAAACTACTTCCACCTTCAAAATCTATAAAAATCAGCATACAAGGGTTTTGCAGTTTGAAGAAAAAGAAAAGGCAGATGTGTATACCTTTAAATAGCTCTTTTAAATACCAAGGTCTAAGTTGATCTAGCTTCCCTTAGATCAAAATTTCAACCTCAGCTTTAAAATCAGCACAGTAGCACTGAGTGCATTTCTTGCAATCAGGATGCTTTTAGGAAAACCAGTTCTGCCACCTTCTGGAATTCACAAGAACTACGCACAAGACAAATATTTTAATACATTCCCTTTTTAAATGGGGGAAAAAAAACCAGTACAAACAGAAAACTCACTTTATCTATGAAACCAAAGAAAAATACTACTTTTTTAAGGTTTGGTTGATCTGTGCAACATCATAGCTAGGACTAGCTAGATTGGACTAATTTGTACCCTGCTTTGAAGTTCCTAAGGCCGTGGAGAGATGGATTAGATGATCCTCAGGGGTCACTTCCAGCTGAGAATATTCTATGACACCTGCTGACAAACACAGCATCCTTCCCACATTACCTGATCTGAGACATGAGCTCTTCTGCCCCTTTCCCCATCTTACCAGCTGTAGCAAGGAACTGGGAAAAGCAGAGAGTGAAAAGGATGAGAAGACTTATGGAATGACTTTTGTACAAGAATTAACTTTTCGATTTTTAACAGCATGGAAAGCAGAGAGGAAAGAAGAAATACATTAAGAGTATATAGTGTCACAAAAAGCATAGTAAATGTGGGGTCCTTATTCACCAGCTCTCTAACACAATAAAGAGAAAGCTTTACATGAAACTAGCAGATGTTTGGTGGAAAAATAATTAAACAGAGGAAACGTCTTCAAGTAACATACTGCAGCTATCCCACCAGCAGCAGCTTTTCAATAACAGTTTTTTACAACATAGATTCACTGAAGCAAAGTGAGAAAAACAGTTTAAAACAGAAGTGATTGTACCCAGTGCCCCATAGGTGACTCCAGCACTCACACACAAGGCCAGCAATCAAACTTCTCCACCTTACCTCCCATGACCAAAGCACCCTTAATATTGCAGTGGGACACACACACAGCTGTTTAAAAACAACTATAAACCCCCTTCCTCCTGTATTATACCTGGATCTATGCAATTAACTCTGTACTGATAAAAACACAAGGGAAGATGAGTTTAAGCTATGACTTCAAGAAATTTTTGATCATTACCATTCCATGCCTTCAATATAAAACTGTTTATAGATGTCAAATTCCCACAACAGTTTCTGAAGCAGAAAAAGCTTCAGTGAAAGAAGAATGAAGGCATAGAATTAGGTATGAAATAACATTAACAAATAAAGTGAATAACTGACTCCAAAGTGTGTCAACTGCTACCTCACAACCCCTCCCAAGACAAACATTTAGTGATTCTCCAATCTTAGACAATCTCTGACACAAAGTAGGTATTCCTGACTATAATTTTCCACTGTAACTTTGAACGACAAAATTTAACTATATGAATTTAAAACAGAATTTGGAAGTTTGGTATAGGAATCAAACCCAAGACCATGCTCAGGCACTAATGTACAAATAGCAGAAACAAGGTAAGACAGCTGAAACACCAGGACATCTATTTGCATGCTGACTTGCTCATCACACCTTCCACAAACCTCTGCATATTCTTTTAGCCACGTTTACTCAGCTCTCTGCAGTATGTGTCCCATGGTATAATCATTTTCTGGATCTCTAAACAAAGCAAAACTTGCAGTAATCAAAGCTTTGCTTTGATGTGTTCTTTCAAGTGCAGTATATTTTACTCATTCTGAAGTTTGGCAGTTTCATTTTCTGGAGATACTGAAATTACAATTTTGCCTACACAAGACAGAATGATAATATGCAGGAGGGTATACAACACCATGAGAAATACAAAACATTATTTTCATCATAAGCAACACCATAAATCATGCTGCAAATAATATCTTACTTGCCTGAAAGATTTTACAAGAATCTCTAAAACAACTAATATAACAGCAAAGTTGCCCAATAATACTTCAGGAGAATCATGAGAGTAACTCAGACCAGGCAAAATGGGACTGCAACCACCAGAACAAAGTCTTGCTGCATATTGCACAAAGTGTTGCCAGGAAAATGCAATGCCATAATCCCACATAACTAACTGTTAAAATATTTTTTTTTAAAAGCCATGCACTAACATCAGTCATGCCTGAGCTGCTCCTGCCTCCCCATGTATCTACAGACATTTAGAACTGGAACTGAGTAGATTCCTGCAATTTACCAAAGCATTTCTTCATTCACTTGGAATACTGATTCTAGATTTCAAACCTTATCCTGAAAGCAGTATTGGTGTCTAGAGATTCAAAGGCAATCTCAAAGGAACTCAGTACTTTCATGACAGTAAAATCCTTGAGAGCTGAAGCTTTGGAGGCCTTTGAACAGCATACACTGAAAACATGAAAAGAAGGCAAGACTAATTCTGGGGACATGTGGGAAATCTCTGTGGAGACAAACACATTACTCCAAAAGCACAGGATACAGTGGTCAGATTAGGAAGGGAGGAAGGCAGGAAGGCAGGGCAGTAAACCAGATATTTATTCAGTAGGGTCAGTACTGAACTCAAAGCAAAATGCAGTTGGTAGCTTAAGATAAGATGAACATTTGCCACAAGAGTTTCTGTAAACACTGAAATAAAAACTGTTCAGTGAATAACAAACCTCTGCAGCGAAACCAAGAGTTACAGCAGCTATGAACCCAGGAGTTTTACATAAACACTGTTACAGGAGACTGTTCTTTCTTTAGTACTTCTCATCAAATTTTTGTGAACTTATGTTCTGGTTCATAACCTGAATCAAGCAACAACATGCACAAACATACCTTCTACTGTTTGAGTCTTTCACTAAAGTAGAAATATAAGCAAACTACCAACACGTTGTTGTCCAAAAAGCAGCTGCTGGGGAGAAATTTCTAAATTATGACAAAATTTTGCTGGATTTTGAAATAAATGTCCATTCAGGGATTTATTTTCTGGCTGTGGGAGAGGGGGTGTGCAGATGACACTAATCAAAGACTGATTTATTTAAAAGAAAAGACCTATTTGAAGACTACCAAGTATTTTAAATAATTACATTCGATAAATAGTTAAGAAGTTTTTCAGAATTTTCAGTCGTATCAGGCACCTGGGTGTAAATAACTAAATACAGAATTTGTAGATAAGCAGCCTATTTATAATGGTCTTTTATCAACACCCTAGAACAAGGCACAAGGCCCAGTGTGACTAAGCTTTTACCTCAGGGCTCTAATCTGATAAAAGCCTACAGAATCCAAAGGGCAGAAGCAAAATTAACTAAAATTATTGAGCCTTAGCCTTCTGGTGTTGAATGTACAAACTCTTTTTCACAGCAAATTCCAGCAATGTGATTCAGTCCATCTACCCTCCTCCCGAGTTCTGCATCAGTCCTCTAACCCAGTTAACTAGCTGGAGAACAAGGCCATTCCTGTTCTCCAGCATCCCTGCTCATTACTCCTGGAGCATGCACAGCAGAGGGATGGCTGCTCCCTCTGCACAACAAGCCAGCAGCATCACATAATTACTCCTCAGCAGCCCCAGTCCCTGCCACACCCCACTGCAGAGCAGCAATGAAAGGGATTTCCGGCTGCCAATGACAGACCAGGGATGTCCTGGCAAAGGCCCTGAGCAAAGCCCCACACAGACAACCATGTACTTTGCTGCATGGGCCAAGCTCTAATTATCTGAAAACAGAACTGTACAGAGTCACATTGGTGCTCTGATTACTGGGAAACAGAGCAAGAGAGGAGAAAACCTGGCTGTGAGAGCAAAGAGGAACCCAAAGGCAAAGATGCTGCTCCAGCCCGGACAGAGCAGCTTTGCAAAGCCTGCAAACTCCTCTGCTGCAGCTCCCATGTTCTGCTTCACTCCCACATTGCTCTGACTCACTCAAGTCACATCAATTTGAGCAACAGCAAACACTGCTTTGCTCCTTGTCCAGCTGGGCTTCTGAGGGACTTGCTGACTTGTTGATACATGACCTCTGTGCTCTTTGGGACAACAGAAGCAAAATGAGATTTAACACATTCTCTTTAAAGTAAGTTTCCTCCTGGATCCTTGGTTGATCCACCTCCACCTACCTGCCTGTCAGCTTAGATTCAAGCACCCCGTAACAGGTGAGCTGGAGCAGAAGAATGAAAGCAGAATTCAGGAATTTGGAACAGGGTGGTTGCATGCTGAAAATGCTTGGAATCCAACATGATGGAGCTGGATGTGATAACACAGCTTGGGAAAATGGAAGGAGATTAGCAAGATGCTCAAGTTTCAGCAATGCCATAGGAAGGTCATGCATAAATATACACACAATATTGTGACAAGGCAGAACAGCAGTAGTTATAGCTGAAGGTTTTCCGTGGCAGACATGGACATTTAAACAGTGCACTGTTATGTTCCGTTGTTAAATTTGCTATTATCCACAGGAATCATACCAATGTCTGGATTTCAGAGTGTTTATTTATAGGATTGGAAGTCACCAGGTTGTTGAACACACTGTTTGAAAAACTGAGCTGTTTCCCTGAACAGCCTTTGCCGGTCCTGCAGGATACCTGTATAATACCTCTGAAGATCACATGAAAACTTAATAGTTGCTTCAACTTTCATTCTCAAGGACAGGACTTAATGCAAATATAAACCAACACTTCTCATTATTACAAGATGTCCTTAACAACATTAGTAAGCTTTAAGTGCAGCTCATTAAAACAGATCAGTTTCAGATGCAAAACTGATCTCCCCATACAAGGAACACAAGCAAGACTCTTTTTCCAGCACAGTCTCCACCACTGTGTGATTATTTTCCAAGATATGACTGATTTTGCATCCAAGTGAACTGCAGCCTGAATCAGAGACATCCCAGATGTCAAATGACAATGGAATAATGGGAAATGTATTACCAAGCTGCACACAGGGACATACACAGGCAGAACACCTCTAGCATAAAAAAAGAGTGGAATGCACATGTAGGAGGTTTTTGATTGGTTGAGTTTTATAGTGCAAGGCATGTTTTGTGTTCAGGTGTAGGGAGCTTTTCTGTACAAATAAGGCAAAAATTTTGGTGCACAGTTTCTTTCATTTGTTTTATATGTAGAAAGCACCAAACTATTTGGTAACCATGAAGAAAGGGACACTTCTCTTTTCAAAATTAGGTCACTTCTTCTGCTAACAGCAAAATTAAAGCTATCAGACATGCCCAAAGAAAAGTTCTACTCATTTTTTTCCTCTTCCCTTTATGAATAGCAGATAATGTAATTCTTCCATTTTGACTAAATGGAGGCATATTGATTAGAGCTAAACTTTAGCACCAAAAGTACTTTCTGGGAGTAAGCAATTTAGACAGCATTGTTGCTTTCTAAGATTACAACTTTTACTTCAAAAGTGTTCATTTAGAAGATCAGCTGCTAGCTAAGGCAGATTAAATGGCATATTAAAATGATTCATTTTTGAAAAGCAGGGGTAATTTTTGAATATTTTGTACATTATCCATTTAAGAATTATGCCAGTCTGTACCCAAAAGTGATACACACAGTTTAAACATAAGGTCACAATCAATAAATTACATGCAGACAAACAAATACCATACTCTCTCTCAAAGGGACAATGCTATACACACTATGTGAGTAGATTATTTTAGATTTAGGACTTTAAAGCACCTTAGCATAAGCACAAAGTTGCTTTGGATAAAGCCCTTCTTTTTAACCTGATGCATTCAAATAAACGAACAGAGCAGGGAAAGAATTACTCATAACCCTACAACCACCACTCATCAGGAGAGCAGCTACAACCAGCAGACACCCACCCACCCTCCCAAGGGACAGAAGACAGAGAGGGGAAACAAAAGGGAAAGTGACAATCAGCAGGAGATTACACTACACTGCTAACAGGTGTCATCAGATGGAGAACTTTCCAAAGTCAGAGCTTTCCAGAAAAAACCTGCTTACACTATGTTGAACATCCTAGAAGCCAGCCAGACCTTCCAAGCAGCCAGGGCAGTTTGCAAGCTCACCTATCCCAGTAAAAGCAGCAGCTGACCTCCTTCGAATGAAATATGAACTATTTTAGATCCACACCTCTCTGCCTCCCACATGAAGTTCAAGTTGCAAACAGTTCATGTGAAAAAGGCACTGCCTTACAAACCAAACTCTAAAGCTGCACTGGGGCAGATGGCAGGACCCACTGCCTTGTCTGGAGGAAACTGAACTGCATTTAACCCAAAAACAAACCAAAACCCAGCTTTTAAATATGAAAGAGAATGTTTCTGCTTTGAACCGCTGTTCTTTCTTCATGAAAAAAAATTAACAGGAGTACACCTGTGTCATGTTTCAATATATTCATTAAGCCTGCATGTTAATTTCTAGTCATGGAAGAGGAACTTTGGCTTTTTTATCAAATATTCCATCACAAAGAAAACATTACTTTTACCTAGTCAATCTTGAAAAAAAATTATATATATTTTCTTTTAATGCAAGTCAACACTAAAGCTGCAAGTATTCACTCTACTAATCCTTAGATCATTTTAGTGGTTGGTTGAAAACAAAGATTATTTGGAGAGCTAAAAGCATTTACCAGAGAAAAACTTTTTACTGAAGAGGTTAATTCTTCCACTGAGATTAAGAAAACTTTTCCCCCTTAACAAGCATAAACACTGCCACTCACACCATACTGAGACCAGATGTAACAAAAACAAATGTCCAATAAATAAGGTAAGAAGTTTGTCATTGCCTTAAAAAAATCCACTGAATTATTTTCTAGTTCTACTAATTTTAATTCTCACATGAATATATTAAAAAAGGCTTCACATGGCAATGCCAACATTCACATTTTGAATGGCAATGGACTCCTAAAGTATTCAAGTGCACATGCCTGGGGACAAAGGACAAAATCATGAACCTAGTGAGGACTGAAAGTATCTGTAACATCACTGCTAGGAGCACAGAGATGTGTTCATCTACTAAATAAAATGAAGTAGAAAAGAATAACTTGAAGGAAATAGGACTGAGTAGTTTCTGGTTGGGATTACTAGAGACTGGAAGAGAACACATACATAAGACCTCTGCTGCAAGGAAAGCTTTTATAACTTTTTTCTTCAGTTTCACAGGATTATTCATTAAAGAGCCATTTTTCCCACTAAGCAGAAATGTGACTGACCAAAACACTGGTAAGAGGTTGTGTGCACTCAGAGTGCAAGTCTGAAAAGTCTGAAAACTGAAACTTGAGACTGAATATGCTCAAGTCACCATACATGCATCCAGCAGACAAAAGGCACTTGTGTGCCTGTTTTGGGAAAAAAAAAAAAAAGGCAGAAAAGCTGATGCTTCTATTCCAAGATTAAACATATAAGGAAAAATCCCCCCGGAAGCAGCAAGCAGCATACCAATGAGTTTGGTCATTCTTCAGGACTGATTTAGCTACTGCCAAAACATAACTTTAGTAATTTAAACTCTTGTCCTATGAATTATCTGTTTAGACTGAGAAAAAAGTACACAAAATCAGTCAATGAAACTACAGAAAATATTAAGATTTCTTCAGTCTAAACTTGTTAAAAAAAAGGTTGTTTAATGTCAATACATGCCTTGGAACAGAAATAATTGAGCATTTAGTCTTAAGATGAATGCTCAAAACAGTTATATTAATCTAATTAAATGAAAGGTTTAAAATGCCATTAGCAATCCAAAGGAAAAAAAGTGGAAGTCTTAAATGGCATTAATAGAAAATCCTAGTCATAAATGATGCCTCTTGCTGCAGTAATATTTTCAATCACCTAAAAAGGAAAATAAATCCTACCAACATACTGAAACACTCATAGCCAGGCTGCTACATTTCACAAAGTGGTGAAGAAAGGCACATGATGGATCCCTGTCACTTCCTCAGACAAACACTAAATAAAAACTATCATTCCTGACAGGATGTCAGGATGTAAAGTTCCTTTACAAAGTAGTGTCAGAAGCTGCTGTGCCAGCAGCACATTTTGTAAACTTATAACCCCTAATCTTACCTTTTCCATGTAAGTATGATGTCACTGAATCAATTGCAAAATGCATGAAAACTAATAAAGTTATTTATATTTGAGCATGCAGCTCAAAAATTTTCTACAGAAACATACTGGACTACAAATATCATTCTTTTTCTTATTGCTTTAAAAGAATGAACTTAGTTACTCCAACATAAATTAACCAGATCAGCCAAACTACCATTATGGGTGTGCAAAGTACAGCACAAGATAATATAAACAATGTTATAGCTTCTATGTTGATATTTTAAAGGAACAATTATGTTGTAAGTGAGGATTTAATCTCAAGAAAAGATACTGAAATAAGGTTTCTGGAATTTCTGTTAGGTTAAGGTGATCAACTCTGCATAAAATGACTGCTGAAGATCTGTGGAATCTATCTCCTGTTTACTATAAGAAATTAAGTCTTGTGGTTCCAAAAAAACCTACATCACAGAAAGCCACAAAACAGATGAGACATTCTAAAACATAGAATCACACTGAATCACAAGTTTCCAATATCTAAAATGTACTTGTAGAGAAGATGGGAACTGTTCCCTTCACAAGGATACACTTATCTCATTTCTTCATCAAAAATCTCCCTTGAAAATATGTTAGGAACCAGATTACTTTCCAATTAAAATTTTCAATATTAAGTCATTTTTTTCACCACAAAACATTCCAGACAAAGAAAACATTCTGTATTACAAAAAAAGGGGGGAAAAACTACCAAACTTCACCAGTTCTTCTCTTTGCCAACAGAGCATCAAGAATCAAAATGAAATTCAAAAGTTGAACTAAGTTTTCAGACATCTTAATATTATAAAGCCTTGGGTGAAAGTGACAGTACTTATATCAAAATAATCTTCTCATTTCTTCTCTTCTTGCCACATGCTACCTCGAGTTCTGGACAGATCTTTATTTATGCCTTTTATCTTGCCTGCAGCAGTGCATCACTAGGGACGTGCAGTTTTGCCTGACTGGTAATTTGTTTGCTGGGAGCACTAAAGAAAGAGTGTTTTGTTTGCAGGATCCTGTCCCTTGGCATGAAAGTGAAGACATGGGAAACATGAAGGGTCCTGTTTCTCTAAAAAAACTTACATATTCAGAACAGCAAGGGCCTTAAATAAATGCAGTTACAGTGCTAAATTATTTTTATCAACTTATGTCATTAGTTAGGATAAACTGGGTAAAAGCCATCTTCTAGAAGTACATGCTGCAGGTATAAAGAGTTACTGGCAAATAGACAACCATTTTCCAAAACTTTTTCTACAACATCTTCAAGATGCAGCCTTTTCTGCCTTGTTATCTAGTCAGGTAAAATCAATCTTCCACAAAATTAAATTGTTCTGGCTTCTGACAAACCCCACATTTCCTAATCTTTGAAACTACTCAAGTGTCTTCCTGTCTTGTCTCTTCAGTCACATTAATTTACTACAGCACATCCATCCAATATCCCTGCTTCTCTCAACACATCCAGCATGAAAAGCTGCTTTCTGATGCCCTTCAGGGCTCAGCTTTGCTGGTTTTGCAACACTTTTTCCCATCAATTAGATCAACCTTTGGCAAAGCATTCAACAAACACTTCTGTGTTGTCTTCCATGGGACCCCTCACACACAAAAGCACCAGAAAAGAAGAAGCAACAATAATTTCTCCTTCAAAGCAACACCAAGCTGGCAATGGCACATGGCACTCAGCAGTCAGTGATGATATATGGCAACTATCACTTCTTAGGCACGGAGTTGATTTTCCACAGATCCCCACACAATCCACAAGCTCTTACAGCAAGAACTGGGAGCTCCAGGCTGGCACAGCACAGGCAAGGCAGTAGAAGTTCAATTAAGCAGCAATTGTTTAGGTAACACTGCATCTTGCAATTCCATTACAAAAATTGGTAATCTCTGATCAAAAGCCACCAAAATGAACCATGATGAGGGGTGCAAGCTGACTGCAGAGCACTCTGCTAGCACAGTGACAGCAGAGACTTAGCCTTTCCATCAGAGGCTATTCTGATCCAGCTGCAAACACCCAGATGCAACATCTGTTGAATCAAGGCTGCTCAGGAGCAAGGATTAAAGAGGGCATCAGACAACATTTTAAAAAATATTCCCCATGGATTTTTCTAACTGAAAATACTACAACACTGTTCTTTATTACAAAAAGAAAAAAAAATCAACAACAAAACTATTCAGTTTGGCTCCTTGAAGCGAAAGCAATTTTTAATAAGTTGTGCAAAACTGCCCAAAGACTAAATTTTAGGGAAGCTTTGTTTTTTTAAAAAACAACAACACACTTCATATTGCACTGAAGAGTTCATCAAAATTCAGCTGTAGGCAAAGTCAGCAAGTGTTGATCAGTTCAGACTTCCTGAAATGCCATTTACAAGGAGTGAATTTCAGGTGAGCCCCATACATTAAAAAGGAAGTGAAACTAATGGAATAGGATTCACTACAGTGAACTCCATAATACAAAATCATATTAAAAATAAGTGCAAGTAATTCTTGTTTTATGTAAACCATTCTACTGCAAAATTAGCTTGTACAGCACACAGAACACTGCTAAAGCAGGGTAAATACCTGGCTGGTGAAAAATGCACCCTGGCAAGCAGGAGTCAACCCACCAAAGTACACATTACCAATGTGCAGAGAGTAAAGATCTATTGCTTTGCCCTCACCATCCTAAAACACTTCCCAAAACAACTCAGAAGGACACCTGTACCAAATAAGAATACAAACTGCTTCACTGCATAGCCACTGCAACCTTTAATAAGAGATTGTACAGCAGCAAAATAAACCTCTTGTGCTGTTACTTGGAGAAAGGAAAACCCTTCTACAGTCTTAATGAAATCTAATCTATAATCTCAAAACCATTGAGCAATTTCAGCCCCTGCATAACATTTGCAGGAACACAACTGTGCTTCTGTGCTCCCAAGCTAAACAGGATTATTTCACTGCCTAAGTACGCTGGCATCTTGGCTCTTAAGTCAATCCCTGTCTTGGCAGCTAGGGGCTAATTCCTAAACTGAACTCCAACAGGGACAAATCTGACAATATCAGAGTAATTGTAAAATTTCAAACATTTTACATAAAGATTTACGTAACTTAAGTTGAAAAGCAGATCTGTCTGTTAATACATTAAGGGAGATGTAGGACAATACATAGCTGGAACACACTTCTACAGAAATTTTAATCCACTAGTTCTTCCCATCAACACCTCACCTCAAATGGGGCAGGCACCTGAAACTCCCCCATTTCTACAGGCAGCAGATGACCTCAGGTCAGGGCTCCATGCAAGGACAGTCTTAAACCACAGCACTGAGCATAAAGTAGCAGAAAGCAGAATTTTTACAATGCTGAGGTATGTGTAATAAAATACTGTCTGAAATGAACTATTTTTCTGAATTTTAAGTCAGATGATCAACTTTTCCATGCCTGGATTTGCATAATGAACCAAATTTAAACTAATGGTTCTATGATGAAATTAATCAAATTATTATTAGCTAGCCCAATCCATTTAGAAGTGTTCTTAAAATGTTTGTGAACTTAGAGATTTCCCATCTCTTCAGTATTCTGTAAAGGACTTGCATTTCATCTGCACTTTCCAACCCTCATAAAGCCTTTCCCCAATATAAGTCACCTGTGGCTACAACTTCAGCATATTAAAGCTCATTCATCATCACCTACACTTAATAAACCCACAGTGATGAAATAAACTCTGCTGACAAAAGGTTGATTAGATAAGCATTGCATGTAAGAAAAAACCTCTACATAAGAAATCCAACAAAGTGAAAGAAAAACCTAGATTGTCTCCACAAAGACAACAGGACCACGACATTTGGATCCCACCTTTTCCTTCTCACTACCACATGAAAAAAATCCTGGTATGAAACCAGCTGCTGACTGTCAATTATTTTAAGAGCATAAAGCTTTATGTGGTTACAGAGAGGAAAGGCCAACAGAACATATTAATCAACCCATTTATGAGGAAACTGAATAGCTTGGATACAGCATGTCCCTTCAGTGTCCAACTTGTCACATACACCCCTGATCTACTGACTACCAAGGGCACAGCTCAAGTACCTTTTACTATTGTACAAATTAGACTCACTCAGACATAGGCAGATGTCAAGAAGAACAAGGCACCCTCATTCAGCCTGTCCAGAAATAATCAGCACCAGGAATGCTGTGCATCTCTGTTTTGGTTGAACTTCATGTTAAATATTACCCACTTAAAAATTAATATTTCTGAAGTTTATTAGTTTAGGAGTCAATACTACATTGAAAATTAAAAAGCTTTTATTGGACATTTGTTCTTCATTAGCTAAGTTACCTTTTAACTCAATGGACTAAGTTGCAGTATATATTTCACGCCCTTTAAAACCTTTGAGCATTCAAAAGGTGAAATGTTTTTCAATTTTTCACTAGAAATTCTACACATCAAGTACACAGTAATAACCACAAAAAGAACAATAGTAACAGGCAAAAAGCAATTTCCTTTATCTAGTCCACAAACTTGATAAATACAAGATATTACAGCATGAAGGTTAAAGCCAAGGTTATGATCATGCTGAACTGGTTCCTTCAGCTCCATCCTGCACCAAAAACTAAACTAAATTCTCAACTTATCCCATTATATTTTACACACATTCACCTTTGCAATAATGCCATAAGATCTAATGGAACTGTCCACAAAGATATTAGCTGTTATTGCAGCTACTAATGCTGACACAGAAGAATATTAATGTAGGTAAATCCCAAAACACTCTTCATGGTGGGTGTCATTGGCTGTGAGCCTCATCCAGTCCAATGGCATGAGCCACTCAGAGCACAACCTGACCCAGCCCAGTGCTGAAGACCATGAAAAGCTGTCTGCTATGCAACTGAAAGGTCCTTAATAGCAACTATCTGTACAAATTAAATGCTAGCCCCACAAAATAACTGCTGCCTATTTTGCAGAAAGTCTTTTCTGAAAATGACCTCACTAAAATATAGTCAACATCTGTAATTAAGCTCCAGGAAAAATGTATTTATAATCAAATAACTGTATCATCATCATAAGAACACATCAAGGTATATAGACTGATACTTGGAACATTTATACCTAAACTTCTTGCTTAATTAAAAAAAATTATCAAGTTCCAATTTTATTAAGTAGATAATATTAAAGAGATCTTTTTTAAAAATAATGAAATAACGAAGAATATTGCATATTATCATTGCTACTCAGCCAACTGCAGCTAAGACTTCACAGACTTTGTCCACAAGAGATCTCAACCAGGTAAATCAAATCAACACTGTCTCCTGGGTAAGTCAGCTGCATCAAGACCAGGATTTCTCCTGCTGCCTCATAAAGAATCCAGCATCTGGCCAGGAGATTCTCAGAAAGAAATCCTCACACAGCCTTCCTGAACCAGCAAGCAGAGCCTTGAAGAAGCCAAGGGAAAGATGACTACAAGCCAACATCTTTAAGCTGATTTTCTCTTGAGTGAAAGCAAGACAGGCTTTCAAATCAGGCACTATTTGCAGATGCCAAACCAGAATGAGGACATTAAGCAATAGTGACTTTTTTTTTAATTAGTTACTAAACAAATCACAAAACCGTATCTATGAAAATATCCAAGCCTCCAGGAAGAGGGAAGTCTAAAAACCATTTAACCTTTCTCTTAGATCCAGGTAACAAGAAAGGCAAGTCACGTGTAGGAACCCAAACTGGTTCCTACCTAGGAGTTGAAGCAATTACTAGTCTGTTGTAATAAAAGGATTTTTCTTCAATTTAAGAAAAGAACAAAGAAAAAATGTTCACTGTGTAGCTTTAATACTACAAACATAGGAAAACTTAGAAATCAAGGTGCCTGAGGTAAGAGCAGTTCTTCTAAGGAGAGCTCTTCCTTGCCAAGAAAAGCACTGAAGTTGTCCACAAAGGCACTGTTCTCCTAGATAATTATCATTAGAACAAAGCAGCAGCTCCAGAGTATCAAAGTTTATGGTTTAAAAGAAAGCACTCAAGACCACATTACTCTTATTATACTTACACACAAAAAAAAAGAAGCACGCAGACTATCATGGAAAATCCTAAAATAACATGCTGCTTTAATTCACAACTGTTACTGGAAATCTGGCAAAAAAAATGAAACACTGGGACTAATTACTCCAAAGGAATGAGCTGGCTGAGAAGCCTATAGCACTAAAAGCAGAGCCTTTTTATGGAATCCATCTGAAAAATAAGACATTGCATCACCTAATTGTGCTCTCTAAAAATGACCTTGTCTCCACAAAAGCAAATCCTTTAAGTACTTATTTAGGTACAGTTATATTCCATCACGGAGGTTCTTTCTTTCCTGTAATATTTTAGGAGTGTGGTTTAGCTTCTTGATCCCAGAATATTGCTGTTTATTCCAGCAGAAAAGAACTGAAAACTTTCAGGAAAGCTTCTTCTGACTGCTACTATTCCCATCATCTTTACAGCAGATATAGCAGATGTGCAATCCAAAACTGGACAAGGACAATAAAGTGTCAAGAACCTGACATGCAGAATAAGCTTCTATAAGTAACAAGTTAACCTTGCTAAAGGATCCCCATACCCACCATGTCAGGGGTTTTACTGCTGTCCAGAACACTTTCAGCAGCCAACAGTAAAAGCCTTTGGTAGACTCATCACTACAGACAAGTAAAGCATTGTGGTTAATCACAAGTGAAACCATCCATTGCTCTGTCCTCCAGCTCTTTCCTTCAACAATGAGCTTTGTCTATAGTTCCCATCAAGGGCTCTACACTCACAGCTTCCCAGACCCAAATGAAACTGTTAGACAAATGGCACAGTTATTCTAAGTTAGAGAATAAAAAAAAATAATTTCCACATTAGTATTTTGGGCTTTTTAGAAAACACACATCAGTTACTCACAAAGAGTCTCTCCACATCATCTCTGATAAGCGGAAATATCTCCTCTGTTCTTCATGCACCTGTAGTCAAACAGAAAAGAACTGAAGCAGAGTCACAGACAGACATCCCCAAATAGCACCTGGCTCTCCAATCCCATGGATTTTCACAAAACAAACCAAGATTTGTTCCAAACATTCATGCACAATCTGCTTCCCCATTTCACTTACTTTCTCTGGTAAAATTACAGAGATGAAGGAGCAGAAAAGCAAGAAAAGTGCTTCCTGTTTGCATGCATTAGGCTGCTCTTTGCTGTGGAAACAAGGATGAATTATGAAAACTAATCAAGTGAACAGAGAGCACATGCCCTAGATTTTTCAAATAATCTCTTGGTTTAACCCAGTTGTTCCTGAGCCTGCCTATCCCATGAACCATTTACTAAAATGGAAGCTGTGACTCATTAAAGGCACCTTTTAAGGGAGAAACAGCTCAAATTATTTATAAGCAAGACGTAATCACATTATTTTGTATAGAAGAGGCCAAAATCTTAATTACTTCCATTTCTAAGATCTAATACAGTTGATAAACAAACTCCTAGATCTTTTTTTTTTTTAATGTCTCAGGAGTATGGTATCTTACAGCCTTTAACCAAAATGAAAGACTACAGACTATATTCTGGCTTGTGAAATCCTACCTCCACTTGAAGGGATGTGAAAAAGTTGTAACAATTCTATTTGCTGACATTTATTTATTAGCAAACATTGCAAAATATAAACTATGCAATACCCCTGAAAAGAGCCACACTTCAGATTTTCAGTCTTTTATATATTTTACATTTATAAACATAACTGAATGATAAAAACATAGCAGCTGTATGCATCGGGTATTTCTTTAAAGCAATTTGCTATTAATTCACAGCCCAAAGAAGAAATTCCTTTTTCTTTGTCAATACTTTTAAGATACAAAAGCAAATTTTTAGATAAGGTCACAGTGGCAGTTTATATATAACAGAAAATAAAAGCTTCTGCAAATCATCCTCTCCCCTTCAACTGCTCTGTACCATGACAAATAAAATTTTGACTTCAGAGAGTAGACACAAGCTCCCCTAATTTAAGAGCCTGTCTAAAATCTTATTTTGCTAAAGCAGACTGAGACATTTAGTGGAAAGAAATAGCACACAGTATTTGTAAGCATGAATTATAAATTCAGTGTGTGCTTTGCAGTACTTTAAACATGCCACAACTGAGACAGCATCAAACAGAATTGTTTAATAGCACCTAACTTGCCCACTCCCTCCCACTGACACTACAGCAGCTGGCAGAATAAAGTGGTTCTTAACTCTTGATGCTGCTACACCTCAGGACATCCTTTTGTTTCAAATAAACTTCAGGTTTTCCTCTGTTAAAGAAGCCTGCTGAGTGAATGGGATGGGTTTTATCCATCCTCCATCACAAAAGTAGCATTCAGAAAGTGCCACATCACCTGAGCTGTTCTCCTACCATCATTACTCCATTATTTGTGAAGTCCTATGTGATGTGTAGTGTGGTTATTGCAATTAGGATGGGTGTTAAAGCCTCAGTCCTTCTTTTACCAACCTGTGGACATTACACAGGCTTCTCTAATGACACCAATACATTACACAATAGTATGAAGGATCAAAAAAAGTCCATGTTGAAATTGAACTTTTCATACTCAAAAAAATTTATTTAACTTTCATCTTTAACAATAGAGCTTCTATCATCCTCAGTGTTGATTCTACATTCCCAGCATATAAATGTCAGAAATTCACACCTCTGCCACAGAAAGGACAAATCTGACCACCAGCACAAACTTGCATCCCCCTGCCAGGAGCTGAATGTGCTGGCTCTATGTGCAAGGTTCTGAGGTCTCTGGTTTGCAGGGTTTGCTCTTGTAGCTGCTATTATATTTTGCCATCATTCTTTCAGAAACATCAAAAGAAGTACACATATTATTGAATAAGGATTCATTTATTATATAAAACATTACATTTGTTCAAATCATCTTTAGCCTGAATACAGGAAGACAATTTAAAAGAGGTGTGGTTGTGACCCATGTAAAATTGTTGAGCATTCCTGAGAAGTTAAACTACTTCTAATTCTGACTCCATAAAGCAAACACACTACATGCATTGTCATATGCCACTGAATGCAACTCACGTGGTGGATACCCTGAGAAACTTATTTTTACACCTGTAATTCATCTGTCAGGAAACTCCAGATTATTCAGGGTTGATAGTGCACACTGCTTATATAGATTACTCGTATCAGTTACAGCCATTTCTTCAGAAACAGCAGCAAATGAGTGACACAAGTCAAGCCAAGGAGTGACAAAGTGTGCAGGGCACAGCCTAGGAAGCCATTAAATGAAGAAGCCCACAGATCCTCAGGGGCAAACATGAGCATCCAGGGAACATGAGAAACACCCATCAGGTCAGGGGCCAGACCTCAGCAAACATCACTCCTACAGCAGGCAAGCTGGTTTTAAATGATTCTCAGAAATCACAAAGCAGATGCTGAGATTGAGCCTGACCTGCAGTGGGAACACAGTCCTTCCTCCAGCACAGCAGATAACCTGAATCAAAACTAACAAAACACAACTGCTGAAAACCAGAGTGCTCGTGAAATGCAAGGGAGCAAGAGGCTGAATTCTCACTTGGGAACACTACTGAGGGCCACAGCCCCATGCTACCCAGTTTCACCCAACTACCACTTGCCTACCTTGTGCTGGACCAAACCACCCAGCTGCACAAGCCACCAGCAAACAGCTGTGAGGGGACAAGCAGAGCCAGCACAGCCAGTGCTGCCTCCCACCTGAGGGACAGGGAGACACTGCCCAGGAGGCAGCTGCAAATCCCCAGCACCCACTGGGCAAAGAGAGAGGGAAACATCACTGTCCCTTCCAGCAGCAACTGATTAAATCTGACATTGAACTGAACTCTTAAAAGAATGGCTTTAATCTCTATATAAGTAATAATAAGAGAATCTCTCTCTAAATACAGAGAATATATGCCTAAAAAAGTATTATCATCATAGTAGTCAGATGCAGACTAGCCTGATGTAGTCAGTTTTCAGCATGGACTTCGTACACATTTCTGGAGAATAGTAAAGCCTCCCAGTTTTTATAACAGGCACCAGAGTTGCATTAGTCATGAGCAGCATTACCATATATCAATTATCACCTGATAATCATTACCAAGTAGAATAATTTACTAACTTCCACCCACAAGCCAGAAGTATATAAGTACTTAAACATTTTCTATAAAATTGAGTCCTGACACAAAAGTAACCCCATATTATAGACTACAGAAAATACAACTGAAGCTACCAATTAGCTTCAGTCAGACAAAGTGCTGCATTTTGAAAAACTCAGTGTCATAAAGGAAGCCAACAGTCGAAATACAACTCTAGGCAGCAGAACAGATTTTATCCTACTGGAAATTTTGCAATTGTGAAAAAGTCTTACCCATCAAAAGCAGTGCTACCATGCTTGTCAACTGCAGTTACAGAATGGCCTTCATTAATGTACTTTAAAAATACTTGATAAAAATTTTATTCAACCTATTTTAGGAACACAAAATAAAACAAGCTTCAGCATGCTCATACAAGCTTAGAAGTCTTCAGTAATACTTCAAGTATTAAAAAACCCAAGCTTCTTGGTAAAGTATTTCACTCACACAGAAAGAGAAAACAGTTCCCTGAAGCAGATCGAGTCATTAATACACCACGCATAAATCACACCTAAGTAAAACACCTGCAGTTTAAAATGGCACCATAGGCAAGAAGAAAAAGCTGTGTTGTATTGAATAGCTGTGCTAAGCCTAACAGACCTAGGTTGGATGCCCTTATGTTATACTCTCAACACTGGGAGCTTCAGCAATTACAGCATAACATAATCCAGTCTCAAGGAATGAATGGACTTCTCTCCCATTCCCTTGAGCCCTAACAAAATCATCTTCCCACACAGCAATCCCAGCCTGGGACCAAAAAGAGGGGGACCAGGAATAGTCTGCAGATGACACACTGCAGTGACAGTGAGTCTAAGATGCCAGCACAGGGAGGGGACAAGGATGCAGCAGGGACCAGTGCCCCAAAACACAAGAAAGCAAGTGTGAGACAAGCCAGCTCCCTGCAAAAGCCACAATGACCTGACAGGTTAGTGACTCACCTGGGTTCACATCAGCTCTGTTCCTGGACAGCAGCAGTGCTCTGTCTCTTCTGCCCTTGGCTCAAACATCTGCACCCTCTTGTCATCCCCAGCTGTAGATCCAAGCATTGTTCAGAGCTGTGCACAGTACCCAGAAGGGCTGAGAGTGGCAGCTGCCCAAAATGCTGTTGTCCTCCTACTGCTGCTCCTACAGCCACAATGCAGAGCAGGCAATGACAATGCCCACAACTCCTGCTGTTTGCTGTGTCCACACAACAAAGCAGCTTCCATGCCACCCCTCTCCTAAAGGCAATGTGAGCTTCTGCCTCTATGCTTATGACTGGAGGAAGGTTTTTAATCATTATCTCCCAGAAGTGCTGACAGTTCAAAGTTAGGAGTCTTACCCTCCATGGATTGCTTCCATTTTCCTGGAACTCCATTCTGGACAGTCTGTGTCACAGATTTAGAGGCACCAACTACTACTCTGGAAGCATTAATGAAAAGGCCAGTTCACATCAGACTGGAAACAAGTGATAAAAACAGGTAGTAAAAGCCCTGTAAAAGGCTTTTCTTCAGTAAAAGCTGAAGCCTCCTAGTAAAAAAATGCACACACGCTTCAGCAGACTGAAGTCTTCCAGTCTTCACAAGTGACTCCTGGATAGCCAGTATACATTACCTGGCATTAAAACCAAAAAAAAGCCCAGAACTTTAAAACCCATTTTCCCATTTTTTGCTGTAAACCTTTTGGCACCCTCTCCTACATCACATAGCAGAGTATCAGAACCACCTGCATTACTGAGAAATTGAATCCTTGGTATTTCCTTATTGCTACCATTCAAGTATCCTTATGACAAGCCACCTTGGAATCACTTTCCACTGAACTCCAAGCCGTCCCATCTGCTGTTACATCCATCAAAAATGTCCTTTACCTGGAGGCTTCTCCTAATCTACACATGCAAATAAAGGCCTGAGAAAAATACTCCTAGATCAAGTTAGTCAGTAAGATTTCCAACAGCAATCACTGTCAGCAAGCTTCCTAATTTTGCAGTGCTGTTATGGGCAAAGGTGGAAGCTAAGGGAACATCAGGCTGCAGATCAACTTAGAGGCATTGGTTTTCCTTTATTTTCTTTCTAAAGCTATTTTGAGCAGACCTTGAAGTGGCACAAACACTGAACTGACAATTCAGGCACACGAGGTCAGAAATGTACCCAGAGCACAACACAACTCACACCACTCACTGCCTTTTCATAAGCCTCACAAATGACCTGACAGCTGAGTAAATGTGCTTCACATGTTGGTCATTCAGCTTTAGTTAGTGGCATATGGATGTTTTCTAACACAACAGCTTTAAAAGCAAAGTGAGATTTGGATTTCTGATGATACTTGTGCTAGAAATGGACATTAGCATTCCCCAAACATAAGGATCTTAAACACCAGTACAATAACAGTCCAGCTTTTTTGGCTCAAATAACCACCCCAAAAGAAAGACCAGAAGAGAAGCCACACAACCTTTAGATAACTGATTGGCAGGGAACAAAAAAACTCAGGAGCATTCTAGCTGTCCCAACCTCTCAAACAGTGAATTTGCTAAATAAGACAGTTCAAAATGAAGGAATGTTTTACCTCTGAGCAGCACAGCTTAAATTGTTAGCTCAGTCAATCCATGATCAGAAAAAGTAAAGTGAAGCTTTAGCTGCATTCTGGAAAAATTTCAAAGCTATTTAATATTCTACAAATATATACATTTATCTTTTTCAGGTAAGCTGAGCAAACTTCTCAGAAAGCCAAAAGTAATCAGTCTTAGCAGAATCTGCTTGGAGTTACATATCCTACTTTGTACAAAGCACTAAGTTTCCTGTGTCTTTATCAGCTCTCCTAATAAAGAACATAAAGGCTCTGTGATTTGATCTACAAGAATTTAACAATTATAGTTTGCTCATCAAAAGAGAGTCCTGATATTTTCAAGATATTTGCAGTGCCTAACATCTCAAGTATATAAACCAGCTCCTGAAATCCCTTGGGAAAAAACTGTTTCCATGGAAGAATTAAGCATGACATGGTCAGAGTCCTACAAAAGAAAATATTTTTTCATTTGAACATTTGCATGTTAAGTATTTACACTGCTGTAAAGAGTTTAGACTACAGGAGTTTTCAAGAGATGTACATTTCCAATGGAGTATATCCAAATTATTATATGCAACAATAAAAAAAGCCTTCTAATTGCTGTCCCAGTAAAGACTGACAAATTGTATAAGTTGTCCACAGACACTGTTGACACTTTACAAACATATTATTCACCCACTCAGTCTCTCAAGTCATCTGGTTTTTACCAGGAAAATTAATCATAATAATTTTCAATGTGTTAATTTAAGGATGTTGAGTGCAACATCTGGAAAAGGCTATGTAAAGAATACAGAGCATGTACATACATGAATATTTATACATCCTTCAAACTAGGAAATCTCAGGCTACCAACAACACAAAAATATCTGAATATTTTGATCAACACTCAAGAATATCTTCAAAGCTATCTTGCTTTCTTGGCTACATGTACTGTTTAATCAACCTGTTACACACTAAGTTTCATATAAGAAAAGCACTACACAAAAGTCAGACAGGAAAGCTCAGACTGAAGACCTAATTAGCCAGACTACCTGTCTAAAGCAGTTGGTTCAGGAGCAGTGACAGTGAAAGGACACTGCCTCCTGGAGCTTCCCTCTGTCAGGGTTTTAGGGACTTTCTCCCACAAACTGCGTCTGGAATTCAGCCTTGAGCACTTCAAAATTCACTTTTTTTTCTTCCGCTAATTTGTCTAATCACATTTCAACCTAATTTGCACTCAAGATATCCCATTACAATGGAGTCTTGATATAATTATACACTGGGTAGCAATGGAGTCTCACAATATAATTACACATTACAGGAAAGCATCCTTCAGCTACCACCTCAATAATTTCCTAATGCACCACCCATAGCAGCTTCCCCCCTCCAGTGCCATACTGACTGCAGAGACTTCCCCACTACAGTTTCCCAAAGAATGCTCCCCTGCTGGTCCACCCCTCTGACCTACTGTGCTGCCTCTTTACTGCCTGGAAAGCTGGGAGTAGCTCCACACCCATCCACATAGTGTGCCTGGTTGTGTTAATTGAACAGGAACGGTTTCACTGGGGTTTAGTCACTAAAAGACAATTATTTGCATACACAAAGTATCTCAACTTTCTTACTGTTCATGGCAGGATCCCAGGGCTATGTTTCGCCATTCCCAAGCAGTCCAGGTTAATTTTGACATCTAGAACAAGGTTTGGGAAGAGAAAAAAATTGTCACACAGGTTTGCACACTATTATCCACTGTAGATGTTATTTTAAAGAACTGCAGGGTAGAGCATCTCCAACAGAGTTAACTATTGGCTTCTACAGCCCTTTGAGCTCTGTCTCTAGTGTGAGTGGAAAATTGGATAGTCCCGCTTCTTGCCTGAAGGGAAAGTTCACATAACTCACTAAAAATCTGTGGCATCCTGCATTTTTTCCATGTGTATGGAATATTTCATACAGAATCCCACAAGATCACAGCTCCACATAAAAATCTATTTCAACGGTGGCAGAGAAGAAAAAAAGTCAGATCTAATTTTTGCTTTGAAGCTACTCAGGCAGTCACTGTTTCAGAATCACAGCCACCACTTCATGTCAATCACTAAATTGCCACAGGAGGAACAGAAGTCCTAACAGAAGTAATACCTTGCACCATGATCCCAAGCCAAGCCCCCTTCTCACAAATCCCCCCCAGCAGCTGTTACCACAGCAGGAAGCTGTGGCTGGGCTTGCACAGAGAGCACCAGTCACAGCAGAGCTGAAATAGCACAAAGTTACAGTGAAAAGTCATCTCACAGCCCTGAACAATGGGATAGAGGGATTTAGGAGGAGACACTGCATTTCTTTTTAATGCTGAAAATATAGCACAACCAATTTGAAAGATAAACAACAGACAGTTACCTCAAAACACAAGGAGCAATCAGCAGTGCTGTTATTTGCACTGGCAATATTTATTTTTTTTAATTCATTCTAATGTAAAGCAGAGTGAGGAAATGCTGGCAATAACAATGCTGGCTTTCCTTTCCTCTGCATTTCCTCTCAGAAAAGAAGAAAAAAAAGAAAACATTGCACTTGGCAACCCATATTCTCACACCATTAGCACCAGAAAGTGAGGGTCACTTCTATAATTCAATGAATGAACAGTATTTTTTTAATTTACAAGCCCTTGCCAATCAAATTATTCATCCAGTTAAAACAATAAAGCAATGCTAACAACAAAATCACATAGGAAAGCACAGGTAAACCAATAATAATGGATCAGAAGCACTATAGGACATTTAAAACTTCTTAACCAAAACAAAGGGTTTACCCGAAGATGAGGGGCTATGGCAGTCTTATTTCATGAAGTTTTTGATACTCCTCCTTCAAATGTGTCAAATTATTTTGCTTTTATATATGCACAGCTATGAATGGCAGCAATTAGAATGACTCAAGTTCCAGAACTAAAATATCATTGTGTCAGATACGCACAATACACCAGGAAGCCTCTAACACAGTTTGTTTTGGTGAAGAAGGCCAGAAAGACATGAAGTTAGAAAGTAGTTTTTGGTGGTTTCTTACTCCCTTTAAAACCAGGAGTAAGATCCAGCTCCCCCCCATCCTCTATGAGCACATTTTGCCCAACCTGCAGGGTGGCAGAGCCGTGTCAGGCTGCTCCAGTGACACACACGAGTGTTACACTGGAGGCCCTTGTGAAAGGCTCTTGGTAATGAAAATCTCAAAACAATGTCAGATTTGTTAGACACATCTGGGATGGCACTGAAACAATAAAGTCAATACAAAGATAGCATTTTCTCCTCTGACCCATTCATTTTTTCCTCCTCCCATTTTTTTTTCTGTCATTATTTATTCCTGACTCTTTGTTTAGGCCCCTGAATTGTTGTCATGCAACCTCTTACCTCATATTCATGTTTTCCAGCTCAACTCCCTCTTACCATTAATTTTACTAATGAATAAACAATCTGAACTAGCAGTAGGAGTTGGTCACAACCAAAACATGGACTCTTCTGTACACACATGGAGAAGGCAAGGCACTGCTGCACAGCAGCCCCACTCCACATGCCCTGGCACCAAAAGGGTGCCAGCACTGCCATCCCCTGCTTCCCCATGAAATATGTCTAAATTTAATCACTTCTTTCACTCCACACCTAACCAGATCATTACAGCCTAACCAGAAAATACACTCACTCCCCATGAGGATGATGAAGTGGGATTTTCTTATTTCAGCTGTAATCGCAGGGCTGTTTGCAGGGAGAAACCAAATTTTGCCTCCAAGCAGCCCTTCAGCTTGTGAACCTCTGCCCTAGGTTTGTATCCCCTCCTCTAGGAACAGCTGTGCCATGGAAGAGCTCAGCACCCTTGGCTGCTTGTCCCTGCTCTCTGCCATAAGGCTCCAGCTGAGCTGCTCTTAAGTACTTTCTAACCTATTTACTCAGGATCAACCAATACAAAGAGTGATTATTTAGGCTGTTTAAACCACTCCAGCTTATTTTGGTTGACATTCTGCAAAAGAGCTCACATAAATGTCTAAGCTGCCAGAGTTAAGGTTTACAACCCCCTTACTGCAATATTTTCTGCTCCTACAAACTAGGAATGATATCCAACAGCAAGAGAAAGCCAGCAGCAGAGAAGAAATCCCTGCTGTCATCCCAAAAGAAGCCAGGACATTTGGCACACTCATCATCACCGAAGAAATCAATTTTAAGAGGAGGGCAAGTCCACTGTACATCTGCTCAGCCCTTTCTCTCAGAAAAGACATAACTTGGAGCTCCATGAGCCAGGAGAGCCATGTAAGCACCTACAATAACAACACAGACCCCTTCCTTGGAGGAAGGCAAGACACACTGGTGAAGTCCACCACACAGCCTTAAGGCTACAAGAAAAATGTTACCACCACAGGCTAGACTACTTGCTTACTAAGGTGTTACCAAAAATTGTCACTGTTCCTTTATACAGTCATACCCAACCCCACCCACTGCCACCAAACACCAGAAAAACAACCAGTGGAAGAAAGACTACATCAGCACAGCAAGATTTGGGAAGGGAACAGAAACTGCCTTTTTGTTCTGCACATGGGAGGCTCTATCATAACAAGGTCTTGGTGCATCACTGTGGCTCTTAACTGTCATCAGGTAGACACACCAGCTAGAACACTACAAAAAAAAAGATAAGGAGTTGCAGTAGGAACACAAAATCTCAGAGTGCCTATCTTCTTGTTAAAGAGAAGCGCTAGAGGGGTTGTACCATGGTTCATTTAGGGCCTCACAGCAAACTCCTCCACATTTAAGACAAGGTACTAGAGCATTCCTGAAAA
Organism: Peucedramus taeniatus; assembly: GCA_013400575.1. Taxonomy (NCBI): domain Eukaryota; kingdom Metazoa; phylum Chordata; class Aves; order Passeriformes; family Fringillidae; genus Peucedramus; species Peucedramus taeniatus. The sequence continues at coordinate 3,047,458 of WBNO01023171.1, forward strand.
AGATTTGCAAAGATACAGGCCAGGTTCTCTTGTAGCAAGTGATACCACCAACATCACTGAGATAAGTGATGAGTTTACAACACTTCTACCAACCTCAAGACAGATGATAGCATGATCATCTTATCCTCTAAATAACAGAACTCTGTTTGGACATTAAGGACAAACTTCTCAGACTCAGGGGTAAAATATGATACCAAGCATCACTTGGATCACAAAACTCCCCACAGCAGTCCTTTTATCATTACAGATGTCAGTGTTTGATACTACCCAGTTTAGTACTTAAAAGGAACAGAGCCAGTGAATGCTGGCACATTTATTTCCCCATGACAAAGGTGAGCAGCCACAAGAGACTGGTGAGATTTGCAGAGCCACCAAGGGAGCAGCATAAGGCAGCTCGAGCAACCTGGTAAATTCAATATTGCTGACTTATCTAGATTTATCCTTCAATCCCTTTGTAGTTTAAGTGTTTAATTCCTAATTTCCAGCTTCAACGTGTAAGCTTGCAAAGTCTTTTGTTTGTATGTCTCATAGGACATACACCCTGGTGGAAATACTTAAATTCCACTGTATAAAAACAAGCTTTACTTAGAACAGCAAACACAAGAGCCCACATTAAATTTCTAACCATAAAATCATTGCAATATTACAAATTCAACATTGAAGAGAGCAAAACTGGTAACACTGTTACTGTTAAAAGCTTCCAACATAAACAAGCAATAAAATACAGTTGTTAGTAAGTGTCAGCAATATAATCTCACATGTATTTTGTAACTTGTAGTTGCTACTACTTAAAAAGTTACTCACTAACACTGAGATGAAAGATGATTGGGGGGTGGTAGGCATAAACTATTAACAGAAGTTTTCTACAATTCTGACACCATGGTGGATAATCAGCTTGTAAAAAAAAAAAAAAAGAAATATATATACAGAACACATGCCCACGTCTGTAGGATTCTAGTGCTGCTCACAGCTTTCTTTAAATAACGGATGTGCTACTCACTTCCTCAATTCTATTCAAAAACTGTGGGCAGCCATAAACTTGCCCAGAACCACGTGTTTTGTAACACTGAAACTGGATGAGAGTCAGGCACTGAGAGGCCAAAAGTTGACAAGGCAGAAGAGCAACCCATTTCTCCCTCTTGGCTCCCTTCAAGAGCCAGGTATCTGTCAGCAGGATGCAGGGCAGTGTTTGAATCCTCCAGAACTGAGAACAAATTTTCCACCTTCCTTCATGTAGTGTAGAATTTCTGCTTTAAAATAAATATTTACCTGAAAACATGAATTTAAGTGTTACATGGATCCTTCAGCTTCCTCACAGATGGAAAGCTAATTGGAGAACAGCAATCCCAGGATGAGCTCTTTAAAGGCATCTGGAAACATGACAAGTTTGAAGTGGGAGCAATGCCCTGTCCTGCTGAGCTGAGTTTGATGCTCCATCCCCAGCATCTGCTGGGAGAAGCAGTGCTGCTTTCCCTCCACTCACCTCCTGACAGGATTCCTGCCTCTACCTGTGAGAGCAATAGCAAGGTATAGCCACAGGGTGAGTTAGCAAACTGATAAAAACATTACTGAGTGGGTAAGTTTCCCATGAGCTAAGCAACATGAAAGAAATCATCCTGCAACCACTCAAGCATTAGCTCTGCCAATGGAGCTGCACCAGGAGATCAGGGCACGAGGCAGGACCACCCAGAGGCACATTTGATGAATTACCTGCAGCACCAAACTGTCTCTAAAGTCTCCAGCATCAGATTTTGCTGTCTGAGTGTGTGAATCTTCTGCTTAATTTGCAATCCCTAACAAGCTCATGAAGAAGCTTGAAATTTGAAAGAAATATTTTGCATTGTTTTCTTACAGAATTATTCTAAAATGTAAAAAAAAAAATTACTGCAGCCATATATGACAGAACCAGAGCTTCAACTTCAGAAAGCCAGTATAGCAAAAACGTGCTGGGTATTTCAGACCATCATCTTAACATACTGCTGGATACCTCCCATTAGCCTTATCAGATAAGGACAGTTATTCAAAGGAATCAAAGTTCTCCCAATACTAAATTAAATGCATGTGGAACACATTCAACTTAAACTAGAGCACACCACTCACGTGGAGATCCCAAAGAACAACCAGGAAAAAGGAACTGGGTTGAAATTCACATTTATCTTTGCTTTTTTCAGCCTATAAGATTCTCCCTAATATTTAATCATAATCATTCACACTCATTCTGCTGAATTTCTTCATTACATGGCACCTCACCTTCCTCATAACAATTTGCACTTGACCAGATGGTTATGGTGTGAATTGAGCTCATTTATCATGCACCATGATTTTCACTTGTCATGATGCTAAATCCTGGTCTGCGATTTCTGAATAATAGACTGATAAGATGAGTTTATTTTCCTCACCAAGAAAAAAGGAACAAAGTTCTTCCCCCACTGCCCTGCAAAGATGGAAATTAACATTCATAACAGGACTCACATGATGAGTAGCTGAGTACTGCAATATTTGTTAGAACTCATACTTTTAAGTCCTCTGAGCAAGGACAGGCACTCAAATCACCCCATCCCTACTTTTAACCATGAGATCTTTGCACCACATTCCCATAAGCTTTGTGCCAACTGCTTTTCTTCTTGCAAGGTGGAACAGCTTAGACAGGACCTCTGTCCTAAAGCAGCTTACACCTCCCACTTCAGGCAAATAAAGAGACTTCTGAGAGGCAGGACAAACTAGTCCATATGCCAGGAGGCAGGAGGCAAAGCAAGTGTCTGACATCACAGGTAAATAGTGCTGCTGCTTTGCCTACTGACAGCCAGCTCTGCTCTGGTCCCATCCACACCTGCAGAGAACAGCAGCAGTTTTGCTCTGTGCATCACTGTCTGGGCACCCTCCAGAGAAGGGGCTCTTGAACAGGGAGAGCAAAATGTGCAATGTGACAATTCAAGCAGGCATGGCACACGTGGTAAGATTGAAGCTCTTTAATAAGGAAATGAAGAAAGGTCTGAAGTTTTCCCCAAAATTTAAGCAGCTACAAGTCAGGGCAAAAGCTCTAAGAGCTTGTTTAAAAGCTAAACTTCTGTTCACAAGCTATTTTCATTTATACTTTCTCCTGTACATAAGTTTGTTCTTATTTTAAATATTTCACATTCAAGAAACCAAGCAGAATAGCTGGCATTGCCAAACAAATTTCACATTTCACCACTACAGAACACACCACCAAGCAGCTGCATCTTTACAAAGAAGGTAAAACAAAAGCCCCAAGGAATCATATGACCATTGTCATTAGTATTAACAAAGCACTGTTTCCATAAAAAGAAATTGAATTACGTATTTCCTACAGCAAGTTTAAAGCAAAAACACCAATAATATAAATCAGTAGATGGGGCATTCTTCAAAAAGTAGTACAGCCAACTCACTTGAAAACAGTTTCTCAGAACAGGTATCGAAGACATCAAATTCATTACAAGATACTGAACATAGAAAATCACCCAAATTTTCTTACTAAGTCTTCTGAAATACACAAGTCAATTAAAGGAGTCAGGTTTAGATTTTGTCACAGGTTGCAAGCTCCTCCTGGGTTCAAACAGATCCCTTCCTACCTCAAAATTCAAAAGATATCTTCAGGAAATCCACTTCTGTCACCAATACCAAGTCACACATTCCAGCTCCCCGTGTCTCCCACCCCGATGCACTTACAGCCTGGCTCCCTCGTCAGAACCTCCTGCTACAGGAGGTCTGCACTGCATGGCATAGGCACACTCTCACCCCAAAACACCTCCTACTGTGTAAAGCCCTCTTTACTGTGTAAAGAGACAAATCTTCATGGAAATAATTCATAATATTTCATCATCATGAATAATTTCATAATGATGAATAATTTAAGATCAGCAGGTTATAACAATTCAGATAAAAGCAGAAAATTTTTCAATTCCCCTGAATGCCCACTGAAAGCATGCCTTTGCACCAGAGACTACAATATAACATTGTTTAATTACTTTGTAACTTTTCAAAGACACTTAGCTTAGGGCTAGCCAAATACTGAGAAAAGTTTCCTCCACAGCAGTGTTTCTAATTTATCCACAAAGCCCTCATCTCATAATTTTAACAAACCTGTTGCATCAGAAATAGTTAAAAAGAAAACCATAAAAATGTTTCCAGTCAGTACTCTGACAATGCAATACAGCTGTGAGAATTAAAAAGACCTGAAAGTAGAGAACCTTGAAAGGAAAGCAGAACATATGTTGCCCCATCTATTTAAGCTTTTACCTCCCACTCACACTGACACCCATAAACACTATGCCAGATCTGTGATAAAAGCATCCATCCCTGTGAACCCAGCCCCAGGCTGTCAAAATCAACTGTGATAAGCTATTAAGAGTCATTAGAAAAGTTTTCCACTATTGATACAGTGAAACAGCCAAACATTGAATATGTTCTGAGAGGGCTATTCTTAAAACACTTCATAATTGTTCAATTTTTGCCACAGCGCAGTTTCACAGAAAGTTTTGCCAGCACAGATATATCATCTAAAATAGTAAAGGAAGAAAAACAACATATACTAGGCATCACAACTACTTCAGCAGCCTAACAACCATGAAAAACACGAGCATTTCTGACAGCTTTGCTTGTGAAGTTTGTGGAGGTGATAGAGTAGTGCTAGCAGAAACACTCCCAGCAGAACACACTGCAGATTCCTTTGGAATCTCCACCAACACTTTCTTTGTAGTGTTGATTAATGATCCCTTTCTAACAGCTAGACCACACCAAGAACATAGAGCCCTGGAGGTAACTTCAATGATACCTTTAGATCCAGACTACCTGGGCTTGATCACCATTGTCAAAGAAACACAGAGAAGTATCATATTACACTGAGATATATTCAGCATGAGATAGCTTGTTGATTTTACTTCTCTTTTTTTTAAGAACTCCAGTATTTTTATCAGCCTGTTGAAAAACAAAACAAAGAAAAAACCACACTTGTGACTAGAATTCATAGAGCAATTTGGGTTGGTAGGGACCTCAAAGATCAGCAGGTTCCAACCCTCCTGCCATGGGCAGGGACATCTCCCCCTACACCAGGTTGCTCCAATGCCCCATCCAACCTGGCCTGGAATTCAGGGGGAAAAGGCGAGGCCTGACTCTGTATGCCCAATCCTACTGTGCCTCTAGACAGGTCATGTGCCAGCAGTAGAGCCCTTCCTGCAGCAGCAACATCTCACTTCCCCTCTGAGCCTCCCATCCCAGCTGGGTACTCCCCTCCCTGCCTGGCCCCCACGGCTGCCTGAGACCATCCCAGTGTTCAGCATCGCTCCACAGACACGCTCTGCTGGCATTTGGGGGACTCCACTGCAAACTAGATCAGGGAATCTAGCCATAACCCTTTTCTTCTGGTTGGGTACATTTGCTGAGCTGCTTCATACCTCACCAGAAGTTGTGCCAATGATACTGCGAATTGCAGAAGTCTCCAAGCCACAATTACTCTACAGATCAGGTACAGCTGAACTACGGCCTCAGATGACATTCAGTTTAGTGAATCTTTTACAGAAGAGCAGAAGAAATTCTTTAAAGTAATAATAATGAAAAAAGCTGGCTGGGGCAAAGTCATTTTAATTCATTTTTGACACCTAGAGTCATTGGCTCACTAGAAGCAGTCTTGCTTCTTTGAAGCAGAGCAGCATGCTAATTTGTGCTGGCACTTCACTACAATTTTTTGAACTTTAGAAGTGAAGGAAAATGTTTAGAAGCACAATCCTGAAAATCATAGAATCAATGAGATCACAAGAAGTGCATTCAGGATAGCATTTAATCCAAGTTACTACACACAATTTTTTTACTATCAACACTTTGCAGCATATTCTAGTATTAAACAGGACTGCAGAACAAGCTCTACCATGAAATCAGAGGAGTGGGAAGAGTGCCCTGAAGGTTATTCATTAGCATTATCTCTATGTGTAGCTCACTGGGGAAAGAATAAGGAAAACTCCTCTGTGACATTCTATTCAAATGTATGAGGCATATTTAAATGAGGAAGTATTTCTGATGCAGATTTCACAGCAGGTCCAAGACAGCATCAGTTTCATTAACACTCAGAACATCCAAGCTGAAGAGCCCTTTGCCTTACAAAACTGAAAAGATGCGCACCTTGCATCTCCTGAATTACACAAAGGAGCCGAGCCAAGACTCCCAGAGTTCTTAAGTTAACATCGCACTTTTCATACGGAGGCGAAAAGTCCTGAACAGTACCTACTAAAAACAGAGCTTGGCCTAAATTTTATGAGAACAGGGAGAAGAGGAAACTGACAAGTTAATTACAACCTACAGCTACGTCCCCCTTTCTAATGGCTGCATCTCAAACTAATCCCCAAAACTCCTTCCTGCACCCGGACCTCATCCAGCCTATTTAAGGACCGGGGAACAATAAACACCGACGAGCAGAAGGGGCCGGGTGAAGGAAGAGAGCGATTACAATGGCTGCACAACAAAGCCTGGAAAAGGAGAGTTAAAGACACTTTTTGCGAGCGGCACAAGCTCCGCAGCCCGGCCCGCACACGCCGCCAGCCGCGACCCCGGCCGGGACACTCCCGCTGCGCCCCCGGCCGCTCCCGGCGGT
>WBNO01023171.1:3054529-3074659 GCA_013400575.1 Peucedramus taeniatus
TGGGATGGGATGGGATGGGATGGGATGGGATGGGATGGGATGGGATGGGATGGGGAGAAGAAGGAAGGAAAAGAGGGGAGAGACCACGGCACGCAGGGGTAGCAGGTCTGCCAGCAGGGCTTCTCTCCACCAGCTTGGTGTATCAGGCGAGCTGCTGGAACAGCAGGGAGGACAGAAAGAGGTAGCAAGAGTCATAAAATCACAGAATGGTTTGGATTGGAAGGGACTTTAAAGACCATTTAGTTCCAACTCCCTTGCCGTGGGCAGCGACACATTCCACTAGACCAGGCTGCTCCAAGCCCCATCCAGCCTGGCCTCGGACATATCCAGGAATGGGGCATCCACAGCTTCTCTGGGCCAGAGCCTCACCACCCTCAAAGTGGATAATTTCTTCCCAATATCTAATCTAAAACTACTCTCCTTCCGTTTGAAGCCATTCCCCCCTTCCCAACGAAGAGCCCCTCTCCATCTTCCTTGTAGTCCCCTCTCAGACACTCACCAAGTCCTTGGTGGCCTATGGAATGTGAGTGATAGATAGACAAAAACATCTCCTTGTGTTCTCCAGGGGATCCTTTTGGGATCAGCAGTATTACCAGGTGAAAGGCAAGCCACAAGCTGCTCCCTGACCAGAGAGTTGGCTCCTGGAAAGCTCAGAATTGCTTCACCTGCTCCCATAACGCTGGAGGATGCTAACACTGAATTTTCTTCCCAGTCCTCTCCTCTTTTTCATGTGGCCACATCTTTGATTTGGGAATTGCTGTTCTTCTGCTGTTCTGACTGCATTGTTTCCTGTAAACACACCTTTAATTACTGAACCCCCAACATTCAGCAAATTTTTGACTGCAGGTAATCTTAGGGCAAATAATGCCTTAGTTAAACCCAGCCAACCCTAATGAAGTTATAGGAATTTAAGCAATGCAATTGAGGGCAGAACTTGATGCAAAAGTAATTATGAAGCCATAGGTAACCTTCCAGCCAAGACTGCAACCAGCTCCTCATTCTTTTAACCCTGGAGGAAAAGCTGAGCAGCCTATGAGACCATAACACACCATTTGAGAGTTGTGTTTGTCCAACAGCACTTGTTTTTAAAGCTCTTTTTTATCTGGATATTTTTTTGCATTGGCTTATCAAAGCCAGTGCAGCATCAATCTCAGAGCAAAAGCTATCCTGGTTGAGTAACTCTCTAACAGATTTTGCTATGGGCAGTTTTGGGTTCACTTTTGTTCTCCTCACATCACTGAGAGCAACTGAAGCAAATTCAGGCACAGGGAACCAACCCACCTCTACTCTGGAGCTGACAAGAAAATCAGTATCTCAGTTGCAGAATAAAGCAATTTTTGTGTATATTTTTCTAACTCCTGTCCTTAAAAATGACCTCTTGCATGAGCCAGTGCCAGTCTCAACTTACCTTTACAAAACTTTAGGAAGAATTCACTTCTGCTGAGAAGACACATGGTCAGAGTGACACACTGGATATTACACAAATAGAACAACTCCAGTATAGGAATGTGCTCAGACCCAGTATTTTACAAAAAGAAGGTTGCAACAATGAGTTCTTCACCTTTTTGCTTCTTTCTTTCCATTAGAAAAGAAAGTGAAATTTGCCATTTAGATGGACACTAGCTATAAAACACATGCCATTGCATTTATTTCTTCTTTTTCCTACTGCTCTTTTTCATCCCAAGGCAAGTTAATCTCTCTAATGCACATGTAACTTCCAACAGCACAGAAACTTTCTGATCCTCTTTGCTCATTTACCTGGCAAAAAGTGTTTTTTACAGCCCAGGTTCCATCTCATTTCACAGTTTAATATTCCTTTTTCTTTTTTTTTTCTTAACCAAGGACTTGGCAAATGAATCAAGTGCTCATAATGCTCCAGCGTTCTTCCAACAGTTCCACCATGAAAACCAGGCAAGTTTTCCTGTTCTTTTCCTGGTCTTTACCTGGGACCTCTCAGCACCAAATTCCAGCATGCATCTGGCAGCCCCCAGGAGCCCAGCTGTGCAGGGGAGGGCTGCAAAGCTCTGTTCAGCAGACCTAGGCTTTGTCACTAAGGAGTTCTTGAAAATACAAATACTAGGGTTGCTTAGATATTATATTGTCATTAAAAAGCTTGTTCTAAGCATACTTTTCTAAAAAGCTTTGATGCCATTTCTCTGCAAGAAATCCACCTGAAATTTGCTGTAGACTCTCTGTCAGGCATCTCAAAGTATAAACACAAGACACATACACAAAATTACTAATACAAAGCAATTTAAAAAGTAAGTTTTATACGTAATTATAATATATACTACATATTATATTACAGCAAGACAGTNCGTACTTACTTTGTAAGTTTTACTTTGTAAAACTTACAAAGTAAGTTTTATATGTAATTATAATATATAATACATATTATATTACAGCAAGACAGTATTCCCAAACATTTCCTGTGTAAGTCTGCTTACAGAATAGCTTCTTTCAAAACAGCATTCTCAGTATTTATGCTGACAAATCTGATACAATTTGATAATTATACTGAACACAATTTGGTGTGATAATACATGTTTTCAGCATCTAAGAACAGTATAAAAATGAACAGTTACCAGTTCAGGCAGAGCAGGTTATATCCACCTCACAATCACTTTGCATTGATATTACAGATTAGAGAGAGCAATATCCATTAAGCAACAGTATTTCCTGTTCAGAAATTGCACAACTCGATTTTATCTCAAAAGAAACACATACCCACCACCACCCGAGCTCGAAACAATTCACTCAGAGCTTTTGCCATAAATTGTGACAGAATCTGTTACAAAGCAGAACACGGAACTTGGGTAGAGGAGAACTACGCTCTATTAAATTTCAATTGCTTGTGGCAACATAGATTCAGGATTTGCAGTTCTGCAGGTAGTTACTGTCCAACTGGATTTGAGCGTGTGAGGAGCTGCAGCTCACACGTAGTGAGCACCCACACGTGTTTAAGGCAGCATTTCTGCAGCTCTGTCAGCCAGCATTGCCTGCCAAAGTGAACTGCAGCACCCATGACCCCTTCTCCAAGGGCAGGGCTACGGGTGGAAATGCATCTCTATGCTTCCAAAAGAGAAGTGAGTTCCTCTGCTGCATGAATGCTTTTTAGTTCCTCTTACTTTCTTTATTCCGCAATTTAGAAAAGTTACTTTCAGGATTTATACCTTTTCTATAATGAAAATGTTCTGTGTAGGACAGATCTGCATATTCATGCCACAATAACAGCCTCACAAAATGAAAATCATTCTAAAATGAGAGGCGAGGTGCATATTTGTCAAGCAGTAAACACTGAAAATGTTTTGTGGTAAAAAATCATTCATTTTAAGTGTTTTTAAAGCTGTTTTTCCCCTTCAAGACAGCTTGATTCCAGCCACATTGCATTTCCAAAGTTCACTGACAACTCTGGCTCCTGCTAAAGCACAAGAAATCCTATGGAGCTGGAGCAGAAAGGAACATCTGCTGAGTACAGGCAGTGCTGAGCTCCCACCTGCTCCTGCAGGCTGACATCCCATCCCATCCCCTCCCATCCCATCCCATCCCATCCCATCCCATCCCATCCCACCCCATCCCATCAGCCAGGAACAGCTCAGCACTGATCATCGGGGGGGCTCTGTGAGCACAGCCTCCCACAGAGAGAGAGGGAGCTGGACAGCAATCCACCACCTTTGCTGAGGCTGGTGAAGCCTCATAAAAAGTCTTCATTCAGAGTGGAGTGTACCTACACCCTGTTCTTGGTGTTTCCCAGTGGTGTGGGATGGAAATTTCCCCCAGAAAGTTATCAAAATAAAAATCCCTGGAGGGCAGAGCAGTGCTCTACAACTTTGTCCTACTCCATCTCCACTTCCAACAGCACCCAGGAGACACCAGCCACTTTCCAGGAACATCAGCAAGGAAAGCCTCCCAATTACTCAGATATTTCCTGTAAGAAAGTCAGCTTGGCAGCCTCTCTCCCTGTCCTGAGATGCAAACATGAGATACTTTTGGTGCCCAGCATGAAAAATGGAAATTTTACCTTCCAGCCTCATGCTTAAGGCAGAGAAATGGGTATCAGCTTCCTCACCACCCAAGCACTGGTCAGATCAGAGCCAGCTGAGGTGCACAGAGACACAGCCATGCCTCCCCATACAGCTGCAGGCAGCCCTCAAAAGCAAATGGCATTAAAATATATATTAAAGCTTTATCAAAAAGATATTTGAAATGTCTCTCCTTGCACAGTCAGTGCCTTTACATTACAAAAGTACCAGATATTAAAGTAGTTCCCAGTGCTTGGAAGAGGAAATAGCTGCCTGGTATGTGCTGGCACACAAAAGCATTCTAAATTAAATTATAATACTGATAAATCCTTGCATATGCAAGCCCTGATTTTCAAACTTTTTCACCATCCACAGCCATTTTCACAAATGTAAGAAGGAGGGCTAAACAACAACCTAAAGATTAATATTTCTTAATACTCCTTTGTATGCCTCATCTCTCTTTTCCTTCTTAATATTTTGTCTCTCTTTGCCCTCCACACAGTCACCCACCACTGAAATAGCAATTACTGGGCCAGCAGAGAATCACAGATGGCTTGGACAGCCTGCCCTTCTCTACCAGGCAAGCTTACCACAGAACAGGGAAGAAATCAGCATAAACAGCATTGCTACTCTCAGAGAAACATTTCCAATGTAAATGGAGCATCTCACTGGAGAGACATAGTTAAAATATTAAAATATGTAGGAAGGGGGAATTATTTTGGCCACCGAGCATTAAAATTCATCATGTGGAAGAAAAAAAAAGACAGAAAACATTTAGGTTAAAATTGATCCAAATCTTAAGAGTTTGGGAAGCCAAATGAAATGTGAAGGGAGTGGAAGGAAGGATGGGGAAATCAGAGGAGATGACTGCAGGGAGTACAGTCTGTAACTTGCACTCAGGCAGAAAAGAGGCCATCCCGAGCAGGCGGGGATTTAAATGCCTCAAGGATTCGGAGCAGTTCTAAAATTTAACCCAACAACTACAAAGAGAGAATCTGACCTAAATACACCACTGACATCCTTACATTGTCCACTGCAGCAAGAGCCTCTGTAGTTTGAGGCCATGAAGGACTGATATAAAAGCAACACTGACATTTTAATGCTATTTTTAAAACATGCTAAGATTGCTGATTGACTAATTCTGTTCAAGACATACCAGTAGATTTTACATTCCATATCACACCAGCTTTGCATAAAAGGGTGAAGTGGGCATCAGACAGTCAGAGATCCATTGCCCAGGGTATAGCTTCTTGTACTAGACACACAAAATGTTTTACCCACTTTGTCGTGCAGGGTATGATTGCAACATTTCCATTTGTAGCAAGGACTGCCTCATCTTCAGTTAACTAAATTGTTTTGGAAGCCTTCCTTGGGAACATAAGCACTGACAAATAACAACCTTTACCAGCTGCAGTCTGCCAGTCCCAGCCCCAAGTCTTCCCTTACCTCAAAGGATTTCACTCAAAAAATAAATAGCAGTGGAACTTGTCATTTCCTCCAAAGCAATTTTGGAGTTTATCATGTTTTTCCTCCAGCGAAAATCAGCGAAGCAGAATTTCAGATTTAGAGAAATAGCTATTTTTAAAATAGATTTCTTCATGCTATAATATGTTATAATAAAATATCACTGTCAAAAGATCAGAGAGTGCTTTTCCTCAGCTGAGGTAGAGAGCCATTTGGGAGCCAGGGCAGGCTACAGATTGTGCCTGAACATGGTGCAGGACTCAGTCAAGACAATTCTTTGGTAATTCAGATATTCTTCCACAACAGCTTTCATTTTTAATACAGGAATTTTCCTGTAAAGTCTTTCCTTGCTAGCTCTCTTTGAGATACAAATTTATAAAGAAGAGTGAAGCAGCTCAATATTTTAGTTGTATTATTTCTCTATATTGCTTTTATCGTCATTTCCTATACACATTTTGAGGCAGTCCAGGGAGGGGTAGGAATCTGAAGTTTGAGTTATAGATTATCAGCAGATCCAAAGTCTCAATTGTCTGGGTTTTTGTAATGTCAGATTTGTATCTTCATTGTGTCTTTTCTAAAGTTTGGCTTGCTTTATAGCTTTTATAGTCATGGGGAAAAATAGCCAGATGTAATTCTTTCTCACTGTTTGGCAAAAAGTGAAGTAGTGCAAGTCAGGAGGTGCTTCCAACAAATGTCTGAGGAAAAAAAGCAAAATACAATGCTTTCTTTCAATCCTATATATTTCCAAAATGCACTGCAATAAGGTGTTTGTTATCATTCCCATCAATCTCTCTCTTTTCTTTTCTTTTTTTTTTTTTTAATGTCTGTAGAGCAGCATCGAGCTTTGAAGTGCCAGCATGGGGTTATTTTATGATTCATGAAATAATTATGTTTGCATTCAGCATATACAAGTTCCAACAGCCAACAGAAGTGCTGGGTTAATCAATGTCTTCTGCAAGTTCTCACTGTTCTTCTAGCTTGAGCAGCAACTGGAACAACACTTTTTGCACAGAATTACTAATCACCACAGACAACTCCTTCCACCACTGTAGACTGTGTATTCTCCAGGCTAAACAATTTGTCATTGCACGCTTATGCTTTTGTTCCCTGCTGGCAATTATTTCTAACTCCTTTCATATGACTGCAGGGCAGCTTTCAGAACATGACAGGAATTTTAAAACACTAATAATAATTCTCAATTTGAGTAAAATCATCTTACTTTTAACTCATAAAACTGGTGTTACAAGTCTTTCTTATCACCAAGAGGAAATGGGAGTTCAACGCTGCCAGGAATGCAGATAAATAACATCACTTTCATGTTCCTTTCCTTTCCCACAGGTGGGGATGAACAGGGAACAAGTGCCAGCAGAGGAAACTGCTTCAGCCAACACAGTTCAGCCAGGATGCAGGAGAAGTGGCCTGTGCCAGATGGAGGGATTATATATACAACTTCCCCTGGAGCAACAGGGAGAGCAGTGGCTCCTGATGAAGCAGTGGAGCCTTGCAGTACAGCACTGCACTCCTCGTTTGCTCACTGCACATGGCATGATCCATATGCTGGTTTGATAGCTGGGAATTTCTTCCCATAGTGAAGAAAGTAGTGCACCTTAGTTTCTTTATAATTAGCAATAAGGATAGAAAATGTGGCATTCTAGAAACCCCTGTATGTCTTAATAAGTTATCATTTATCACTGCAATATCAAAACAAGATATGAACTTATGTTGTGTATTATTTTTTCTACCACAAAAAGAAAGATAATAAAGGATGTATTTTGCCTGCCTCTTGCAAACACTTGTGCTGATCTCTGGAGCACTGCTCATTTGAAAGTTGTAGGATCTGATCAAAGTTGGGTGTGACACAACCTGCCCATGTCCTGGCAGAAGAGCTGTCTCTGACCACCCCTAACATCACAAAAGCAGTGAAAGCAACTCTGTGCTCTCATTCTCCACAATGTGAGCTGCTAAATGGGCTTTCTGCAGCAGTCAATATTTCTTATATCAAAGCAATGTCTTTAGGGTTCACTCCCAATTAGAGATCACAATGACTATAAAATAAATTATTGATCCCTGTCAGGAAATACATTAACAAATCCATCTCCAAGCAAGAGCAGCTCAATGGTTCCAAGTGGAGCAAATTTAGTGGCTGACAGTGGTGTGGAATGACTCCATTCATCAGCTGAGCTCACCCACCAGTAAAGCATCTTAGTAAACCTTCTGAGCCATGCCAAAATACGGGCAGGAGAACAGCACAGGACTATGCAGCAGCCACTTCCCAAAACAATGCTTCAAAAAGAAGTTTCACATTGTCACAGGATAAAACTAAGTGCTTCATCATGATATTCCCAAAGGCAAGGGAATCTGCCCTGAGGCAGATTCAGGCACCTCTAGTAAGGCTGACCAGCACTGCAGCAACATCAGAAAAGGGTTTATTTCTACAGAGGTAAACAAATTGTTGTGAAATGTGCTTGCACCACTGAGATGCTGCAGTGTGCACAGCATCAGCAGAACCCAGTGACACCAGCTATCTCATTAAAGGTTATTTTACTGCAGTAACTGCATGGATATAAATCCTAAGTTTTGAGCCATGACTGCAGTGTAAGCCTGTGTCTTTTTTTTTTTTTTCTGTGCAGTGCAAGGATAATGACTGCAGAGAGAAAACAAAGATGTTCAGTCCAATATTTTATCTACAGGGGAACATTTCAGCTACTGCATCCTGAATAGGTAACTCCAAGATCTGTTACAGGAGGGAGGGCAGAGGCAACTGACCCTGAATTCCTATGCCTAAATGGCATAAAGAAAGTAAAATTCAGAAACAAAAATGCAACACAACATGTATTGGAAAAGAAACAGGCTGAGCTCCTTGAAAGGTTCACAGCCTAGCTCCTGAACAGACTATGCAAGGCCTGCCCATAAACATCCATGCTGAGAGATTTACTCTCTTCAGGAACTTTCTAAGGTGGGCTTCATTTAGAGAGGGATATTTGATCATAAACAACAGCAATCAGAGTGTAGTATCATGGTTTCACTACTTCTAGTCCATCTTCTTTACAGCATAATGCCAGACAGAAGTTTCATGAATCTGCATATACATGTTCTGTATCACTCAATAGGTTACCCTAAGTTTTGTGCATGAGAAAGAGAGGGCACAGCAAAGAGTATCAATACTGACAGAAACCTGGAATCCCATCAGCTCTCCTGGCTGTGCCCCAACACTGATAAAACCCTGCTGGTTGTTGCAGGGATGGTGGGGACATTCTACTTTAATATCAAACTTGATTCTCTGTGTTATGGCAGAAGTTCTCAGCAGTGTGTCTCCCTTCAAGGAGACCAAATAAATTAGCATAAAGAGGGGTTGTAAATAACAGGTCATCAGTATTGGCAGGGAAATGATAGGTGTTTGGCAGCAGGATAAATAATGGAGGCGAACCTGGCCAATTGCTTTTGAAACTCCTTATTTACTGCTGGCCACAGCTGCAGGCTCTGATGGCTGGGAACATTGCCCTTGAAGAACAGGACAGAGACCCCACAGGACATCTGTCCACAGGGAACAGTGGCAAGCCCTTACACCAAACAGGGAATCACAGTATCAAAAACAATACAATAAGAGGGGATGTCTGTGTCAGTGAAGCTGTGCTTCATTTGGCTCAACACATCATTGAAAATTATTTCCATGAAACTATATAGAAAGTGTTTTCAAAATATCCTTGAAAGGCTCCTGGAAATAGTTGTGAATGTCTGACAAGCAAGCAGAGTGAGTACTCCTCTTCGTGCCAGTAAAACCAGAGGCACAGGAGCAAGACCTGAGTGTCTTTTCTCCAGGGTTTTGTTGTCTGGGCTCTGTGACAGTGTTTATTATGTGATGAGTGGAGCCTGCACAGCTAGGAATTTGTAGAGCTTTACAAGGCTGATATTCCATTTTCTGTCAAGTGCCCCAGATATCTGCTCTCTAACAATCCCTTCAGTGCCAGGGAGAGACATCCTTAGGGAAGCTCTAATCCAGGTGGTTGGGTAGAGAGGGGAAAAGAAAACTGGTTCTTCATTTCCCTTCAGGAGCAGAGGTTGCAATGCACACAGTCCATGGGCTGTGTCTTGCAGGCTGTCCTGTCTAGTCCATGGTAAAGGATGCAGTTAATGGTCTTTTGCAATTCCACAGCTGAGCAGGATCACTTGATCCCTCAGGAAGGTCCCAGGTGCCTTCCTCAGGACACTGAACACTCTGTTGTATCTGAATGTATTGTATCACACCCATTTGACACTCTGCCTCCCTTCCCTGCCTTGGCACACTTGCCACTATCAGGCAGAGGGGTCTTGCTGTTTCTTTCCACTCATATGTCCTAGATACACCAGACACAGTCAATTTTCCCTGTGTGGGCAGATGTGAAGCCAGGAGGAAACAGCCAGTGCAGTTTCCATCCTGCTGGGATGCTCAGAGCTGTCCTGGGCATGCAGGGATGCCAAATAAATTTGGGGGTTGGGTTTGGTTTTGCTGTTTATTTTTTAATTCATGGAGGAATTTAGTGCATATTTTAAAATTATTTTTAGTATACATGTAATATTTTTAATATTCAACTTCATTTCCCGGTCAGTCCATGTGTCCCAGTGGGGGTTGTGCCTTCTCTGTGACTCCTCCTGGCAGAGAGCCAGTTTATTAAAAATGAAATGAGGATTCTCATTAAATGAGAAAATTCATGTCCATCCTCAGAGCTTCCCTGTCTCAAGGCACCATTGTAGAGCTGCTTAACCCTTTCTTTAGTCTCCTTGCATGAACTCTTGTGTGTGCCACCCCAGAGGCAGTTCCCAAATACTTCTCAGGAGAAAAAAGACATTGAGGTACTTCCTGTGACTATTTTTTTTATCAACAGACTTAGCATTAAAAATGCACATTTCTGACAGCAGCAATTTTTATTATTTCTACCACATTATTGCCCAGGATGTCTGAAAAAAAAAAAAATTACCGCTTCTGCCTCACCACATCTTTCCTAGTTGCCTGTGGTGCTGCTGATGCCCAGGAATGCAGCAGGTATGCTGGATGCTGCCTGCTTTTTACTGTGCAGGTCCTGAGGGGTAGTGAGGAATTGCACTTCAATTCAGTGCATCTGAATTTTAATTGAATTGTAGCCTGCAGCTAAGTGGAAAGACATTAAAATGAAATTTCAGTGTTTCATTCTAGAGTTGATGTTCCACCATACCTCTGAAATAACTGATCAGCTCTGTCCCCTGTCTCTGTCTTCACCCATGGCTCTGGGAGGCCCTGCCAGCAGCCTGGTACAACTTCCCAGGCAGGTCACAGAGACGTGGACCTTGTCCCAGGACACGTGTTCAAACCACTGCCTGATGCTGGCAGTGCTGGCCACGTGCATCTCCTTTGTTTTAATGAGGATAATGTAAGGACAGGGTTTTCCAGGTGAGCCCTGAGTCTAACAAGGGATTGTGGAAGCGTAACCTGAATCTACAAGAAAGCCTGGGTTTTGCAATGTCACTCCATCCTGGTGCTGCCAAATACAACATAAATGTCAGAAACAAACAGGAAATTGATTTAGCCATCCCTTTGCCTTTGGGGTTTTTGGGCATGCAGCACCCCAGAGAAAAGAGCAGTGAGGATGCTTTGTGGTGCCTCCCTGACATCTTGCTGATACGTGAGAGGTTCTGGTGACTGTGGGAGTCAGTGGAGGACCTGGTCCCTCCAAACAGCAATTTAGTATAAACTTCTGCTACAGCAACTGCATCCACTGCTCCAGGAGTGATTTAGTTCTCACCATGAGTGCTGCTGTTCTCAGTTACTCTGTGTAACACAAACATGGAACATGTGCAGAGGAGGGTTGTAAAAGTTGCTATTTTAGCTGGAACAACATAATCAGAAACATGAAGCAGCTATAAATATACAGGCACACCCTTGTAAGAGTGGAGATCCAGTAAATATTTGAATATACTGACCCCTGAAATCAAAATGTTAAAAATAGTCTCTAGCTTTTGTTTTTCAGAAAGGAGAGTATCCCATTGCCAGAAGATTCCTGTAGTATGTGAGAGGAGAGGTCACTGTCACACCTACATCACACCACATCAGCTGATGTGAACCTGCTGCTCACCAGGGGCAACAGGGAATATTTGGGCTTTGCAGAAGCTGCTTCCCACAAGGTGTAATTGTAGTCTCCACATCTGTCCCTGCTCCATCCCTGTCTCCTCAAGCTGCAGCAGGAGGAGAGGAGAGGGCCCTTCTCCTGCATCCCCAGCTGTGTGTGACAGCAGGTGAGGAGGAGGAGGAGGAGGAGGAGGAGGAGGAGGAGGAAGGACTCTGGCAGCTATGCCATGAGGAACAGTCACATTTCCCTGCAGAAAGTTTTTCCCAAAGCTTTGAAACCATGTGCAGAGCAGGGATGTGGCCCTCTGACCAAGCTTTGTTTGTATCACTTGTCCATGTGAAATTGTGAGTGTGGGAGCAACACAGCTGCCCTTCACATCCCCTGCCACACAGGGCTGCTGCTCTGTGGGGACTGACCTCTCTTTTTCCAGGCAGTTCCACTGCCCATTACCATCAGTTGGCCCAGCACACATCTTCTCCATTTGCATTTGAAGACTATATTTGCTATTTTAGACTTGAAGTGTGGATTATCTGTGCAAAGTGTGTTGGTTCTTCCGGCCCTATCAATGTCACAGAAGAAGCTGTGTCTTCATGAAACTTGTCCCTCTTCAGTTCTCACAACACCACAGGTCCAGCAGTGCCACTGCTAAACATTTTCTAGCCATTTTTCTGATTTTCCTGTTTTTTCCTGTTTTCCAGTTTCCTGATTTAAAGAAGGTCATATCAGTATAAAAATAAACTTAATATTAAAGAGCAAAACTTGCTTAGTATGTCTTGGAACAGGAACCATTTTTCCAATTGCTGGCTAATCATCAAGAAACTTTATAGACTATGCTGAGGCCTCCATCAGGGACCTTGCTAATTCTTGCTACTGCTTCTTCTACAGCCTTGGTCTGTAATATGACATTTAAAAAATATTTATATAAAAGCTTTTAGTTTCTATGCCACAGCTTCAGCTTTTGGGGCTATGCTCTCAAATAGGAATTCCGTGCAATTTTTAAAAGAAAATGGAGTTAGAAGTGCACAGTCCAACAAGTAGGACAGGTTTGGCCAACAGAAGCAGGGAGAAGGCTATGGAGGCTGTCAGAAATAAGATGTAGTGTGTCAGCCTTGAGATTCTGACCTGGAATATGTTTTGATCTCTGCTCTCTCTGTCCTTTTCATCTCAGGCATGGCTAAGCCAATGGCCACAGGCACCAACATGCTCCTGCCCTGCAGCCATCCACCAGCACTGAGCTCCATCCATACTGGGGGGTTGTATTAATTTGAAGTGTTTCAAGTTGCTCTCATATTTTCATATCTCTGTTCCAAGCATTTGCCCCACTTTGAGGAGAATGGAGCATTGCAGGGGTTGGGCTCTGCTGCTTTGAGCATCTGCATAGGGCTCACAGGGACTTCAGGGAAGAGTGGTCTCTTCTCATCCCCATCAGCTTTAGACTGAGATTCATTTGAAAGTACAAGTACCACCACGAAATGTAATTGTGTTTACAAGCATGAATGAAACTCATCAGTTTTGCTTATTATTTCAAGTGGTTTGGTTTTTGCTTGCTTAATGCTCCATAACTTTTGTCTCTGCTGCTGAAGAGACAAAGCTGTTGCTTTGTTCTCAGCCACAGCTATTTATATCTTGTAATAATGCTTCTCTGGATACAAGGAAGAGTATGAAAGCAATAGTGTAAAATTAGGACAAAGACACAACCTTTGGGGCCTTTCTGCTCAAAAGCTGTCACTAACATTATCACCTCACCTTTGTTTTCTCTGCTGGATTGCTCCCCTGCAATCCCTCAGCCAGATGGTCTTTAATTCTGTTTATTTGAGCTTAATTCAAAGCAAAAGGAGTCCATGTCTTTGGGGACATCCGTCCCACTTACAGCACTAGACATGATTTGTTATCACTGGCCTCTGAGAGCCCAGTGACCCTTGCTCGTTTAAGAGCCTCTAAATGCTGGGGAAGGCAGAGCCAGCATTGGTCAGGTCACACCCAGCTCTGCCTTTATTGCAGCTCTCCCTGTGTGTGGCCATTATGGGTTGGACATATCCCAGCCTCCTGGTCAGTGTGAACACCTTCGCTGCGGAGGGATCCCCAAGGGAGCAAAGGGAGAAGAGGCTGGTGGAAATCCAGACACGTCTGAGCACTTGGCACGTACTTACTGTGCCTTTTGAAATGTTTTCTCTAACTTTGAAATCACAGCTTGTCTTTTCAGGAGTTTGTTGAGACACCGTTTTGCTGCCCCTTGGATGTTTTTCCCTTAAGGATTCCCTAAGGAGAATTGGCTGACAAAAATAAGTACTTAGTAATTCTTTGGAAATCAGATATGGATGTGATTTCCTTAAATCTCCACTGCCAAAACTCATGTATTTGTAGCATATATAGAGTTCCTTGCACCCACTTGTATTCAGATGATTTTTTAATTGTTTCCCTTGCTATTAGCCTGTCTGCAAAGGATTCACAAACAACATTAGAGGTCCCACTCCTTCAAAACAAAGTCTGTCCTGAAAGTGACTCGTAACCAGATGTGCCACAGTGCGTTGCACACACACTGTGCTATTTTTATCCCTCCCTGTTTTCATCAGTGACTAAAGCTTTTATGATGTAACCCAGCACTTTGAAAGGGCTTCTGCTGTTCCACACCGTGGTTCAGTGCTCCATCTCACGTTCATCTCTCCCTGCTTGCAGGGAGATGCTGCCCCAGATGCTCTGGGAGACAGAGCTGTGCTTTGAGAACAGCCACCACCGCCTTCAGTGGGCTTTGATTTAAAAGGTGTCTCCTCTGGACAGGGATGAGCTGTCTGGGGTGATCCTCCAGGTTTGTCTGGGCCCAAAGGAAAAGAGTTTAGGCCAGGAGATACAGGGGGATGTTCCCAGCCCGCCCTTGCTTTGAGCCTGCTTGCCACTTGTGCCCCAAACATCACTTACTGGCCAAAGAGCTCTGCTGGGAGAGAGAACCTCAAATCTTCCCCTTCCTCTTCTTCCTACATTTCTCCCTTCAGAATATATGCAAAGGTTGACTGAAATTGTACATGGTTTAAAAAAATTGATTACATTACCTGATAAATTTATCAGAAAAACGTGAATTAAAACTCCCACAGTAGTGTGTAGGATTTTTAGGAAAACGCATTTAAAAAAGCCCCGAGCAGCTGTCCATATTTCAAAGGCCGGTGCCTGTGACCGGGTCGGGGGGCAGGGCCGTGCCCGTGCGTTTCCCGGTGCGTTCCCCGCGGCCGCAAGCAGCGCGCCCGGGGCTGGCGAGCGGCTCCTGGACACACCTGCACCCCCCTGGCTTCTCCCAGAGCTCCGAGCTGCTGCCTCAGCACCCGCAGCAGGAGACAGTGCACTGGGTCTAGATAAGGAATACGCCTTGTTCAACAAACATTTGGCTAGAAATGCAGACAGAGTAATCAAGATACTCATCTGCTTCAGAAAAGGCTTCTGAGTTAAGTTACGCCCTTGCTACGTCATATATCCAATTTGAGAACAGCTAACTCCCCCTGGGAATTAGCATAGAAGCTAATCACTATGTAGACTGCAGAATGTGTGGGAAATTGTCTTTTATCAGGGCCGGTGTTACCCCTGGGAATGGGAGGGTTCAGGCAGCAGTGTGCTCCCTGCAGCAATCCCGTCTGCTGCTCCTGGATGCTGCTGGGTGTTTGGGGTTTTTCTGCACCCCGAGCCCCGTGGGGTGGACACCACAGTCCCCTGACATGGCTGTGGTCTAAGGCCAGGTCTGCTTCTTGCTGTGGGTGGGGAAAAAAAGATGCCAAGGCTGGTGGTACCTTGCAGAGAGTGACACATGGATGTCCAAGGAGCTAAACTGGGAGGAAAGCTGTAGTCAGCAGGGCTGACCTGCTCCTGGCGCACTTTGGGACATACACACACACACACACAAACCCCACCTCCCACCCCGAAGGGCAGATCAATTCACCCTGAGCATCACCAGAGCTTCTGTAATCCCCACGACCAGGGCCAGGGCAAGCTGCTCTGTAGATAAAGATGAGTCATTCCCCTCCAGAGCAGCAACTTCCAAGCTACCATGCAGGATTCTTTTTTGTTTTGTTTTGTTTTGTTTTGTTTTGTTTTGTTTTGTTTTCAATCATGTTGAGTCTTTTACTTGCTCTTAAAAGGGGTAATTTCAAGAGTACAAAACAAATCTACACATACGTGAAAAGATGTTTCAGCTTCGTTTTTAGTTAGCCCTGGGAAGTCACCATTTCTGTCCCAAAGCAGTGCTGAAAATCTTTGCCATTTCCCAGTTTACTCCTTCTTTCTCTTTAATTTGACATTTAACAAAGGCACAACACATGCCCAGTGACCTGTGCCCATCACTGCTGAGTTTTGCTGAGCAAAGAGCTCAGCAGTGAGACCAGGCTTCACGCCCTGAGAGAGCTCTCAGCTCCCATGAGGCTGTTTTGGCTGAACCTACAAACTGGGCCTTGAGCTTTGCTGATGGACAGTGAGGCCCAGAGTATGGTGGCATTGGGGACAAATGGGTGTCAGGTCACCAGGATATTTGGAAGGACATTTGGAAGAGGGTATGGGTGCCTTTGCACTGTCCCATTACAGAAAATGTGATGTCAAGTTCCATGATTCCTGAAGTCACCCTGCAGAGCCGCCTTTGTCTTTCTACAGCCAGGTATAATTTGTGGTTTCTTGTTGCTGGTACTGGCCCACAGCAAACAAGCAGTAAAAGCCCCATTGGCATTTTCCCACAACAGCCTCCTGGGAGCCAGGACTGGGGTGTTATCTGCATTGGAGCAGCAGCCAGTCCCTGAGCCAGAGCCCTGGTGCTCCCCTTGATCAGGGCCATGGTGCTGTACCAGGGGTGCCTGTGCCCAGCACTGTTGCACCAGAGAGCTCTGGGCAGAGCAGCCAGGCACAGCTCCATGCCAGAGCACTTCACATTAGTGGGCTCAAAGCAAATATTGCCATCGTTTCACATTCCTGACTGACTTTGTGTCAGAGTACATCAGCATAAAGAACTGGATGAGCCCTCAGGTTGAAGCAAGATGGTTGTTACTCAGATCTAATGAACTACAGTAGGCAGAAATACATCAATCATTCCTGGCCAAGGAGTAAATCAAAGGCAAGTGGCTGAGATGACACTGGAGCCTGAATTTCAATCTGCTGAGGGCCAGATGCATCCAGCAGGAGTATGAACTCTGTGTTTCCTGACAAGCTGCTTTCCCCAGCACCCAAGTTAGATGTTTTAGAACACTGACTGACCTACACTTTCTGCTGAGACCACAGCTCTGGGACAGCTATCCCCTGTGAAAGTCTCTGACTTGGCCATCACCTATACAGAGGTGAACAATCATTTCTACCTGTAATGTGGACAGTTTCCTCTGCTATGCAGGGTTTTGCATGGGCTTTCAGCCTCACTGAGCTTCCTTTATTCAGTTTTTAACTAATGGGAAGTAATTTGAACACTAGTGTAACCCCTGGATTCAGCAGAACTGCTGACACAGACAGGGCTGGATTTGGCCTGACCTTCATTAGTAGGAAAAAGGACAGATTGTCACAGTTGTCTTCAGAAGTCCCCACCTGGCCTTGCCACTGCACCCCCAGAGGTTTCCATCTTAGATAAATAATAAATGCAGAAGCCAGCCTCACATCTTCCCCTTGAAGACTAGATGAAACTGTGTTCAAATGAATTAAATCTGCTTGCTCTCTTTTGGTGATGAACTTGAGGCTGATGAAAGTGACCTATTTTTAGTGCTAGCTAGAGGCACAAGTGACTGGCTGGCAAAGCATGGAGTGCACTTCCCTGCCCTGCCAGTGCATCCAGCCAGGACTGCACCACCCAGGCACAAAGCATGCCAAGAGCCTTGATGCCATGCTCCACCTTGCCCCCTTTTATTTAGAGTATGCTCTGCAATTCCTGCTTCACCAGGAGAGGCTCCTTCCAGCTCAGACCCCCTTGGTAGGTGAGTGCCTGCCTTTCTCAGCCAGTGCCAGGGGTTACATTGCTGTGTTCAGCATTGGGGTGCTGCCATGTGAGCCCCACGGTTCTGCTCCTGAGGGAACACTGCTTTTGTGCCTTGGAGCAGCTCAACAGGAAATTCCCCAGGTGCAGCTGCCTGTGCTGTGAGGCAGCACTGTGACAGCACTGCCATGGACTGGAGAAGGAGGAGGAATCTTATA
The DNA here is from genome assembly GCA_013400575.1 of Peucedramus taeniatus. Lineage (NCBI taxonomy): Eukaryota > Metazoa > Chordata > Aves > Passeriformes > Fringillidae > Peucedramus > Peucedramus taeniatus. Next base: position 3,072,234 of record WBNO01023171.1, read on the forward strand.
CCTTTGGTTCAGGGCTCCAACAGTAGCACGAGCATCTAAATTGGCTTCTGCTGCACGTCCTGCACCTCACACCATGGGAAGGGGGAGATGTCAGTACTGGATGAGCTTCTATTTCCTCCAAGTGCTCTGAGGGCTGCTGCTGATTTCAGATTTACTCACTGTAAAGTGTCCTTTACTGTGATCATTTGTCTTCTTCTTTTAAGGCTATGGTATGACATTTGGTCTTTACTGGATTCAACATTGCTTGTGAGCATAAAGGTCCTGTCTGCTTAAATAAAGTTTTATCCAAGATGCTATTTACAAGTTTCTCCAAAATGTCAATATTTGCTTTCCTGCAAGCTAGCAGGGTTCATCACACTTCCTGCTGGATAGCACTGCAAACTGCAGGTGCTCAGTGTTTCTGAGCCCTCAGAGGATCTTTCTGGGGGCTGATGTCCTGGGCAGCTGCCCCCTGCACATCCAGCTGTGGCTCCTCCTGTAAGGATCTGGCTCTTTTTTTTTCAAAGTTCATACCAGCAGTCATTCATTGGGCTTTTTATACACAGATATCTCTTAAACTGTTTTCTTCTGTTCCTTGACATATTTATTTGTGCTGCAGGCATGGAGTTTTTCGGTCTGGGATGTGTACTTGAAGCAGAATGGGCAAGTCTTTCTTTATGGCCTTGGTAGAGTCAGACACTCATTTGGCTGTTGTAAAAACAAATGAGGAGTTTAAATCTGCAAGACAGGAAGATCCTGTCTTGTGTTTGCAAGCAGGACCCTATTGGAGGTGGTGGCCCCAATGGCCAGAGGGAGCTGTGAGTGTGAAACAGGGACTCTGCCTACAGCAGCTGCAGATCCAGGCCAGCACAGGCAGGCTTATCTGCCTAACAGGACAGCAGGAACACTGCTCCATGGGCTCCAGCAGTGCCCAGCCTCCTGGTGCCAGCATTGTCCTGCAGGCACTGTGCCAGGGAGGGATAGGTCCCTGTGGCTTTGCAAACTGCCTTCCAAACCAGGTATTCAGACAAAACTCCAGCAGCCTCTGTGCCAAATGCTTGGGGGTCTTATGTTGCTTTGGCTGTGGAGGCAGCAGGACTGCAGGGCTGTAGCAGCAGACACCCCCCTGCCTGCAGAGTGACCCTTGCACTCACACATGCATGGTCCATGTGCCATGGAAACCTCCAGCCTCCGATGGCAGGAGGGGGACATGAGCTGTGAGTGCCATCCTCAGCCCAGCACCCAGTACCAGACACCTCCTGCCCCTGATACCCAGGGTCTGCTCTGCCCCAGCCCCAAGGAAGGGGGATTTGTTCCCATTGCACCTGTTTCCCCACAGCATTATGTTAATCCAAGCCATTCCCCCAGAAGCAATAGTGCTTTTCTGTTATACCAGAATGTCCTTCCACTGCTGCCTGAGGAAGGGAGCTGTGAACTGTTGTTTGCTCTGCTTCAAGACACAGTGAGGGGAGATAAGCACCAGACAGCAACCTAAGCAACACAGCAAGCTCTTTCCAATAGACACTGGCCTGCACTAGACCTCTGCTTTGTCTGATGAATCAGTGTCCTTCCATGATTTCCTTAATTCCACGGAATTCAGGATACAGAGGTAAACTCGCAGGACTTAATCTATTTAAATTGTCCTGTGATATATATTCAAGAAAACAGAAGTACTCTCATAAGAGTTAATCCATTTAAAATTGATTTTGCCTCTCAGCCTTTGTGAAATATCTGTGCAGGAGAGCCTGGGGGCTGACTGCATTTTTGAATTAGGAAAGAGACCAGCCAAGTCAACCAGGTACAGGGCAGATCTCAGCTTGCTTTATTGCAGACATGCTATATCCAGTCTTTCAACTAGTACCCAAAGCCAAACTGTTGGAAAGGAGCTGGGGAAAACCACCAGAGTCTTATTTCTTGCAGAGATGATCAAAACAACCTTGAGAACTGCTGCAAAGATAAGCAAGTGGAAAGGTCCCGAGGGAGTGAGCATGCTTAAGCTCAGCTCCCAAGCAGAGGCAAATAAATGGCTTTAAATTGATTCATTTTCCAATCCCTGAGTGGAGACAGAATCACAGAATGCTTCGAGTTGGAAGGGACCTTAAGGACCATCGAGTTCCAATCTGCCTGCCATGGGCACCTCCCACAAGACCAGGTTGTTCAAAGGCCGGTCCAAACTGGCCTTGAACACTTCCAGGGATGGGGCATGATTCATTTTCCCCTAAGGATGGCTTTAGCTGTTGGATACAGCGGCAAGACACGGTGCCTTTCCCCTTGGAGTATCAAACCCGTGGCGACGCAGAGGAAGTAGTGGCCCCAAAGCCTCCAGAGGGGTTTGATATTGGGGCTTCATTGGGCGGCTCAGTCGAGGGGAGCCAGGCTCTGTGGACATCCCGCAGCCGCTGAGCATCACTGAAGGGCTCTGCGGGCACCCCGGGGCAGCGCACACC